>OY856411.1:962933756-963533756 GCA_963693085.1 Alisma plantago-aquatica | reverse complement strand
GGTCACACATAGGAATTCACTTGGAATATGAGTTTAATCATGAATGATAATTAAATTTACTACTAAACTGTGTAGGTATTCAATTTAGACAACAATTGACTGAATGGACCCTGAATCGACCAGTTCAAGTGTTGAACTGACCGGTTGAAGTGTCAGGTTGATTAGATATTACATTGGTTGAATTTTGGATGAACCAGGGAACGAACAAATTGCTTCACTGAATGAATTGATTGGCTCATGGTCGTGAGATGACCGATTCGTGAGTTAATCACCTGGTTTACAAGAGCAATTCGATTACATCAAGTATTAGTGCTGACATCATGTCATGCATTAACTAGATTATAATTACCAATACAACTGCAATTGGGAAGATGAAATTACTGATTCCCTAGGTGAGCCGGTCAGCTCACTGGGTGAACTGATTGCGCTCACACGCCAACCAATCAGTTCACTAGAGAACTGATATTTTATTCATTTGCATGTTGTGAAAATTCATGAGCTTTTGGTCCCTTACACTCCCACACAAATTTTGAACCCTGACCTCGACCCTCCTATAAATAGAGGGGTACTAGGGGATTTCCAAAGATATAACTCAATTGATTTTGACAATTGTTTGTCTTCTCTGGTTGTGGTAACCGAGAGAAACTGAGAAAGTCCTCCCCAATAAAGGAAGGGATAACTAGGGAGAACAATTATGGGATGGAAAGTTGGTGACTAGTACAATAACATGAAGGGGCAACTCCTTCTTGTCTATTCTACTAGAACAACAAGAGTTCCTGGTAGTCTGTGTGGACTACTCTAGAGGCATGGATCCTTTTCCTGCAAGGAGGACAACATCAACTTGTTGTCCGTGGTGATCAACCAGGAGGTCAACACACACGTTGTTCTAGTGCGACTTCAGGAAAGGGTGCACAACCATGATGAGGAGATTGTCTGTAACATCCCAGGATTTGAGGCCTCAGATAACATGATCTTAAAAGGAATGATTGAACTACCCATATCACCAAGGTGCACCTCCTTTTCTGGGAGTCCATCTCTAACGAATTCCATAGTTAAGCGTGCTCGGCTTGGAGTAGTACTAGGATGGGTGACCAGTCGGGAAGTTGACCCCGACTTGCACGTGAGTGAGGATAAAGTGTGCAATTAAGGCTAGTGGTGGTCTGTGGGGCCATTCGTCATTCCTGAAACTCTACTAGAGCCTTGGGCAGTGGGCCCAGGTGTTACAAATGGTATCAGAGCCATAATCCCTCTAGTAGGTGGGGCCCGCATGGGCATGTGGCATGCCAGTCTTGGGCTGTGCGGTCCAGGCATGTAGGAAAGGGTTGTCCATAGTTGACGTAGCCACCCTTGCGCTAGTATTCCGTGATCAGGAGCTGGGTGTCCATGGGACATTGTGGGTCTGCACTAAAATGGGGTCAGATTATGAGGCCATATAGTTGAGCCTTGACGAGGACATCAAGAGTCTAAGTAGGGAAGATTGTAACATCCCAGGATTTGAGGTCACAGATAACATGATCTTAAAAGGAATGATTGGACTACCCATATCACCAAGGTGCACCTCCTTTTCCGGGAGCCCATCTCTAAAGAACTCCATAGTTAAGCATGCTCGGCTTGGAGTAGTACTAGGATCGGTGACCAGTTGGGAAGTTGACCCCGGCTTGCGCGTGACTGAGGACAAAGCGTGCAGTTAAGGCTAGTGGTGGTCTGTGGGGCCAGTTGTCATTCCTGAAACTCTACTAGAGCCTTGGGCAGTGGGCCCAGGTGTTACATTGTCACTAGTTCTTGCTCCAAGACCCATTGCATAGTTATCGACACATTCCATTGGTGTTACAAATGGTATCAGAGCCATAATCCCTCCAATAGGTGGGGCACGCATGGGCATGTGGCATGCCAGTCTTGGGTCGTGCGGTCCAGGCATGTTTGAAAGGGTTGTCCATAGTTGACGTAGCCACCCTTGCGCTGGTATTCCATGATCGGGAGTTGGGTGTCCATGGGCCATTGTGGGTCTGCACTAAAATGGGGTCAGATTATGAGGCCATATAGTTGAGCCTTGACGAGGACGTCAAGAATCTAAGTAGGGGAGACTGTAACATCCCAGGATTTGAGGCCTCAGATAACATGATCTTAAAAGGAATGATTGGACTACGCATATCACCAAGGTGCACCTCCTTTTCCGGGAGCCCATCTCTAAAGAACTCCATAGTTAAGCGTGCTCGACTTGGAGTAGTACTAGGATCGGTGACCAGTCGGGAAGTTGACCCCGGCTTGCGCGTGACTGAGGACAAAGCGTGCAGTTAAGGCTAGTGGTGGTCTGTGGGGCCAGTCGTCATTCCTGAAACTCTACTAGAGCCTTGGGCAGTGGGCCCAGGCGTTACATTGTCACTAGTTCTTGCTCCAAGACCCATTGCATAGTTATCAACACATTCCATTGGTTTAAGGAGAATATGGCAATAAATTTTTTTTCCACCGCCTTTTCTATCGCCATATTTCCCTATTATATGTGAACTAAAATATTCTAATTATCCTTGACTCAACAATCCCATACAAACTCTCTCAAAAAATAGAGCAAATAGATACTATACAAGCGACCAATTACAAAAGAGAAAACATCAAAATGGAACTACTTAACACATAAGCAAGCCAAAGTAGAGAAATTTCATGAGAAGTCTAATTTGTATCAAATGCTTCACAAGATCTCCATATCTACACCAATTTCCTTTAATATGATTGAAAGAAGGGAACAAATATTTGGTGGCCTACCATATAGAGAAATGGGTGGATGAGATGTTTGGATAGATAAATATAAATCATACCTAATCCAAGACATATGTTTAAGAGAAAAAAATTATATAACTATGTGAAGGATGGGGTTGAAACTGAATGTGTCCTACTACTATTACTACTATTATGTTTGTTGTAATTATGAATGTTGTGGAGGACCCATCCTAAGGATGAGTTAAGGTGGAAAGTGAGCTCACACAAAGTTCCACAAAATTAATTCTTATAAAAGATACATATTATTCTTTTCATTTTCATCCTCTATCCTCCATTCTCCTTTTTCTCTCTCTTTTCCTTTCAATTTTTTATTTTCCCTTTATTAGATATATAAAATTGATATGTAAGCTAAGGAATTTCACAACTTGGAAAAGGAATAAGGATATATACAATTTGCTTTTGGTATTTAGAAAAAATGGGGGTGATATTATTACACCCATTTGAATTAAATGATGAATTGAAGAAAGAAATTGCACAGAAGTTTATATGAAAACCAATCTATCTAAAAGAAATATGAATGCAACAAAAAATTTGCATTTTCTTATGCAAAGTTAAACATACCATGATGAGATGAAATCAAGGAGAAAAATGACTTGAATGATGTATGAATTGTATAGTGGAGATGAAAAATGAGATGAGGGTGGATGAGATCAAGTGACTAAGAGCTACAAGCTCTTTCTAACCATGATATTTCTTTATTCTATTATCTCAATATATTAGGGTGATCTAAAATCTTATTTTGAGTTAACATAGAAGTTAACATAAAAGGTCACATTAATTATTTAAGATTTTCTTTTCCTACTATTGGTTTTCTCATGCCAGTGCCACTGACAAAAGTCAATGTACAGACTTTCTTCCATTTTTGCTTAGTCAAGTCTGCAATAAAGAAACAATATGTTAGATAAATAATAAAATAAAGAAATTTTGGCCTAAATACATGTGGAACGGAAAGTATTGATGCACAAGTGTCATTTTAGCTATTTATGAAAAATGTTCATAAAACACATGAATATGATAAGTTATCCTAAAACCATGTCTAAATTTGCCCCAATTTTGGTAGATAGATCATGTGCATCATATACCAACCTCACATGCCCTAGTATTTTCAAATATATATGCTATGAGAATCTTCTCACAATTCATAGACTGTTACAAGATTAACTCATTTACTAGTTCATCTAATGGCCTAGGGAAATAGATCTACAAACTCAGGATACTTTATGATTAGGGTTACACTAGATTAATTAAGCATATTGTTTGTATTTCAAAAGTATCAAACACTCACAAACAATGGCAAGATATATAATTGCACATTAATCAAGTCTAAAAACTCCAAAATATGTATATATTTACATATGTCAAACTACTAGATCAAGGTCCATGTAATCATCTTTGGCCATATAAAGACCCAACATAATCTATGATACCAGAAGGACCAACATATTAGTCATGGCACATAATCCTTTATCAAAGAGTAAAAATGGATATTTCTCCATACACTATTTAAGTTCCACTGTGCAAATGGTATCAAAAGATAAGCCATTATCCATATTCATAAAAATTCTAATAATCATCATATATGACTAGATATGATTATATTCACCACTCAAGTGTAAGGATACTATGAAGAACTACCATATTGCATTGTTTTTAGGAACATTTACTTCATGTCAACCAATTTATATTACATCTATCTTTAAGAGTCTACTTGGATATCATTGTTACTGGTACTATATGTTAGTTATTATATTTATATTAGCTAATTGGGCTGCCTCTACTTAAGACCATTAGCATTGTCTTAGTTTATGTTATGTTGTGTATCCGTTACATCATACCTTGGGACAAGACCATATATTACTCTTTTCAATCCTATTTTACTCATAATAAGAATTTCACTTCATGTTGTATAAAGACTAGTTTTATAGCCCTCTGTGTTTCCATAGGAGCAACATTCATCCCCTATCCTTCTCACTCCTACATAGTCTCTCTTCTTCTTCTTCTTCTTCTTTGTCTTTCTCCCCCAACCACACCCACCCCACCCACGCCCACTCCCTGCCTGGCCAACCCATATTTCTCGAACAACAACTATCATTATCATCATGCACATGGCTGACTGCTTGCGTTAGACCTCCATTGTGCGACTGCTTCTTGGATGTCCAAGCAGACATTGGTTCCCTATCTTAGACTGAGTGATGATTCTCCATGCTTCACCCTTCTTCTACCTCTCTATGGGGGATCTCTACTCTGGTGTGTCTTTTCTATTGGTAGGGGATTCATAGGTCATCATCACGTTAGGATTTGCACTTGTGGCCCCTTCACATGGTACATATGGAATAGAAACCTCCATGGACACCTGATAAGTACTCCACTTCTCCACCACCTACCAAATATTACAAGTGTAACATACCGAATCTTGGACATTTTGTCTTTTGACCCTCCTTCCCATCTATTTCTTTTATTTCTATTCTCTTTGGCTTTTCTGCTTAATTTTTGAAGAATATGACGGTTTAATGAACATTTGTTCACCTTTTTCACCAATATTTGGGTTTATGGACAAATACCTTAGTGGAAGCTTAATAATGGGTCTAATATGTAAAATGTCCACTTAAGTAATAAAAAGGATAAAGTATTTCATCCTAGAACTTTCTAGTGCTTTTTAGAATATAAAATAGGAGAGAAATATCTAAATATACATAAAGGAGATGATAAATGTAATAATTGGAGATAATATGGGATATATTGGATAATAGGATATAATGTGGAATATATTGTTTCAAAATCACAAATAGGAAACCATGAGATAATTTGATATGCAAATTCATTTTATTGATCTAAAAGAAACTTAAGGGCCAAGTATCACCTAATTTGGAAGATAAATGCATATATTAAAGTCTTTATTAAAAGAAAATAGGAGATAAGCCAATAAGGTGAAATAAAATATCTAACGTCCTCAAATTGGAAACTAACTCCAAATCGTAATCTACATATCAAAATAAGTCTATGTGTGAATTTTTATTTAATTTGGTCAATGTTAAATATTTTATTTTATTCAGGAGAGAGAAAATGACTTAAAGACCAAAATATTAATTATATGTTGAAAAAAATTAATTAATGCCACAATTGTGTTCCAAACGTTTAGTATTGCTTATAGGCCAAGTTTTACATTTTTAGAAAGTTTGTAGATGCCTCTAATAAATTAAAAGGATAAATAAGTGAAAAAAATTAAATGAATTAAATAAAATAATACAAGTCTTAAAAAAAATAAAATAATATCAAATTCATGTTCTACATGTTAAAATATATCTTTGGATGAATTTTGACTCAATTTAGAAAATATTTGATGATAAGGTGAATTTAGGAGAGAGAATGTGTGCAAAACTTTGAACTCATTATTTAAAATAATAAACAACTTCAACAAATGGAAATAATCACAAAGTCGTATCCATCATATTTAATAGGACTTATAGGTGAAATTTCATAATTTTTGGAGAATCCTAGAGTCATTAATGCATGAGGAAAGAGAAAATGAGATTTGCATTATTTAACATATTAAAAGTCCCCAAAAAGCAAAACTAATTTCATATTTGGATTCTACACATCAAAATCGGTCAGAATATAAATTTTGGTTAGTTATGGATATCATTTGGGCCCACAAATGAAGAGAGAGAAAACATTTAAAATTAATATGACACTTTGGTCGAATTTTAATACAACTAGAATTGCTATGCTCTTTCCATCCACGAGATCATACGACTCCTGGTCCTTTTTCGACCTAGGTCCACTGATCTGAGGACTCATGGTCATCTTCTTCCTCAAACCGAATAGGAAATAGGTTGGTTGCTTTCCAAAAACTCAAATTCAATTATCTCGAGATATATTCGATGAAATACAATGATTTTTGGTTTACAAATTCCTGTCGAGATTCCACACAACTTTATACCAAGTTTTTTGTATTTTGATGAAAATTCGAGAAACCCCTTAAGCAAGCCGGCGGCCTCTCTCACCTCACCTAGCTAAACCCTAGCCTAGGCCTCCTTTCCTATAAATATCCATACCCCTAGATCCACCGTCAACTTAGCAACTCAACCCAACCTTTGATTTTGTTTTTCATTTCCATTTGGACCTTGTATGGCCACTGAAGACATTCAGCTTACGACGCTCGTAGCTCCCTGTACTCCCCACCTTCGGCACAATTAAAGGTACAATCGAATCCCTCTTGTTCTAAGCTTTCCATCGCATATCTGCACGTAGAATTTAGTGTTGTGTGCGGGTTTCGCCCAAACTCGCCCTGAGCAAGCTGCTCGCTAAGTGCAGCCATGGCGCAAGCTCGGGAAGGAGGACGACTCCTTGCATTTTACAATTTTACCCCTAATCTAGTTCTCTTCTATTTTGTTTGCGTGAAAGATTGAAACATACATTTAACATGTTTTATTTCTCTTTTGACCAACTTTGACCAGTGCCTGGTAGGCTGCCACCTTGGTGCGACCCACTGACTTGGCACCCCATGGTTAGGCCAAGTCAAGCAGCCAACCCTCTCTCGCTATCTCTCTGGTTTTGAATGCCTATGTGGCAATTTATCTTTGGTCCGTCTTAGAAAATTCATATATGTTGATTCGTTGGTCGAAAAATAAAAGTAAGATATGTTTTGGAATCAGAAAAACATAAGCTATCTAATAAAAATAAATTCGATGCCTGGTTTTGAGTTTTTCGAGTAGGTATTTTTGTGGATGATTTAATTAACTAAAAATCACTAAAAATGACCCTAAAAGTCCATATCTTAAAAATACACAATATTATATGTCATTTTAATAGAAAACTCTATCTAAGACAATGGTGATGGTTTTAGAGTCTAATTCAATGGTTTGATCAAAAAGTTAGTAACTTTAGGGTCTTAAGCGTTTCATGAATGAATATAGTTATAATACATAAACATGGTGTTGATATTAGGAAAAGTGGAACATGGAATTGATTAAGTGGTGCATGTTGATAATTGGAATCAATATTAAAGTTATGTGCTTAGTACACTTCAGTTTCGAATATTTGTGCCTTGACCTACTTTTCAATAATGAGGCTTCATTGAATCCTATTTTTTATACTCTTGATTCTTTTGCTATACTTGCCTCATAATTGGTTTTGGAATATTATTCTCGGGTCTTGGTACCCCACTGCTATGTTCTATTTGGTTGATGCTATTACTTGTCATTGATTATAGCATTGATGATTTTATTAGACTAACTAGATATAGTAGCGGTACTTAAGTACAACCACCAAGGGTTGGAGAATGTGTTATTTCTCCCCTGGGAACGTCGTATTCTCCCCCGCACATGAAATATGTGCAGGTGACTGGGAATGTATTATTCTCCCCTCTCCCTTTTGGTAGAAGGTCTGGTAGGTGCCTCAAACCTACTTAGTTAAGATAGTCAATATTAATCATGCATGCAATTCTTTTATTATATCTTGTTTATGGCAAGCATCTATTGAAAGCTTCTTGTATATTTAGCCTCATTCTCTAGTATCTTCATCTTATGATGAACCCTTTTACATGCTTTACTTATCTTATCATCTTAGAATAGTTTTTGTGACACATAATTTTCTTCCCATTCCCTTTTCACTAGGTGCCTTCCCAATCACCCAGGAGCTGAGCAAGGTGATTGATAAGCCATGAAGATCTTAGCTGTTGATTTGGACTTAGATGATGGATATATTGCTTGGAGACAAAAGTGGAGTAGTCTAGACTTCCCTCTATCTAGATCCTAGTTGTGTATGATGATGTAACCCTTCATGGGAGATTTTTTGATGTATTTTGTACAATCTTTTATTGTAACATCCCTGACCTGGGTTATGAACTAACCCTAGGTGTTTTGCCTACATATGTAATTAAATCCTTGTGATTAACTTTGGACATGTAATTAAGTTCCTCAGAAACATATATTTCAATTTTGCTCCTTTGTATATATAAAGTTGTAGCATTGTTTTGTAATACATGGATCTATGTGCAAAGTACCCAGTTAAGGGATTAACTTGCAATTGTACATGTTGAGATGTTCCTCTGATGTTGAGACATCATGAGGATGTTTATGATGAAGTTTGAGGGATTTCCCAAGCTTGAGCACCAAGGTGCAGCTGTGGAAGCAACCCCTGTACTTGAAAACCCTAAATTGGTGTAAAGTGCAATTTACCCAATTTGAGGGGTGCAACTTGTAAAATTCATCATCTAAAATATCTATTATAACTTTTATCATCATTTAGAGTAGAAATGATGAAGAGGGCACTTCATTTGAATAATCATATAATAAAGAACACCTTCGTGATTGAATAATCAAGGTGTATGTATAATAGCCCTTTTATGTGTATACTTTAGTGATGGGTTGATCCTCTTTGCCTTCAATTCTTGACCTTAGAAGGAGTTGTCCTTAGAAATAAGATGTGGGGACGTTCAAGGAAGAAAGGAAGGACTTAGATGAGAAATGAGGAAAGCATATGTTCTTATGTTGAAATTTCACCTAAGTATATATACTACTTTTCTCACTTAGTAAGGGAACGATCCTCTTCTTTTCATTTCTTTTCCCCTTGCTCAAAACTGACCAAGGCTAAGCTCTGGAGAAGTGAAGGACGACCAAGGGTCCTAGGTAAGTTTGGATCATCCCTTTTGCTTGAATTCATGGAGGAAACTCGTTTTCAAGGTTGAATTCATGGCTAGCTCACCTAGCTCTATCTTTCTAGCCATTCCTTTCCAACTTTTCCTTGGAGAATTCACCTTGGCCGACCTGTGGAGCTCAAAGACGCCATTAAAGACCTGAAGCTTGGAAGCTTGGAGCTCAAGGAACAACCTTTAGGCGGGTTTTATAACTCTAAACCTTATGCTTTGATTATACATCTTTTTCTATGCATATAGTTGCTAGTCCTTCTTCTTCCCTATCTTCCCTTGCATCCTTGCAAGCAAAATCGTGAAGAACTGCTACTGTTCTTGAGATAGAAGATAAGGGCGTTAATTCCTATGCTTATCCACGGATTTCCACTTTACTAAACGGTCCTAACCAATTGCCCATGCGGTTTGCACAACCGTTTGGTGGGCAAACGGTTTCAGGGTAGCATGGAGTCAAACGGTCTTCAAGACCATTTGGTCCAGTTGACCAAGCAACGACCATATGAGAATCCTGTTCCTAATTATGTAGGCTGATCACCCACAAAAATTGAGGGGTTAACTCCAAAGGAATCGTGAGATATAAGCAAATCAATTAGCAAATCCAATTGAATTAAATTCTGATTTTCAATCTGTTTAATTTGCCCTTTTTGGGCAAACGGTCTCAAGACCGTTTAAGATGGTTGACCAAATGTTGACCGTTTGGGATTACTGTTCATAATGAAGTTAATTAATACTCACCAAATTTGATGGATTAATTCCAAACGAATTATGAGTTGAAGGTTGATTAATAGGGCAAACCCTAATTGAAATCAGTGCTGAAATGCCAATGAGTTAATTAGTGTTTTTGGGTTGATTTAGCCCAAACGGTCTCAAGACCATTTGGGGAATCATCCAAATGGTCTCAAGACCGTTTGGGGATCACCCAAGACCGTTTAGAGGTCTGGGGTCAAGTATAGTTGACCAATTGGAGGTCCAAAGGTACCAAATCATATTGCAATGAAGTATTGATGTGATGATCAACTCAATAGATCAAACCTTGATGAATTTTCACTAGAGTCCAAAGGATGGATGGGCAAACGGTCTCAAGACCGTTTGGTGTCAACCCAAGACCGTTTGGAGGTCTAGGGTTAAGGTAATCTGATCAATTGAGGACCCAATTATAGTGGGTTATTGAAATAATCAAATTGCTGATTTGTGACTTAATCAAGGTTCAACCCCTATCAAATCAACTTAAATTTTGATGAATTCTTGGGCAAACGGTCTCAAGACCGTTTGGAGGTCATCCAAATGATCTCAAGACCGTTTGGGCCAATTTTGGGCCCAATTGGAGGTCAATTGATAGGTTCAACCTTGAATTGATTCACATTGTTGAATATTGATGACCATCCGATTTGAAACTCTAATTGAGATGGACTTAACCCTAATTGGCTTTCAATTAAAGGTTGATTTAGTGTCCAATTGATTGAGGCTCATCCTAATTGACTCAATTTATAAGTGGTTAACATGGCTTTAACCAATTGAGGGCATCAACATACTTAATCATAAACATTTGGAACTTTTGAACCATGTTGGAGGTCCAAACGGTCTCAAGACCGTTTGGGCTCAAACGATCTCAAGGTCGTTTGGACCAATCGATCTCAAGACAAGTTGATCAAACGGTTTCAAACCGTATAAACTCAAATGGTTTGGAAAGTCAAACCTAGCATACGGTCAACGCACCCAAACGGTTTGGGCAATTGACCTTGAGGTCATACGGTCTTGGAGTCAAACCTAGCAAATGGTCAACGCACCCAAACAGTTTCAAACCGTTTGGTGGTTGAGGGTTGAAACCGTTTG
Organism: Alisma plantago-aquatica; assembly: GCA_963693085.1. Classification (NCBI taxonomy): domain Eukaryota; kingdom Viridiplantae; phylum Streptophyta; class Magnoliopsida; order Alismatales; family Alismataceae; genus Alisma; species Alisma plantago-aquatica. The sequence goes on along the minus strand of OY856411.1, from coordinate 963,522,499 downwards.
GAGATTTTCAAGGTTCTTTATACTTAATCACTTGATGTTGTAATTGGTTCAATGGTGATCTAATCTAAACCCTAATGGTAATTTAGAACATTAAGGGACTAAATGATTAATGAATTGACCCATGATGGTGATCATGAGGTTAATTACCAAAATACTCTTGAGGGGTTTAATTGAGTAATACCTTTTTCTAACAAAACCCTAATCACATGTTGATGATGTTTTGGCTTATGCTAATCAATGAGGACTTAACCCAACCTGATCTAGAGTGGTGTTATCACCATCTACTAGTAAGAGGAGAGAGAAAGTATCATAAGAGAGAGAAAGTACCCTTTTATAGTGGAAACTTAAGTAAAGTACCTTCAATACACATCAATGTGCATGATTAGGGTATGATCCACCTATGTGAGATCAGGGAAACCCTAATTATGATGTTTAGTGAATTTTAATCTTATCTAGGAGCTTTAATGATGATGTTTCTCATACATGATGATGATATGAGTTCAATTCGCCATGAGGTAAATAGTAAACCCTAATTCTAGGGTGAGGACATGTTTTGTGAATAGTAAACCCTGATTGATGAATATTGGGGAACTTGACTCTTCTAAGAGTTTGAAAGTGTAACTTCTAGAATGAATTGTTTACTGTTATCAGTTAAATTAACCATGCAGGTTGTCATGAGATGATGATCATATCTAGGTATGGATGATGAAACTATATTCATTGAAAGCATGCTTTAGCTTTATGAATAGTGATATATCCTGATGCATTGTCAATGGCAACTTATGGATTAAAATGGGCTGTGAGAGCCATAATTACCATCAAGGTCATGCTTTAGAGATGACTTGTGATGAATGTATTGAGATATGATGATTGATAAGAGTTAGGCTTGTTACATTTAGTATTCTCATTTCATAGCTGTTATGCTAATGTTATTATTTGAAGAACAATGTATGATGTTAAAAGAATACTGAATGTACCTAAATAATCAAGTGTAATGTAGAGCCCTGATCATAGATCCATCATTGTCAGAGATCAAATGATGGTGAAACAGGTTTTCCTAAGGGAACTCCTGGATCACATACTTTTGAGTATGTGGGGTATATGGATGTGTAGAACCTTACATCCTAGTGTAGGTGTTTGATGTAGATGTGTAATCCATCAATCCTTCACTACAATCCTATACCGTATCAGTGGATGGTAAACATGAAACCTCCTGATGACGAAGAAAGCACAGATATCCGTATCCGTGGAAGATAAACATGAAATCTCCTGATGACGAAGAGAGTACAGAACGCCACTGTAACTCTAAAATAGCGAAGGACCAGATTACCCTGGTAAGCTATTATAGTAGAGGCATGAGATGTCCTACAAGTAATCCTCTTACTGACTGAGGAAGGTGAAGGTCATGAGAATCCGGCTCTTTCGATGACCTAGTATGATGCCAAGGCACTTAGCAGTGATTGGTTGGAGGATGAGTGGTAAACCTCATCTCCACAGGGCATAAAAGTAATGTTTGAAAAACATAACCCACAGTGTAGTATACCTGTTAAAGATAACTACGAGTTGATTGATTTATATTACACTGTATAGTGCAAATGGCTTCAAATTTCATAACTGTTCAACTCATGCTTACTATTATATCTGATGTTGAATACTGTGAAACTATTACTGTTTAAGTTATTCTTTGAGGTGCTATAATAAAGCTTCTGGCGGAGAGTTATAACTCTCACTGGGACAATTATGTAAAATTGTCTCACCCCGTAGACTTCAACTTTTTAGGTGGACGTCGAGGACGGAGGAACAGGTCTACAGGTGACCAGTCCCAGCAGCAGCAGCATCAGGGCCAACAGTAAAATCTCAGGTGGAGATTTAACCTGCCATGTGGTGTAGTTAGAGTCAGTCCTATGTGTCCTCTGTACTCTCAGGTCTTGGAGTCTTTTGGTTATGAGTTCTTGAGATTTTGTATCATGTTGTATATAATTACTCAAGAAGTAATTATCTGAGATGTAAACACTTTATCTCCTTTTATGAAGGAAGTTTTATGGTTTCAATGCTTTATCTCAAAAAGTATTAATTTCCTCTAATTTTTGGTATTCCGCTGCTAATCGAATCACTTCCGCTAAGTTTAAATCGTGTTTATATCATGGTTTGGAGATCAGAGCCCACAATTAAGTGGTATCAGAGCTCTAGGTTCACTGAGTCTACAGAGGCATAGGACTTAGGATGTCGAGTCTATCCTTAGTATCTCTTCCTTATCTAATAGAATATTCTGCTCCTCAGGAGAAGAAGGTACATAAGGATTGCAGAGCCACATGATGAGTACGTTGCAGAGAGTAGTGCTAGTGCACCTCGAGGCGGTGCAAGGGTTCCAGAAATAGAACAGCCTGCACCTGAACCACCCCAGTTTGACCCAGCTGATATGGGTAACCCAGCTGTTCAAACTATGTTCGGACAGTTTATGACTTCCATGACACACATCACCGACAGGATGCCCATGCCTGCACCTAGGGCACCTGCCCAGCCTGAAGGACAAGGTATCGGTAAGACGTTCGAGCGACTTCGTCGTGTCAGAGCTACCGAGTACTTTGGGACTGCCGACCCCACAGATGCTGATCTGTGGTTAACAGAGTTGGAGAAGGCTTTCAGGATTCTTAATATCTCGGAGGCTGAGAAGGTTAGACATGCTATCTATCTTCTCAAAGGCAGTGCTGGTCACTCAAAGACAGTGCTGGTCACTGGTGGAACATGGAAGAGCAGAAGTGACCTGGGATAGAGTCCTTGTGGGAAGAGTTTCGTCGGGAATTTATCAATAGATATTTTCCAAAGACCTTCCTAGATGAGAAGATCTCTCAGTTTGAGAGATTGAGGCAGGGCATGATGAACATTAGCGAGTATGAAGCTAAGTTCATGGAGTTGTTGCGGTTTTGTCCGCACATGGCTGCCAGAGGTATATTTTCTTAGACATGTGATATCTGCCTTGGGAATTCGTGTTGACCCTACAAAGGTAGAATCTGTTCTACAATGGGAACAACCGAAGACACCGACGGGGATTCAAAGCTTCTTGGGGTTAGCTGGTTACTATCAAAGGTTTATTAAAAACTTTAGCTCTATAGCCTTACCTTTGACCAAGTTAACCCGGAAAGATGCTCCTTTTTCTTGGAGTGATAACTGTCAACAGTCTTTTCAGTTGTTGAAGGAGAGGTTGACAAGTGCACCTGTGCTTGTGCTACCTGAGCAAGGAAAAGGATATGTGGTCTTCTGTGATGCCTGCAAGAATGGACTTGGATGTGTGTTGATGCAGGATAAACAAGTGATTTCTTTTGCTTCCCGACAGCTTAAGAAACACGAAGAGAATTATCCGACACACGATCTAGAGTTCGCTGCTGTGGTTCATGCCCTGAAGATCTGGAGACATTATCTTTATGGAGAGATGTTTCAGATTTTCACTGACCATAAGAACCTTAAGTATATCTTCTCTCAGCATGAGCTTAACATGAAGCAACATCGCTGGATGGAGTTAATCAAGGACTACGATTTTACAATTGATTACCATCCAGGGAAGGCCAATGTTGTTGCAGATGCCTTGAGTAGGAAATCAGCAACATCAACCATGGAAAGGGCACAACTAAACTCTTTAGTTTGCTCTAAAAGGGATATGCTTATCTCTTTGAGGCAAGACAATGTACAGTTGAAGGTGTCATTGTTAGCTGGGTTGTTGGCTGAGATGCATATTAAACCTACCCTTAGAGAGCAGATTAAGGAAGCACAACAAGGTGATATTGTAGTTCAGCAGATTAGATCGGAGTATGGTAGTGAGAAACGAGATGGTTTCCATGACTCAGATGATCAAATAGCCTGTTACCATGGGAGGATGATAGTGCCAGATGTGGACAACTTGAGGAAGTTAGTCCTGGAAGAAGCTCATTCTTCGATGTATGCCATGCATCCAGGGAGCACCAAGATGTATCGAAACTTGAAAGATATGTATTGGTGGCCTGGAATGAAGAAGGATATTGCAGAGTTTGTTCTAAGGTGTCCTGTGTGTCAGCAAGTTAAAGCTGAACACCAGAAGCCTACAGGAACATTGCAACCTTTAACCTTACCACAGTGGAAGTGGGACCATGTTACCATGGACTTTGTTGTTGGCCTACCTAGGACAAGCAAAGTACATGATTCCATTTGGGTAGTTGTAGATAGGTTGACTAAGACACCACATTTCTTACCTGTCAAAACAACCTATTCTGCTGAAAGGTTATCACAGTTGTATGTTCAAGAGATAGTGCGTTTGCACGGAGTTCCTGTCACTATAGTTTCTGACAGAGGTCCCCAGTTTACAAGTCATTTTTGGGAACAACTTCATAATGCTTTAGGCACCCAGTTAAGGTTTAGTATGGCCTTTCATCCACAGACTGACGGGCAGTCGGAAAGGACCATACAGACCTTGGAAGACCTGTTGAGAACATGTGTTCTCCAGTTTATCGGAAGTTGGGATCTACACCTAAGCTTGATAGAGTTTGCCTATAACAATAGCTATCAGCATAGTATTGATATGGCACCTTATGAAGCCTTGTATGGTAGACGTTGTAGATCACCCTTGTGTTGGTATGAGACTGGTGAACATCAGTGGTTAGGACCTGATCTTGTGCAGCAAACTACAGAAAAGATTAAGGTAATACATCAACAGATTAAGACTGCACAAGATAGGTAGAAATCTTATGCTGACAAGCGTCGTAGACCCTTAGAGTTCGAGGTTGGAGACAAAGTGTATGTCAAGGTCTCGCCTTGGAAAGGAGTCCTTCGTTTTGGAAAGAAAGGGAAGTTAGCTCCTAGATTTATGGGGCCTTATCCAATCATTGAACGAATTGGAAAAGTAGCCTATAAACTAGAGCTTCCACCAGAGTTACAGAGGTTACATCATGTGTTTCACATTTCTATGCTAAAGAAATGTCACCCAGACACTGAGTCAATTCTACAACCTATGGAGGTAGAATTGAATGATGATATATCTTATGAGGAAGGACCAGTGTCAATCCTTGATAACAGAATTAAAAAGTTAAAGAAGAAAGATTTAAGCCTTGTGAAAGTCCTCTAGAACCACCGTGGTGTTGAAGAAGCCACTTGGGAACTAGAGGATGAGATGAGAAGGAAATACCCTGCCCTTTTCTCTTAATACGTTTTATCAATTTTGGGGACGAAATCCTTGTAAGGGGTGGATAATTTGTAACATCCCTGACCTGGGTTATGAACTAACCCTAGGTGTTTTGCCTACATATGTAATTAAATCCTTGTGATTAACTTTGGACATGTAATTAAGTTCCTCAGAAACATATATCTCAGTTTTGCTCCTTTGTATATATAAAGTTGTAGCATTGTTTTGTAATACAGGGATCTATGTGCAAAGTACCCAGTTAAGGGATTAACTTGCAATTGTACATGTTGAGATGTTCCTCTGATGTTGAGACATCATGAGGATGTTTATGATGAAGTTTGAGGGATTTCCCAAGCTTGAGCACCAAGGTGCAGCTGTGGAAGCAACCCCTGTACTTGAAAACCCTAAATTGGTGTAAAGTGCAATTTACCCAATTTGAGGGGTGCAACTTGTAAAATACATCATCTAAAATATCTTTTATAACTTTTGTCATCATTTAGAGTAGAAATGATGAAGGAGGCACTTCATTTGAATAATCATATAATAAAGAACACCTTTGTGATTGAATAATCAAGGTGTATGTATAATAGCCCTTTTATGTGTATACTTTAGTGATGGGTTGATCCTCTTTGCCTTCAATTCTTGACCTTAGAAGGAGTTTTCCTTATAAATAAGATGTGGGGACGTGCAAGGAAGAAAGGAAGGACTTAGATGAGAAATGAGGAAAGCATATGTTCTTATGTTGAAATTTCACCTAAGTATATATACTACTTTTCTCACTTAGTAAGGGAACGATCCTCTTCTTTTCATTTCTTTTCCCCTTGCTCAAAACCGACCAAGGCTAAGCTCTGGAGCAGAGAAGGATGACCACGGGTCCTAGGTAAGTTTGGATCATCCCTTTTGCTTGAATTCATGGAGGAAACTCGTTTTCAAGGTTGAATTCATGGCTAGCTCACCTAGCTCTATCTTTCTAGCCATTCCTTTCCAACTTTTCCTTGGAGAATTCACCTTGGCCGACCTATGGAGCTCAAAGACGCCATTAAAGACCTGAATCTTGGAAGCTTGGAGCTCAAGGAACAACCTTTAGGCGGGTTTTATAACTCTAAACCTTATGCTTTGATTATACATCTTTTTCTATGCATATAGTTGCTAGTCCTTCTTCTTCCCTATCTTCCCTTGCATCCTTGCAAGCAAAATCGTGAAGAACTGCTACTGTTCTTGAGGTAGAAGATAAGGGCATTAATTCCTATGCTTATCCACGGATTTCCACTTTACTAAACGGTCCTAACCAATTGCCCATGCGGTTTGCACAACCGTTTGGTGGGCAAACGGTTTCAGGGTTGCATGGAGGCAAACGGTCTTCAAGACCATTTGGTCCAGTTGACCAAGCACCGAACGTATGAGAATCCTGTTCCTAATTATGTAGGCTGATCACCCACAAAAATTGAGGGGTTAACTCCAAAGGAATCGTGAGATATAAGCAAATCAATTAGCAAATCCAATTGAATTAAGTTCTGATTTTCAATCTGTTTAATTTTCCCTTTTTGGGAAAACAGTCTCAAGACCGTTTAAGATGGTTGACCAAACGTTGACTGTTTGGGATTACTGTTCATAATGAAGTTAATTAATGACTCACCAAATTTGATGGATTAATTCCAAACGAATTATGAGTTGAAGGTTGATTAATAGGGAAAACCCTAATTGAAATCAGTGCTGAAATTCCAATGAGTTAATTAGTGTTTTTGGGTTGATTTAGCCCAAACGGTCACAAGACCGTTTGGGGAATCATCCAAACGGTCTCAAGACCGTTTGGGGATCACCCAAGACCATTTAGAGGTCTGGGGTCAAGTATAGTTGACCAATTGGAGGTCCAAAGGTACCAAATCATATTGCAATTAAGTATTGATGTGATGATCAACTCAATAGATCAAACCTTGATGAATTTTCACTAGAGTCCAAAGGATGGATGGGCAAATGGTCTCAAGACCGTTTGGAGGTCTAGGGTTAAGGTAATCTGATCAATTGAGGACCCAATTATAGTGGGTTATTGAAATAATCAAATTGCTGATTTGTGACTTAATTAAGGTTCAACCCCTATGAAATCAACTTAGATTTTGATGAATTCTTGGGCAAACGGTCTCAAGACCGTTTGGAGGTCATCCAAACGATCTCAAGACCGTTTGCGCCAAGTTTGGGCCCAATTGGAGGTCAATTGATAGGTTCAACCTTGAAATGATTCACATTGTTGAATATTGATGACCATCCGATTTGAAACTCTAATTGAGATGGACTTAACCCTAATTGGCTTTCAATTAAAGGTTGATTTAGTGTCCAATTGATTGAGGCTCATCCTAATTGACTCAATTTATAAGTGGTTAACATGGCTTTGGCCAATTGAGGGCTTCAACATACTTAATCATAAACATTTGCAACTTTTGAACCATGTTGGAGGTCCAAACGGTCTCAAGACCGTTTGAGGCCAAACGGTCTCAAGACCGTTTGGGCTTAAACGATCTCAAGGTCGTTTGGACCAATCGATCTCAAGACAAGTTGATCAAACGGTTTCAAACCGTATAAGCTCAAACGGTTTGGAAAGTCAAACCTAGCATACGGTCAACGCACCCAAACGGTTTGGGCAATCGACCTTGAGGTCATATGGTCTTGGAGTCAAACCTAGCAAACGGTCAACGCACCCAAACGGTTTCAAACCGTTTGGTGGTTGAGGGTTGAAACCGTTTGGAGGTTTTCAAGGTTATTTATACTTAATCACTTGATGTTGTAATTGGTTCAATGGTGATCTAATCTAAACCCTAATGGTAATTTAGAACATTAAGGGACTAAATGATTAATGAATTGACCCATGATGGTGATCATGAGGTTAATTACCAAAATACCCTTGAGGGGTTTAATTGAGTAATACCTTTTTCTAAAAAAACCCTAATCACATGTTGATGATGTTTTGGCTTATGCTAATCAATGAGGACTTAACCCAACCTGATCTAGAGTGGTGTTATCACCATCTACTAGTAAGAGGAGAGAGAAAGTATCATAAGAGAGAGAAAGTACCCTTTTATAGTGGAAACTTAAGTAAAGTACCTTCAATACACATGAATGTGCATGATTAGGGTATGATCCACCTATGTGAGATCAGGGAAACCCTAATTATGATGTTTAGTGAATTTTAATCTTATCTAGGAGCTTTAATGATGATGTTTCTCATACATGATGATGATATGAGTTCAATTCGCCATGAGGTGAATAGTAAACCCTAATTCTAGGGTGAGGACATGTTTTGTGAATAGTAAACCCTGATTGATGAATATTGGGGGACTTGACTCTTCTAAGAGTTTGAAAGTGTAACTTCTAGAATGAATTGTTTACTATTATCAGTTAAATTAACCATGCAGGTTGTCATGAGATGATGATCATATCTAGGTATGGATGATGAAACTATATTCATTGAAAGCATGCTTTAGCTTTATGAATAGTGATATATCCTGATGCATTGTCAATGGCAACTTATGGATTAAAATGGGCTGTGAGAGCCATAATTACCATCAAGGTCATGCTTTAGAGATGACTTATGATGAATGTATTGAGATATGATGATTGATAAGAGTTAGGCTTGTTACATTTAGTATTCTCATTTCATAGTTGTTATGCTAATGTTATTGTTTGAAGAACAATGTATGATGTTAAAAGAATACTGAATGTACCTAACTAATCAAGTGTAATGTAGAGCCCTGATCATAGATCCATCATTGTCAGAGATCAAATGATGGTGAAACATGTTTTCCTAAGGGAACTCCTGGATAACATACTTTTGAGTATGTGGGGTATATGGATGTGTAGAACCTTACATCCTAGTGTAGGTGTTTGATGTAGATGTGTAATCCATCAATCCTTCACTACAATCCTATACCGTATCAGTGGATGGTAAACATGAAACCTCCTGATGACGAAGAAAACACAGATATCCGTATCAGTGGAAGATAAACATGAAATCTCCTGATGATGAAGAGAGTACAAAACGCCACTGTAACTCTAAAATAGCGAAGGACCAGATTACCCTGGTAAGCTATTATAGTAGAGGCATGAGATGTCCTACAAGTAATCCTCTTACTGACTGAGGAAGGTGAAGGTCATGAGAATCCGGCTCTTTCGATGACCTAGTATGATGCCAAGGCACTTAGCAGTGATTGGTTGGAGGATGAGTGGTAAACCTCATCTCCACAGGGCATAAAAGTAATGTTTGAAAAACATAACCCACAGTGTAGTATACCTGTTAAAGATAACTATGAGTTGATTGATTTATGTTACACTGTATAGTGCAAATGTCTTCAAATTTCATAACTGTTCAACTCATGCTTACTATTATATCTGATGTTGAATACTGTGAAACTATTATTGTTTAAGTTATTCTTTGAGGTGCTATAATAAAGCTTCTGGCGGAGAGTTATAACTCTCGCTGGGACAATTATGTAAAATTGTCTCACCCCGTAGACTTCAACTTTTTAGGTGGACGTCGAGGACGGAGGAACAGGTCTACAGGTGACCAGTCCCAGCAGCAGCAACATCAGGGGCAACAGTAAAATCTCAGGTGGAGATTTAACCTGCCATGTGGTGTAGTTAGAGTCAGTCCTATGTGTCCTCTGTACTCTCAGGTCTTGGAGTCTTTTGGTTATGAGTTATTGAGATTTTGTATCATGTTGTATATAATTACTCAAGAAGTAATTATTTGAGATGTAAACAGTTTATCTCCTTTTATGAAGGAAGTTTTATGGTTTCAATGCTTTATCTCAAAACGTTTTAATTTCCGCTGATTTTTGATATTCCGCTGCTAATCGAATCGCTTCCGCTAAGTTTAAATCGTGTTTATATCATGGTTTGGAGATCAGAGCCCACATTTATGAAATTGAATATAGTTAGAAAAAATTTTATTCCTCTACTTTCCAATGGGTTTTGTTTACCATAATTTAGTAAAGGGGTGATCTCACCTCTTTACTACATGGTATCAGAGCCCATGGTAGTCAGAAATCTGACTATTTTAGTTTGCCTCCCTAGTTAGAACCCTAGATTTGCATAGTTTCCCTTAAGTTACATGTTTGCCCTAGATTTGATCTATGTTGATGATAGGTTGATTTAGGACCCTATAGTTTCACCTTTGAATCTTTATGGATAAAACTCTAATATGCTCTTAATTAAAATATGTATAACTTGATGGTGTTTAGGGTTGCCTTTATGAAACTATTAGGGCATGAAGTTGAAGCAAAAGTGTCTAGAAAGGATCAGGGTTTCGAGGGCTGGCAATATTTTCCTCCACACCACTAGCTTGGTTTACGAGGACTCCCATGCCCATATGATACCGTCTTGGCCTGAGCTAATACGAATTGTTTGAACTAGTTTGCTTTTAGGCTATGGTAACATTATACTTCTATGTTGTATATCTTTGGGAACCTTAGCTTTTAGGTGTTTGATGATTTGTTTGAGGATGGATACCAATATAGTTTCCTTGCATCCCTTAGGACCACATGCTTGGATAAGTTTATCCCTAGAACCTAGACCTTAGAGTTTGGGTGTTTGGGAAGATATCAGAGTGCATAGTGGAAGCATGATGGATCTTGAGAATGGTTTAGTTAGACTCATCCTTTAACACTAATGTAGTTTGTCTTGATGGATTGAACCCTTTTAAAGGGTGGAGTATGGATAGTTGATGATGTTTGAGTGGCTAAATTTTGTTGACAAAATCCTCTTTATGGGGATGGAACCCTGTGATATCTTGAAATCTATCTACTCTATCTTTAGAAACCCTAACTCCATACTTAGGAGGTTGTTATGCTTGGATCCTTGGTCTTGACCAAACAAGTTATAGTGGTAACCCTAACATGCTTATTAATATGTAGTGAACATATAATGGTCATCTAATGAATAATTCATATGTATAAACCTTAATGTATATCCAATGCACATAATACTAATATCAATGCTAATTGTCAATAAGTAAGATGTTGATCATGTCATGGACCTATAAACCCTAAAGATGTGATGATTAATATTATAATTCGAAATTAATGCATTCTAGAAATGAATAAGTGAAATATAATGGTCATGTTGACCTAAACCCTAAGTTGTAATCACCTAACCTTAGTATATACATCCTTAATGCCTGTCATGATAATTAATGATGTTAAGTGCCATAATCACTTAGCATACCTTGGTATACATAAATGATATATATATATATATATATATATATATATATATATACATATATACATATACATATATATACATATATATACATATATATATATAGTCATCTGATCACATATACACATGATTGGCCACCTAATGTGAATCAATTCACTAATATGTAATATGTTTCACCTTGATCATTGAAATACATGTAATAGCTATTGGTATGTATGACCTGAGAGCCAATCATGAGATGATTGGTGGGATACATTAAGATTGATTTGATAAACATCAAAGGCAAGCTTCCAATTCTTTCGGGTTCAGTCATATGAGATAGTGATAGAATAGATTGAATGTCTAGAGAATGATAGTACTCAATGATGTATGCTTTCAGGTTAAGGACCTGAACGATGAGATCATACGAATGCTAAGAGTTTGTACATTCTTGTTATGTCCCTAGTCAGATGTCATTGTGGAAGGTAGATAGATAGCAATGACACACAAGACTAGATTGTGGTGTTGGTTGATGACAGAATCTCATTAGTCATGATATAGAGATATCAAACTAAACACATAGGTACTTGTTGGAGAGCAAGTGTACCAGGTAGACCCACTGTGAGTTTGACACATGGAACCATGACATGGTAGTCACAGTCAGTACTCACAGTGATGGTGGTGAGTGTGATTCTTAGACCTGAAATCACTACACTCAACACATGTCGTTGGGCACACTTTGACATCATCAAACGTAGTCCTGAAACATGGGCTGTTATAAAGGTGATGATTGGGTGGCTTTGACACATGGGGCTTTTGAGGGGTGAGTGATAGATCTGGGATTTGTCCCTCCTGAGGGAGTTTGATATCCAAGGCCACTTCATGAGTAGGATTGAAATAGGTGTGCGCATGCATGTGTGAATCAGTATGTGATATTGATGTCATACATATCTCTTCCAATCTACTATTAGATCAAGAAAGTGAATGAACGTTGACAGGATGACTGTTCCATGCCTCGAGTTCATTCGAGATATCAGTGACAAAGGAATTATACATTCACTGTAACACCACTCACGGATTGTAGGATTGAAAGTTGTTCTCCAACTTTCTACTTTCACTTGGGTAGCACTGATGTGTGACTAGGCACCACTCTTTGCTTGTGAAGTCATAAGTGTTATGGACTTTCACTGCCAACGTGAAATGGACCTACAGGGTCACACACATTGGATTTAATCTGGAAGAGGAGTTTTGTCCACAAGCAATGTCTAGATTGATTACTAAAGGAGTTTAGTAGTTCAAATAAACACTCAATTAATTGATAGCTCAAAATCATAGTGTTCAAGATGTTGGACAGATTGATTAGAGCATCGGATTGATTGAAATCACAAATGACTGATTCTGCAAAATCTACACTCCCAACCGATCGGCTCATGTGATGAACCGATCGGCTGAGCTTGGTGAACCAGTCGGCTCAAATGTTGAACCGATCGGCTCAAGATCAGGGTGAACCGATTGCTTCAAGTATTGAAACGATCGATTCAACTGGTGCAATTGAGCAAGTTGGGAAAGTAGGATTGGTGAGAATTTTCCTTTCATTTCACTTGCCCAATTTGATTGGAACAAGGATTGGTATTCGATACCAATTGGAAACAAAAGTTGGAAAGTCAATCGGGAACCGACCAGGACCACCAACCGACTGGTTCACTTATGAACCGACCGATTGAGGTGTCCCAACCGACCGGTTCAGGTCCCCAACCGACCGTTTCAGTTGTGAAATGATCGGTTCAGGTTGCGAGTTGGTTGTTTTGTGGAAAATCTCGAACCCTTCTACTCCTGCCTTTAGTCCCATATTGCACGGGATGGAGAACCCTGTCCCATGACCCTCCTATATATATAGGGGTATTGGGGGCTTCTCAAAGTACAACAACTCAGCGCAACCAGTTGCTCTGCAAAGTTGTCGTTCTCTGGTTTTGGTAACCAAGAGAGCCTGAGCAAGCGCTACCTGCAAAGGGAGGTGCATCAAGGGAAAGACAACTGCAGTTGCAACTGGAGGCAGGAGAGTGTGTTGGCGACTAGTACGTCAACAGGAGGGTGCGACTCCTTCCACTTCCTTATGAGACAAGGAGTGTGGAGTTCCAGGTGGTCCGTGTGGACTACTACATAGGCGGGAGATCACTGCCACTCAGGAGGACAACTGTCAACCCGATAGTCCGGTGAGACCAGGAGTCTTCAGTCCCGGTGTGACCAGGAGCTGCACAGACACCGTCCAAGACCGAAGGTGAAGACCGCGCAAGGCGCGAGGTATTGTCGTCGAGTAAGCCTCGGGACAAGGTATGATTCCACAAACCATCCTTTCCTATTATATAGACGTTGACGTGTTTCCTTGTTTCGGGTTTGGGGGAGTAAAATTTTTGTTTCCACTGCCTTCTCTGCCTCCCCTAAAACCCAACAGTGGTATCAGAGCCACGTCAACTGCTCTATATTATAGGAATATCGATATGATCGATTTTGGTTTGTCGCCTTTATTTATTGCATACGATGCGAATAATATTGGCTTTATGCATGTCCAATCCTAAATCCACAAATCCCAAATTACATATATGATATGTATTATTAATGCACTTGATACGCGTCACCCTTAAACGAGTTTTGTGGTGGATGTATAGCGTGGTTATGGCCAATAAACCCTATCTGTGAATGGTTGTGTGTGTTTGCTTGCATCTCGGTCTGCGCACCATGTTCCTTCTCCTATTCCTAATGAAACTCGAAATAATTCGAGATTCTTTCCTACCTTTGCTCCCCCCAAATGTAACTCGGGGTTTCCCTTTTAAGCAATGTATATTAGGATAGATTTTATTTCTTATTATGTCAAAGAACAGAGGACATCTGATGATAGCTGAGACGATCGGTTCAAGGCGTGAACCGATCGGTTGACGTTCCAGACGATCGGTTCAAGGAGTGAACCGATCGGTTGATGACTGGTTCGAGGAGCGAGACGAGCGGGTGGCGGCCATGAAGAGATGCATGACGACCATGCGAACCGATCAGTTGGAGGAGCCAACCGATCGGCTGGTGGCACCCAGACGACTGGGCCAGAACGAGCAAGTCAATCATGTGATGAGTTGATCTACTCTGAAGGCAAAGCACAGAGTTCATCTTGTATAGGTTGCATGTGATGTAGACCTAGATGACTGTGATTCCTCTTGGCTCGAGGAATCACATTAGGATGGCCATAATCATCACTTTTATCATTTGTGCATGTTTTCTATGGGATATAGTATGTACATGATATGTACTATGTATTGTGGTGTTTGGAATTGTATATGTATATAAAAACCAAATCCCTCATTAAATATTAAGTTTTAGATGCCTTCCAAATGTGACACACGTGAAAAGCTTGATCGACCAAGTGTGGGCATGCCCAAGCATGGTGCACCGTCTATCTCGTGGAAGTGTGAAGGATGAATGTGTGGGTCTGCCCAAGCAGGGTGCATATTCATCGTGTTTGCTTTGGGTCAGACTTAACAAGGTGACCTAGATAGGATCTAGCACCTTGAGGCATGGAGATGATCATGACAAGGAGTCGCATATGACATCTTATCAAGAGTTTCATACGATGCAATTGGCAAGAGTTGCCTACCTGAGAGATCTATGTTGTGGGTGACAGCCCAAGCTGGTCCATGACTTAGAGGATTTCATGATCTTTCCCACTAGAAGGTTGTACATTGCAATCTTCTGAATTGATGGTGAGGGCTATCAACTTGAAGTAAAATAGTGGGAGCAATAATTAATTAAAGGCCTAATTTTATCGTCACTTTTCAAATCAATCAAATAAGTCAAAAATGAGATTTTGGACTAAAATTGCATATTTCCTTTTATAGTACAAATGACAACCAACAACAATCACTTTTCTTTACGATCAGTCCTTGAAAAGGATAGGCTAAATGGGACAAACTTCCACGACTGGTATAGGACATTGAGAATTGTTCTCACTCAAGAGCGAAAGCTCTATGTCCTGGATACTCCGATTCCAGAGGAACCCACTCCTAATGCACCAAAGACAGAAAGGGATGCTTACAAGAAGCATTCTGATGATGCCATTGATGCAAAGTACTTGATGTTATGCTCTATGAACCACGAGTTGCAGAGACAACATGAGAATATGGGTTTCATTGAGATGATTCAGCATCTCAGGAACCTGTATGAAGATCAGGCATGGCAAGAGAGATACGATGTCTCAAGGGCACTGTTCAAGTGTGTCATGACAGAAGGAGATCCAGTTGGTCCTCACACACTCAAGATGATTGGGTATGTGGAGAACCTACAAAGACTGTGATTTCCACTGAGCCAAGAGTTGGCTACTGACCTGATACTGCAATCGTTGCCAGAATCTTACAGTCAGTTTGTGATGAACTACAACATGAAAAACTTTGATAGGCCACTGTCAGAGTTGTTGGGCATTGAGGACAACCGAGACACAGATGAAGAAGGACAAGCCTAAGTCTGTGATGGTGATCACGAGCAAGAAAGGCAAGTCCAAGCGCAAGGGCAAGGGCAAAGCTAAGAAAGGTTCTGATGCTAGCCAGGAGCCCAGGACGACTTCATCTCTCAAGGCCAAGGGAGGCGTGACCAAGAAAGGCAATTGCCACCATTGTCAAAAGCCAGGACATTGGAAAAGGAATTGTCCTCTATATCTAGAAGAACAAAAGAAGAAGGAGGCAACATACGTCTCTACTTAAAGGTGTCATGAAAGTAAACTTGTAACACTTTTTGAGGTATATGATACTAAGATGTAAAGTGTAAAGCACTCATAATTGGGGCAAGTGTTGGTGCCATAGATAGGAGTACTTTAGTTTATTTTCAGCCTACAAGGCATGTAATACAGTTATGAACTGCTATTTCATATTTTCCAATAGATAGAAACACTTTATTTTGCAAATTGTATGACAATGATGGCAATTAATAAAGTTGATGTTTCAATCTTTTAAAGATGTGATCTTTGTGGCAATGCCTTCCTTATCTTGTGGTATTTGATATGCATAAGATAAAATGATACCTAAAAGTTATAGATAACTCAAACAATCAAATTAGCATCAATCATGATAAATTCATTTCTAGCTTCCATGTGATGGATAAATCTAGACTCTTTTGGTTAAAGAACCAGTAAGAGACATGAATATCTTGGACATGATTAATCAATCTTCACTAATGGTAGTGGGAGAATGATTATCCTATTAGGTATAATAATGTGATGTATTTACATACCTATTGGAACAAATGCTAATACTTCAAATGGTGTTTAGAGAAATACCAATATGAATATCTTGAACTGTTCAAGATTATCATAGATGAAGTGCTAATTTGGTAAAGTGTTAATTCTTGATGAGATAAATGAATGAAATACTTGGACCAAATGTTTGAGATCCTTATGAGTGATTATGATAGTGTATCATAGTGAACTCATGATTAAGGCATGGTGATGTCTAAATCACAAAGGGATCATACTCTAAGGAGTTAGAGAATGATTATCAAATAACTGAATTCTTCTTAATAAAAGAATACCCCTCACTAATAAAAGAAATTAAGAATCACAAGGGTTGTGAATTCTTATATCCTTACACCTCAATTATCTATGTGATGAGTTCTTCATACGATGATTCAACTATCTAGATAAATATGAGGAACCAAATTTTGAGTTATGGTTTATAACCATTTCATCCTAAATGACATCCATGTGAACCATAAGGTATGACCTTAATGGTCACACCCATTGGAGTGAAACCATAAGTGCAAATGAGTCTTAAGTGTTAAGATACATGGATAACATTTTGAGAAGGATGATGCTTGTTGATTGCAACTTAATGACTGAGACATTTGGCATATGGATACTAAAACCACATTCCTGTGAGGAATAAAACAAGGATGTGTATGTGACACAACCTATAAGGTTTATGAATCCACTGATGCAAATGAAGTCTATAAGTTACAATGGACTAATCAATGTGATTGATTGAGTGCAAGCAACTCAGAATTGGATCTTTACTTTGATAATATAGTCAAAGAGTTTGACTAATATGTCAAAGATAAAGAAGGGATCTGTGATTTAGTGGGAGCATGTTCACATTCCACATGTTGATGTGAAATGAAAATGTTCTAGAATGGAAATCCAAAAGTGGAAATTATCTTTAAGGAAGAAAGAGATTTTTCCTATGTGATAGGAATAGATATCTATAGAGATAGTTCTCGAAAAACCTCTTAATCTAAAAGAAGAGAAAACATACATTGGAAATCTGTACTGAAGGGTTCAGTATACACAGATTAAGTGGGAGAGAACTTGTCCATGTTACATAGAGTTAGTATCCCAAGGACAAGTGTTCAATTCTTATGAAAAATGAGAACACTAAGAATAGATATGGATCTATCATGTATGTAATCATCCCATTATCTTGCATGGCAATATGATGTGCTCATCCTGATAACTCATATGACGAGTGGATGTCTGTCTACTTCCAGTAAGAGTTACTGGAACACCATGAGAACTTGATAAGTACTTGGGAAGTACTAGTTCTATGGAGAAAAGGAAGAGTTTAATGTAAAGAGTTACGTTGATGTGAACTTCCGAAAGGACAGAAAATTAATCACAAAATATATATAAGATATATAAAAGTGAAAGTTTGTTGATAATTGGAAGTGTTCTAATAAAATCATTTAAAAGGAAATGTCGAGTATCTATGCGTTAGAGAATAGTAGTAGATATTATATGGATCTGGAAGTTCATGAGATGAACTTAGAGATATTCCGCTCATTGATGACAAGTATGGAATCCTTGATCATGCAATGTGGCTAAAGGTTAGCAAAGGAATACTAGATCGCATATTACGGAAACTCCATCTCATACGTGTGACGTACAGTGATGAGATGAGAGACATGCAATTTAAATTGACTTTGGCAAGGTGTTGCCATAACTCACTATGTTGGCACTAGAGCACAGTAACATGTGGGACATGTTTGAAGATCACTATAAATATGATTCAAGGGTGATTGGCTCGCAGTGCAAGTGGGAGTCTGTTGGTATGTATGCCATGAGAGCCAATCATGAGATGATTGGTGGGATACATTAAGATTGATTTGATAAACATCAAAGGCAAGCTTCCAATTCTTTCTGGTTCAGTCATATGAGATAGTGATAGAACATATTGAATGTCTAGAGAATGACAGTACTCAATGACGTATGCTTTCAAGTTAAGGACATGAACGATGAGATCATACGGATGCTAAGAGTTTGTACATTCTTGTTATGTCCCTAGTTGGATGTCATTTTGGAAGGTAGATAGACAGAAATGACACACAAGACTAGATTGTGGTGTTGGTTGATGACAGAATCTCATTAGTCATGATATAGAGATATCAAACCAAACACATAGGTACTTGTTAGAGAACAAGTGTACCAGACAGACCCACCGTGAGTTTGACACATGGAACCATGACATGGTAGTCACAGTCAGTACTCACAGTGATGGTGGTGAGTGTGATTCTTAGACCTGAAATCACTGCACTCAACACATGTCGTTGGGCACACTTTGACATCATCAAACGCAGTCCTCCAACATGGGTTGTTATAAAGGTGATGATTGGGTGGCTTTGACACATGGGGCTTTTGAGGGGTGAGTGATAGATATGGGATTTGTCCCTCCTGAGGGAGTTTGATATCCAAGGCCACTTGATGAGTAGGATTGAAATAGGCGTGCGCATGCATGTGTGAATCAGTATGTGATATTGATGTCATACATATCTCTTCCAATCTACTCTGAGATCAAGAAAGTGAATGAACGTTGAAAGGATGATTGTTCCATGCCTCGAGTTCATTCGGGATATCAGTGACAAAGGAATTATACATTCACTGTAACACCACTCACGGATTGTAGGATTGAAAGTTGTTCTCCAACTTTCTACTTTCACTTGGGTAGCACTGATGTGTGACTAGGCACCGCTCTTTGCTTGTGAAGTCATAAGTGTTATGGACTTTCACTGCCAATGTGAAATGGACCTGCAGGGTCACACACATAGGATTTAACCTGGAAGAGGAGTTTTGTCCACAAGTAATGTTTAGATTGATTACTAAAGGAGTTTAGTAGTTCAATTAAACATTCAATTAATTGATAGCTCAAAATCATGGTATTCAAGGTGTTGGACAGATTGATTAGAGTATCAGATTGATTGAAATCGCAATTGACTGATTCTGCACAATCTACACTCCCAACCGATCGGCTCATGTGATGAACCGATTGGTTGAGCTTGGTGAATCGGTTGGCTCAAATGTTGAACCGATTGGATCAAGATCAGGGTGAACCGATTGCTTCAAGTGTTGAAATGATCGATTCAACTGGTGCAACTGAGCAAGTTGGGAAAGTAGGATTGGTGAGAATTTTCCTTTCGTTTCACTTGCCCAATTTGATTGGAACAAGGATTGGTATTCGATACCAATTGGAAACAAA
Organism: Alisma plantago-aquatica; assembly: GCA_963693085.1. Classification (NCBI taxonomy): domain Eukaryota; kingdom Viridiplantae; phylum Streptophyta; class Magnoliopsida; order Alismatales; family Alismataceae; genus Alisma; species Alisma plantago-aquatica. Next base: position 963,502,666 of record OY856411.1, on the reverse strand, counting down.
AGTTGGAAAGTCAATCGGGAACTGACCAGGACCACCAACCGATCGGTTCACTTATGAACCGACCGGTTGAGCTGTCCCAATCGACCGGTTCACTTGTGAACCGACTGTTTCAGTTGTGAAATGATCGGCTCAGGTTGTGAGTTGGTTGTTTTGTGGAAAATCTCGAACCCTTCTACTCCTGCCTTTAGTCTCATATTACCTGGGATGGAGAACCATGTCCCATGACCCTCCTATATATATAGGGGTATTGGGGGCTTCTCAAAGTACAACAACTCAGTGCAACTAGTTGCTCTGCAAAGTTGTCGTTCTCTGGTTTTGGTAACCGAGAGAGCTCGAGCAAGTGCTACCCGCAAAGGGAGGTAGTGTTGGGTTTTGTGGAGAAAACATGCGCGGCGGAAGCAACTAAATCCACGCAACCCATAACAAGATCTCGTCGATAATAGCGTATTCGGAAACATGTTTGTAGGATATACCTTATCGCGGAGCAAGTCCGGCGATGTCCCGCTGCACGATGGTGCAACGCTGCTTGTCTAACACGAACGGATCTTCTCTCCTGTCTGCTGTCACAGGTTGATCCGGCGATGCTCCTTTGCAGCGGTGACGTACGTTGCTCGCAGCACATACAGGTGGTCGTCGACGTCCTCCGAACGCAATCGTCAATGCGTCTGCGTCTCTACTTCATCCACGCGGATGGACGGAACTCCACGTCGCGCTTCTCAAGCCGGCGGGAAGGAGTGTGTCTCTACGGCGGCGTGCTAGCGGCGCATTGCTCTCCTTTCTCTCCTAAGGACGGCGACGGCTAGGTTTACGTGCGTGAGCGTAAACTGAAAAACCTTTCTCTATCTTATATAGATATGGGCCGTCGATCCTCCTTTAAATAGGATACGAAGGGAAGTAGGGTTTCCTAAACCCATCGGTAAACAGAAACGTTGCGTTAATTAAAACGCTCGTGGATTAATTAGAATATTCCGGAATTCATTAATTAACCAAATAATCGCATTAATTGATTAATTAATATCCGACTCCATGCAATCGCTTGGGATGACTCTACGGGCATACATATACCAACAACCTCCCACTTGCACTTAGAGCCAATCACTCCAATATTATTCTAATCGATTACATAAACATTTTAGTAATCAATGTGATTTGAAGAAATTCCAATCAAATCCATAATTATACTCCTATTCCAACACATCCTATGCGTGTGACATGGTAGGCTCCAAATTACGTTGGCAGTGATATCCATAATCATATTATGATTTCACAAGCAATGATTGGTATCTAGCAAGACTTCATTGCTACCCAAGTAATTGGAGAAGTTGGAGAACAACTTGACCTATCATTCATGACTGGTGTTACAGTGATTGTATAGTTCCTTTGTCGCTGATATCCGGATTGAACTCGAGTCATGGAATTGTTATCCTTTTCAACGTTCAATCCATGTTCCTTGAACTAGAGCAGACTGTCTGAGATATATGTAAGCTCAATATCACATATTGACTCACATCAGCATGGCCACGCATTTCTCAGTCTCGCTTATCAAGTGGTCGGAATATCAAACTCCCGTAGGAAGGACAAATTCCATCTACATCACTCACAATCATCTCCATGTGTCACAGTGCACCCAAGCACCATCTTTATGGCAATCCTTATTCAGGACCACGGTGGATGATGTCAAAGTACACCAAACGACATGTGATAAGTGTAGTGACTTCAGGTCTAAGAACCACAATCACCACCATCATTATGAGATGTGACTCTAACTACCAATCATGGTATTCATGTGTCACTCTCAAGGTGGGTCTATCCGATACACTGTTCTCTAACAAGTATCTATGTATTTGGTTTGATATCTCCATATCATGGATAATGAGATTCTTCCATCAACCAACATACATTCTAATCTTATGTGTTATTGATGTCTATGGATATTTCCACAATAACAACTGATTAGGGACAAAACAAGAATACATACTCTTAGCATACATATGATTTCACTGTTCAGGTCATCAACCCAAAGACATATGTCATTGAGTATATTATTCTATAGACATCTATAAGTTTTATGGTCATCTCACAATATAAAACACAAACATATAGATTGGAAACTTGCCTTTATTGATATGATCAATGTAGTATTACAAATCATTTACATAGTATCCCATTACAATCATCGAATGATAGTCTCTATGGGCATACATACCAACAGATTCCCACTTGCACTTATACCCAATCACTCATGAATCTCAATCCAAGTGATCGAACATGTCCGTCATGTTTCTGCTGTGAAAGTGCTTTTGTGAGCGGGTCAGCCACATTGCTTTCTGTAGGTACTCTGCAAATCTTCACATCTCCTCGTTGTACGATCTCTCGTATGAGATGGAACCGCCGTAGAATATGTTTGGAACGTTGGTGCGATCTTGGTTCTTTAGCCTGTGCAATTGCTCCATTGTTGTCGCAAAACAACTCAATTGCATCACCAGCGCTTGGAACCACTCCAAGTTCAGAAATGAACTTCTTAATCCACACAGCTTCCTTTGCAGCATTAGATGCGGAAATATATTCGGCCTCTGTTGTAGAATCTGCAACCGTCTCTTTCTTGGAACTCTTCCAGCTCACAGCTCCGTTGTTCAGGCAAAACACAAATCCAGATTGCGATCTGTAGTCATCTTTGTCAGTTTGGAAGCTAGCATCGGTGTAACCCTTTACCACGAGCTCTTCCTCACCACCGTATACCAAGAATTGATCCTTAGTTCTTCTCAAGTACTTTAGGATGTTCTTTACGGCTATCCAGTGACATTCACCTAGATCTGACTGATACTGGCTCGTCATGCTCAAAGCATACGACACATCAGGACGAGTACATAACATTGCGTACATGATAGATCCAATTGCTGATGCATATGGAATCTTACTCATGCGTGCCCGATCATCACATGAACTAGGACACTGGGCTTTAGAGATTGTAACCCCATGGGACATGGGCAAGTTACCTCTCTTAGAACCTTCCATGCTAAACCTCTTTAGCACCTTGTCAATGTATGTGCTCTGGCTTAGGCCTAGAAGCCTTCTAGATCTATCTCTATAGATCTTGATCCCTAGTATATAGGATGCTTCGCCTAAATCCTTCATAGAGAAAGTCTTCCCTAGCCAACCTTTTACTGTCTGAAGAGTAGGGATGTCATTTCCCATCAATAGTATGTCATCCACATACAATATGAGAAATACGACTGTGCTCCCACTAACCCTTTTGTAAACACAAGGTTCATCTTCATTTTGACTAAAGCCAAACCTTTTGACTACTTCATCAAAACGTAGATTCCAACTCCGAGATGCTTGCTTCAATCCATAGATTGACCTTTGTAGCTTACAAACTTTATTGTCTTCCTTTGGATCGATAAAACCCTCAGGTTGTGTCATGTACACATCTTCGAGTAAATTCCCATTAAGGAATGTTGTTTTAACATCCATCTGCCAAATCTCATAGTCATGATAAGCTGCAATGGCAAGCATGATCCTGATGGATTTAACCATGGCAACTGGTGAGAAGGTCTCGTCATAATCAACACCTTGAATTTGACGGAATCCTTTAGCAACCAATCTACCTTTATAGGTTTGAACATTTCCATCCATGCCAATATTCTTCTTGAAGACCCACTTGCACCCTATGGGTCTTACCCCTTCGGGTGGATCCACCAAGGTCCATACCTTGTTGGTGTACATGGATTCCATCTCAGATCTCATGGCTTCAAGCCATTTCTCAGATTCTGGTCCCTTAATAGCTTCTAGATAGAAAGTTGGCTCATCTGTTATGCCCAATTCGTCACTATCTTGAGTCACGAGAAATCCAAATCTCTCAGGCTCAAGTCGTGTCCTACTAGACCTACGAGGTTCCTGTGTTACATTTGGAACTTGAAATTCCACAACAACTTGTGAGTCTTCATGTTCCTTATGTACCTCCTCAGGTTCTCTGCTTTCTTGTTGGTCTCGAACTTCTTCGAGCTCTACATTCCTCCCACTAATTCCTTTGGAAATAAATTCCTTTTCAAGAAATACAGCAGTCCTAGCAACAAACACTTTGTTGTCAGTTGGTGTGTAGAAGTAGTATCCCCGAGTTTCCTTGGGGTATCCAACAAAATCGCATTTTTCCGATTTGGGTCCAAGCTTTTCAGGAAATTGTTTCCTAACATAAGCTTCACATCCCCAAATCTTTAAAATAGACAAATTGGGACGATTCCCATTCCATATCTCATATGGTGTCTTTTGAATCGATTTGGAAGGTACACAGTTAAGTGTAAACACTGTAGTTTCAAGAGCATATCCCCAGAACGATATTGGAAGTTCGACTGAACTCATCATTGATCGTACCATGTCTAATAATGTACGATTCCTTCTTTCGGACACACCATTATGTTGTGGTGTACCAGGTGGAGTCCATTGTGATACAATACCACGGTCTCTCAGAAGGTCCTCAAACTCTTGGCTTAAGTATTCGCCACCTCGATCTGAACGGAGTGCTTTAATACTCTTACCAAGTTGCTTCTCTACTTCATTCATGAAAGTCTTGAACATTTCAAGAGTTTCTGACTTGTGTTTCATAAGATATACATAGCCATACCTACTGAGGTCATCAGTGAAGGTAATGAAGTATTGATAGCCTCCTCTAGCATTTGATCTAAAAGGTCCACATACATCAGTATGTATGAGCCCTAGCAGATCACTGGCTCTCTCACTGTGTCCAGTGAAAGGAGTTTTGGTCATCTTCCCTAATAAACATGCCTCACATGTCTCTAATGATTCAAAATCAAAAGAGTCTAGATAACCATCCTTATGGAGTCTAGATATGCGCTTCTCGTTTATGTGCCCAAGACAACAATGCCATAAGAATGTTTTGTTTGAGTTGTCAAGTTTTAACCTTTTAGTATTTACGTTATATATGCTAGTCTCAAGTTCTAACAAGTAGATACCATAAGACATAGGGGCATTGCCATAAAAGATCTCATCTTTAGATATAGAAATAATTCCATTCTTAATGTGAAATTCAAATCCACTCTTGTCCATACAAGATACAGAAATAATATTTCTATTAATGGCAGGTACGTAATAGCAATTCTCTAATTCTATTACAAGGCTCGTAGGCAAAGATAAACTAATAACTCCAACTGCGGTGGCAGCAACTCTTGCTCCATTAGCAACCCGCAGCTCGACTTGGCCCTTTCATAAAGGCTTACTTCTTATCAGATCATGCATATTAGAACATATGTGAGATCCACATCCGGTATCCAGTACCCATGATGAAGAAGTATTTAAGTTTATCTCAATAAAGTATATACCTGAAGTGGAGATCTCTATCCCCTGCTTCTTCTTCCTCAGTTCCTCTAGGTAGAGAGGACAATTTCTTTTCCAATGTCCAGGCTGGTGACAACTGCCTTCTTTGGAGATCCCACCTTTAGCTTTGAGCGCGGATGACTTTGGCTTCTACCCGGCTTTAGAACTTTTCTTAGCCTTACTTTTGCCTTTTGACTTTCCCTTTGCCTTGCTGATCACCATCACAGACTTGGGCTTGTCTTTCTTCATCTGTGCTTCAGCTGTCCTCAACATGCCTAACAGTTCTGACAACGGCTTGTCAAAATTGTTCATGTTGTAGTTCATGACAAAATGATTATATGATTCAGGCAACGATTGTAGAATCACATCAGTGGCCAACTCTTGACCTAGGGGAAATCCCAGCTTGGATAGGCTTTCCATGTACCCAATCAAGGTGAGTATATGGGTGCCAACTGAGTCTCCCTCTTTCATCTTGCTTTTGAACAACGCCTTTGAGACATCATATCTCTCATGTCTTGCTTGATGTTGATACATGTTCTTAAGATGTGTTACCATCTCCATGACATTCATGTTCTCATGTTGCTCTTGCAACTCATAGTTCATTGAGCAAAACATTAGGCACTTGACATCCACGAAATCATCAAGGTGCTTCTTGTAAGCATCCTTTTCAGCCTTGGGCGCATTTACGGCGGGCTCCTCTGGCTCTGGTGTTTCAAGGACATAGAGCTTACGCTCATGTGTGAGAAAAATTCTCAACGTCCTAAACCAGTTTTGAAAGTTGGTTCCGGTAAGTTTGTCCTTCTCAAGGACCGATCGCAACGAGAAAGTGTGGGTGTTGGTTGCAATTTGATTGCTACAAAAGAAAATTTTGCATTTAGTCCAAAACATTTTGACTTGTAAAGATTTGATAAACGAGATTAATTAGGCCTTTAATTAATTACGATCCCACTATTTTATTCAAATTGATAGCCCTCACTATCAACTCGGAAGATTGCAACGCACAACCTTCTAGTGAGCCAAGACCCAAAATAATTGGATCAATGCCCAGCCAACGCTGGCGTCAAAGACCAAATACTAAGGTAGGCAACTTTTTCCAATTGCATCATATGCAACTCTTGGATAGATGATCATGCACAACTCCTTGCCATGATGCATCTGTGTACCTCTAGGTACTTGATCCTATCAAGGTTCCCTAGTTAAGTCCAACCCATAAGCCAACACGATGAGTGTGCACCCTGCGGAGGCAGACCCACACACCCACCTTCACACTTCCACGAGATAGACAGTGTACCACGCGGAGGCATGCCCACACATAGTCGATCAAGCTTTTCATGTGTGTTGCTTTATGGAAGGCAACTAAAACTTAATATTATTAATTGAGGGGTTTTATTAATACATATACATATCCAAACACCACATACTTATAGTACGTATCATATACTACTATATCCACAACCACAAACGATAGACATGCAATCACAAACACAAATACATCAGTTATGGCCATACTATTGTAATCCTTTGGAGCAACAAAGGATTACGGTCCACCTATGTCTTATGCATCTCATGCAACACCTGTGAATCAACCTGTAAGCATGTAATGATCAACATTACAATGAACAACTTCATGGATGCTTCACGAGGTTGGTACTTCAAGTTGCTTCTTGGAATGGGATCTTCTTGTTGCTTCTCCATGGACGCTCCTTGGAGTTGGATCTTCAGGTTGCTTCTTAGAATTAGATCTTCATGGTGCTTCTCCATGGACACTCCTTGGAGTTGGATCTTCAAAGGGCCTCCTTACATTAAGTATACAAAAACTAAAACTAATCCTATCTCTATTACATCATATAAGTATAAATATAAAAGGAAAGAATTAATTACACTTTGAAATAAGAGATGAGGCTCGGCATGAAAGCTGAATACTTTATACAAAGGATCCATATGTAACCATTATACATCCATAGAATTCACAAACAAACATATCCACAAGATTGACATCCACATTCATTCACAACATTCACAAAAGGGGATACTAGGCCATAACCGTGTATGCATTCACCACATAAAATAGATTTTAAAGGCGACGTGTATGCTATCAGAGGTATATCTACATATACGTATATACATATTAAAATTGCAGTACTTTTAATGCGGGACATTCCCCATTAAATGAATTTTGACTCCCATGCAGACAATGGGGGTACACAGGGGTAGCGCCCCCGTGCGGGGTCTCAGGGGCAGAGCTCCTGAAAGGTCTACGGAATTTCACTTCCGTGCACTTAAGAAAATCTATATTTTCCATAGTAGACCCCGTCAAAAACAGTAGTCTGCGGCGTATGTGGAATTAGGTTTAGATTTTCACATTAACAGGTTTAATTTGCATCGTATGCAACTTAAAAATAGTATACATCAATTCGATCATATCGAAACTAATTCAAATACGCCATAGATCGATGCTGCTCTGATACCACTGTTGGGTTTTGTGGAGAAAACATGCGCGGTGGAAGCAAATAAATCCACGCAACCCGTAACAGGATCTCGTCGATAACAGCGTATTCGGAAACATGTTTGCGGGATATACCTTATCGCGGAGCAAGTCCGGCGATGTCCCGCTGCACGACGGTGCAACGCTGCTTGTCAAACACGGATGGATCTTCTCTCCTGTCTACTGTCGCAGGTTGATCCGGAGATGCTCCTTTGCAGTGGTGACGTACGTTGCTCGCAGCACATACAGGTGGTCGTCGACGTCCTCCGAACGTAGGCGTCAATGCGTCTACGTCTCTACTCCGTCCACGCGGATGGACGGATCTCCACGTCGCACTTCTCAAGCTGGCGGGGAAGGAGTGTGTCTATGCGGTGGCGTGCTAGCGGCGTGTTGCTCTCCTTTCTCTCCTAAGGACGGCGACGGCTAGGTTTACGTGCGTGAGCGTAAACTGAAAAACCTTTCTCTATCTTATATAGATATGGGCCGTCGATCCTCCTTAAAATGGGATACGAAGGGAAGTAGGGTTTCCTAAACCCATCGGTAAATAGAAATGTTGCGTTAATTAAAACGCTCGTGGATTAATTAGAATATTCCAGAATTCATTAATTAACCAAATAATCACATTAATTGATTAATTAATATCCGACTCCATGCAATCGATTGGGATGGCTCTACGGGCATACATATACCAACATGTACAACAAGGGAAAGACAACTACAGTTGCAACTGGAGGCAGGAGAGTGTGTTGGCGACTAGTACGTCAACAGGAGGGTGAAACTCCTTCCACTTCCTTGTGAAACAAGGAGTGTGGAGTTCCAGGTGGTCTTTGTGAACTACTACAGAGGCGGGAGATCACTGCCGCTCAAGAGGACAACTGTCAACCCGACAGTCCGGTGAGACCAGGAGTCATCAGTCCTGGTGCGACCAAGAGCTGTATAGACACCGTCCAAGACCGGAGGTGAAGACCGCGCAAGGCGCGAGGTATTGTCGCCGAGCAAGCCTCGGGACAAGGTATGATTCCACAAACCATCCTTTCCTAATATATAGACGTTGACGTGTTTCCTTGTTCTGGGTTTGGGGGAGTAAATTTTTTGTTTCCGCTGCCTTCTCTGCCTCCCCTAAAACCCAACAATAGCTTCAATGTGAATACGAAGTGATTAGATTCACATAAATGTACAAAATGAATAAGATAAATGAATAATGATTAATGGTGACATTAATGTGAGCAATAAAGATAATGTGACATTATGACAATGTTAATATGAATATAAGTGAGTAATGTGACATTAATTGGAATAATTGTATGTTTAACCACAAATTGGATAGAATGTCATATTTCATGTAAAATAAATTGTTGTAACTTAATAAAGTGATAATATGCAGATGATGAAGTTTAATCCGAATTATCAAGAATAATGATCAAATATAATAATGAATGTTGAAATATTTGGGTCACCCCTAATTTTGCTAAAACTCTTAGTAAGATAAGTGAGAAATATATATATATATATAATGTTTCATCGATGATAATGAAATATAACACTTTTGACAATAAAGTGAATATGACATGACATAATTAAAATAGTGATGATAATGTGATATCATAATGAATATGATGTTAGTGAGCTAAAAATGTAAATAAGGTTAAATCTCCTAAAAAGAATATCTTAATAATGAAACCCTAGGTGGTCCTTGAGAACCTAACCTAGGAGAAGATGCTTGTAAGTTTCTAAACTCTCAAGTTAAGTAGTTAATGTATAAGTTTTGGTGGAAGTTTTATGGTTGGAGGAACAACTTGATGTTTAGTGATGAGAGGTTGCACACTCACCCTTCCCTTCTTACTTGTGATTTCGGGGACGAAATCCTCTTTAAGGGGTGGAGTGCTGTAACATATCGAATCTTGGACATTTTGTCTTTTGACCCTCTTTCCCATCTATTTCTTTCATTTCTATCCTCTTTGGCTTTTTTGCTTAATTTTTGAAGAATATGATGGTTTAATGAACATTCGTTCACCTTTTTCACCAATATTTGGGTTTATGCAGAAATACCTCAGTGGAAGCTTAGTAATGGGTCTAATATGTAAAATGTCCACTTAAGTAAGAGAAAGGATAAAGTATTTCATCCTAGAACTTTCTAGGGATTTTTAGAATATAAAATAGGAGGGAAATCTCTAAATATACATAAAGGAGATGATAAATGTAATAATTGGAGATAATATGAGATATATTAGATAATAAGAGATAATGTGGAATATATTGTTTCAAAATCACAAATAGGAAAACATGAGATAATTTGATATGCAAAGTCATTTTATTGATCTAAAAGAAACTTAAGGGCCAAGTATCACCTAATTTGGAAGATAAATGCATATATTATAGTCTTTATTAAAAGAAAATAGGAGATAAGCCAATAAGGTGAAATAAAATATCTAACGTCCTCAAATTGGAAAAATAACTCCAAATTGTAATCTACATATCAAAATGAGTCTCTGGGTGAATTTTATTTTATTTGGTTAATGTTAAATATTTTATTTTATTCAGGAGAGAGAAAATGACGTAAAGACCAAAAATATTAATTATATGTTGAAAAAAATTAATTAATGCCAAAATCACGTTCCAAACATTTAGTATTGCTTATAGGCCAAGTTTTACATTTTTAGAAAGTTTGTAGATGCCTTGAATAAATTAAAAGGATAAATAAGTGAAAAAATTAAATGAATTAAATAAAATAGTAAAAGTCTTCAAAATAATAAAATAATATCAAATTCATGTTCTACATGTTAAAATATATCTTTGGATGACTTTTTGAATCAATTTGGAAAATATTTGATGATAAGGTGAATTTAGGAGAGAGAATGTGCGCAAAACTTTGAACTCATTATTTAAAATAATAAACAACTTCAACAAATGGAAATAATGACAAAGTCATATCCAAAATATTTAATGACTTATAGGTGATGTTTCATAATTTTTGGAGAATCCTAGAGCCATTAATGCATGAGGAAAGTGAAATTGGGATTTGAATTATGTAACATATTAAAAGTCCCCAAAAGGACAAACTAATTTCATATTTAGATTCTACACATCAAAATCAGTAAGAATATAAATTTTGGTTAACTTTGGATATCGTTTGGGCCCCCAAACAAAGAGAGAGAAAAACATTTAAAATTAATATGACACTTTGGTCAAATTTTAATACAACTAGAATTCCTATGCTCTTTCCATCCGCGAGATCGGACGGCTCCTGGTCCTTCGTGGACTCGGGTCCACTGATCTGACGACTTGTGGTTGTCTTCTTCCTCTAACTGAATAGGAAACAAGTTGGTTAATTTCCAAAAACTCAAATTCTATTATCTCGAGATATAGTCGATGAAATTTGATGATTTTTGGTTCTATGAATTCCTCTCCAGATTCTGCACAAATTTATAGCAAGATTTTTGTGTTGTGATGAAAATTTGAGAAACCCCTTAATAAGATGACGACCTCTCTCACCTCACCTAGCTAAACCCTAGCCTAGGCCTCCTTGCCTACAAATATCCATACCCCTAGATCAGTCGTCACCTTAGCAACTCAACCCAACCTTTGATTTTGTGTTTCATTTTCACTTGGACCTCGTATAGCCACTGAAGACGTCTAACTTGCAGTGCTCGTAGCTCCATGTACTCTCCACCTTCGGCACAAATGAATGTACCATCGAATCCCTCTTGTTCTAAGCTTTCCATCACATACCTGCACGTCAATTTTGGTGTTGTGTGTGAGTTTTGCCCAAGCTCACCCCGAGCAAGATGCTCGCTAAGAATAGCCATGGTACGTGCTCGGGGAGGAGGATGACTCCTTGCATTTTAAAGTTTTGCCCCTGATCTAGTTCTCTTCTATTTTGTTTGTGTGAAAGGGTGTAACAAACATTCAACTTGTTTTATTTCTCTTTTGACCAACTTTGACCAGTGCCTGGTAGGCTGCCACCTTAGTGCAGCCCGCTAACTTGGCACACCATGGTTGGGCCAAGTCAAGCAACTGACCCTCTCTCGCTCTCTCTGTGGTGTTGAATGCCTATGTGGCAATTTATCATTGGTCCGTCTTAAAAAATTCGTATTTTTTCATTCGTTGGTCGAAAAATAAAAGTAAGATATGTTTTCGAATTTAAAAAAGGTAAGCTATCTAATAAAAATAAATTTGATGCCTGGTTTTGAGTTTTTCGAGTAGGTGTTTTTGTGGATGATTTAATTAACTAAAAATCACTAAAAATGACCCTAACAGTCCATATCTTCAAAATATACAATATTATATGTCATTTTTATCAGAGAACTCTATCTAAGACAATGGTGATGGTTTCAAAGTCTAATTCGATGGTTTGCACAAATAGTTAGTAACTTTAGGGTTTTAAGCATTTAATGAATGAATATAGTTCAAATACATAAACATGGTGTTGATATTAGGAAAAGTGGAACATGGAATCAATTAAGTGGTGCAAGTTGATAATTGGAATCAATATTAAAGGTATGTGCTTAATACACTTCAGTTAGGAATATTTGTTCCTTGACCTACTTTTCAATAATGATGCTTCATTGAATCCTATTTCTTATACTCTTGATTCTTTTGCTATAATTGCCTCATAATTGGTTTTGAAATATTGTTCTTGGGTCTCGGTACCCCACTGCTATGCTCTATTTGGTTGATGCTATTACTTGTCATTGATTCTAGCATGATGATTTTATTAGACTAACTAGCTAGAGTAGAGGTACTTATGTACAACCACCCATAGTTGGGGAATGTGTTATTTCTCCCCTGGGGAACGTCTTATTCTCCCCCGCACATGAAATATGTGCAGGTGACTAGGAATGATTATTCTCCCCTCACCGTTTTGGTTGAAGGTGCGGTAGGTGCCTCAAACCTACTTAGTTAAGATAGTCAATATTAATCATGCATGCAATTCTTCTATTATATCTTGTTTATTGCAAGCATCTATTGAAAGCTTCTTGTATATTTAGCCTCATTCTCTTGTATCTTCATCTTATGATGAACACTTTTACGTGCTTTACTTATCTTGTCATCTTATAATTGTTTTTGTGACACATACTTTTCTTCCCTTTCCCTTTTTATTGGGTGCCTTCCCAACCACCCAGGAGTTGAGCAAGGTGATGGATAAGGTGTGAAGATCGTAGCTGTTGAGTTGGACTTAGATGATGAATATATTGCTTGGAGATAAAAGTGGAGTAGTCCAGACTTACCTCTATCTAGATCCTAGTTGTGTATGATGATGTAACCCTTTTATGGGAGATTTTTTGATGTATTTTGTACAATCTTTTATGAAATTGAATATAGTCAATAAAAATTATTTTTCTGCTTTACAATGTGTTTTATTTACCATAATTTAGTAAAGGGGTGATCTCACCTCTTTACAACATGGTATTAGTGCCATGGTAGTCGGAAATCTGACTATTTCAGTTTGTCTCACTAGTTAGAACCCTAGATTTGCATAGTTTGTTGGCTAAATGGACATCATCAAAATCCCTTTGTTTTGAAAATGACAAACATTTCATTCTTGTGGATCTAACGTGCTACTTGAGTGTTGCAGGAACAAGGTGGATGACAAACCTTTGGAAGATCTATATGCTCAAAATGCTTTAATTTCATGATTGTAATCAAATGTAAAAACTTGTACAAGTATATAATGTACAAGTACTTAGATATCATGTAAATCAAGCATTTAGATCTTCCCTATCCATTCACAACACATAGATAGGTCATCCCCTATAGTAGTATCACAACTGCACACTCATACACACACTTAGTATTCATATAGAACCACCAAAATAGAGACACTCTCGGTCGAACTCTTTGTCGGCCGAGACAAGCTCTGTCGAACAACTTCTCGATCAAGAGTCTCCTAGGTTAATTCTTCTAATAGGTTCTATAGCCGTTAGACACAACAGACAAGGTAGTTGGGAGTTGGAATCGCATGTTATATACATTTTCTCCAGACCATCTCTCGGTCGACAAAAACTTCGACCGATGGACTCTCGGTCGACAAATTTATCGACCGAGATTGTCTCTGTCTGCACTTTTTAGAATTAATAAACTAGTCATTGCTAAAGCAATTAGTGGACAACTAACGGCTAGTTGAGTACTAAGAACCCCCTAGAAAGTTTCTAGAACATCCTTAAGCACACATAGGCCATTACTATAAATAGGACATGCCTTAGGACACCTAAAACACACTTGTGCAATACTTGAGCATAGATACTTGCAATTGGCAATCCTTTCTTGTGAGCAATTGAGCAACTCCTACACTTTCTAATCTTTCCCATTGCTACAAGCTCATGTCCAATAGACTAGTATCTGCTTTCCACCATACTTACACTTTCACACACATTGGTTAGGAGATCAAAATGCTTGATATAGGAAATCAAGCCTTGTGCTACAACTGTAATTGTAATTTCCATTTTCCCTTCTTGTTCTTTCTTATTGCTTGTGCTCTCCTTGATACTCCTAGGGTTGGAGGCTGCAGATTGGAGAGAGTGCAATCTTCTCAGTGGAGAAGGAGGACTTTGGACTACTTCAAGAAGGCTGTCTCAATGGGAAGCTACTTCACGAAGAAGGCTACTTCAAGGGGGAGCTTGAAGTTACTTCAAGGAAGGCTGCTTCGAGGTTGGTGGGACTACTTCTAGGTGAAGGCTGTCTAAAGGGTGGTGAAAGTATTTGTAATTTTATGTAACATCCTTGCGAGGTAATAAAATTTAAATACTTTCAAAATCCCAATTGGAAACAATTGGGTAGTGGACTGACTCCCTTAGTTTTTGCTAAGGGTGGAACCACTCTAAACACCTTGCTTCCTTCTTCAAGTTTCAATTGTGGTTGCTTGAGTTGAATTATTGTTAAAATATTTATAAAACCCTATTCACCACCCCCCTCTAGTGGTTTTTCATAGTTTCCCTTAAGTTACATGTTTGCCCTAGATTTGATCTATGTTGATGATAGGTTGATTTAGGACCCTATTGTTTCACCTTAGAATCTTTATGGATAAAACTCTAATATGATCATAATTAAAATATGTATAACTTGATGTTGCTTAGGGATGCCTTTATGCAACTATTAGGGCATGAATTTGAAGAGAAGGTGTCTACAAAGGATCAAGTTTTGGGGGGCTGGCAATATTTTCCTCCATGCCACTAGCCTAGTTTACCAGGACTCCCATGCCCATATGATATTGGCCTGTCTTGAGCTAATATGAATTGTCTAAACTAGTTTGCTTTTAGGCTATAGTAACCTTAGACTTCTATATTGTATATCTTTGGTAACCTTAGGTTTTAGGTGTTTGATGATTTGTTTGAGGATGGATACCAAGATAGTTTCCTTGCATCCCTTAGGACCACATGCATGGATAAGATTGTCCCTAGAACCTAGACCTTAGAGTTTGGGTGTTTGGGAAGATATCAGAGTGCACAGTGGAAGCATGATGGATCTTGAGAATGGTTTAGTTAGACTCATCCTTTAACCCTGATGTAGTTTGGCTTGACGGATCGAACCCTTTTAAAGGGTGGAGTATGGTTAATTGATGATGTTTGAGTGGTTAGATTTTGTGGATGAAATCCTCTTTAGGGGGATGGAACCCTGTGATATCTTGAAATCTATCTACTCTATTTTTAGAAACCCTAACTCCATACTTAGGAGGTTGTTATGCTTGGATCCTTGGTCTTAACCAAACAAGTTATAGTGGTAACCCTAACATGCTTATTAATATGTAGTGAACATATAATGGTCATCTAATGAATAATTCATATGTATAAACCTTAATGTATATCCAATGCACATAATACTAATATCAATGATAATTGTCAATATGTAAGATGTTGATCATGTCATGAACCTATAAACCCTAATGATGTGATGATTAATATTATAATTCGGAATTAATGCATGCCAGGAATGAATAAGTGAGATATAATGGTCATGTTGACCTAAACCCTAAGTTGTAATCACCTAACCTTAGTATATACATCCTTAATTCCTTTCATGATAATTAATGATGTTAAGTGCCATAATCAATTAGCATACCTTGGTACACATAAATGATACATATATATATAGTCATCTGATCACATATACACATGATTGGCCACCTAATGTGAATCAATTCACTAATATGTAATATGTTTCACCTTGATCATTGAAATACATGTAATAGCTTCAATGTGAATATGAAGTGATTGGATTCACATAAATGTGAAAAATGAATAATATAAATGAATAATGATTAATGGTGACATTAATGTGAGCAATAAAGATAATGTGACATTGTGACAATGTTAATATGAATATAAGTGACTAATGTGACATTAATTGGAATAATTGTATGTTTAATCACAAATTGGATAGAATGTCATATTTCATGTAAAATAATTTGTTGTAATTTTATAAAGTGATAATATGTGGATGATGAAGTTTAAATCTGAATTATCAAGAACAATGATCAAATATAATAATGAATGTTGAGATATTTGGGTCACCCCTAATTGTGCTAAAACTCTTAGTAAGATAAATGCGAAATATTTTTATATAATGTTTCATGGATGATAATGCAATATAACCCTTTTAAAAAAAGTAAATATGACATGACATAATTAAAATAGTTATGATAATGTGATATCATAATGAATATGATGTTAATGAGCCAAAAATGTAAATAAGGTTAAATCTCCTAAAAAGAATATCTTAATAATGAAACCCTAGGTGGTCCTTGAGAACCTAACCTAGGAGAAGATGCTTGCGAAGTTTTTGAACTCTCAAGTTAAGTAGTTGATGTATAAGTTTTGGTGGAAGTTTTATGGTTGGAGGAACAACTTGATGTTTAGTGATGAGAGGTTGCACACTCACCCTTCCCTTCTTGCTTGTGATTTCGGGGACGAAATCCTCTTTAAGGGGTGGAGTGTTGTAACATATTGAATCTTGGACATTTTGTCTTTTGACCCTCTTTCCCATCTATTTCTTTCATTTCTATCCTCCTTGGCTTTTCTGCTTAATTTTTGAAGAATATGATGGTTTAATGAACATTTGTTCACCTTTTTCACCAATATTTTGGTTTATGCACAAATACCTCAGTGGAAGCTTAGTAATGGGTCTAATATGTAAAATGTCCACTTGAGTAAGAAAAAGGATAAAGTATTTCATCCTAGAACTTTTTAGTGCTTTTTAGAATATAAAATAGGAGAGAAATCTCTAAATATACATAAAGGAGATGATAAATGTAATAATTGGAGATAATAGGAGATAATGTGGAATATATTGTTTCAAAATCACAAATAGGAAACCATGAGATAATTTGATATGCAAAGTCATTTTCTTAATATAAAAGAAACTTAAGGGCCAAGTATCACCTAATTTGGAAGATAAATGCATATATTAAAGTCTTTATTAAAAGAAAATAGGAGATAAGCCAATAAGGTGAAATAAAATATCTAACGTCCTCAAACTGGAAAACTAACTCCAAATTGTAATCTACATATCAAAATGAGTCTATGGGTGAGTTTTATTTTATTTGGTTAATGTGAAATATTTTATTTTATTCAGGAGAGAGAAAATGACTTAAAGACCAAAAATATTAATTATATGTTGAAAAAAATTAATTAATGCCAAAATCACGTTCCAAACATTTAGTATTGCTTATAGGACAAGTTTTACATTTTTAGAAAGTTTATAGATGCCTCTAATAAATTAAAAGGATAAATAAGTGACAAAAATTAAAATGAAATAAATAAAACAATAAAAGTCTTCAAAAAATAAAATAATATCAAATTCATGTTCTACATTTAAAATATATCTTTGGATGAATTTTGAATCAATTTGGAAAATATTTGATGATAAGGTGAATTTAGGAGAGAGAATGTGTGCAAAACTTTGAACTCATTATTTAAATAATAAACAACTTCAACAAATGGAAATAATGACAAAGTCGTATCCAAAATATTTAATATGACTTATAGGTGAAGTTTCATAATGTTTGGAGAATCCTAAAGTCATTAATGCATGAGGAAAGATAAAAGGGGATTTGAATTATTTAACATATTAAAAGTCCCCAAAAAACAACACTAATTTCATGTTTGGATTCTACACGTCAAAATCAGTCAAAATATAAATTTTGGTTAATTTTGGATATTGTTTTGGTCTCCAAATGAAGAGAGAGAAAAACATTTAAAATTAATATGACACTTTGGTCGAATTTTAATACAACTA
This sequence comes from Alisma plantago-aquatica, assembly GCA_963693085.1. Taxonomy (NCBI): domain Eukaryota; kingdom Viridiplantae; phylum Streptophyta; class Magnoliopsida; order Alismatales; family Alismataceae; genus Alisma; species Alisma plantago-aquatica. The sequence continues at coordinate 963,484,620 of OY856411.1, read as the reverse complement.
GAATTCCTATGCTCTTTCCATCCACGAGATTGGATGGCTCCTGGTTCTTCATGGACCCGGGTCCACTGATCCGATGACTCGTGGTTGTCTTCTTCCTCTAACTGAATAGGAAACAGGTAGGTTGCTTTCCAAAAACTCAAATTCAATTATCTCGAGATATACTCGATGAAATTCGATGATTTTTGGTTCTACGAATTCCTATCGAGATTCCACAAAACTTTATACCAAGATTTTTGAGTTTCGAAAAAAATTCGAGAAACCCCTTCAGTAAGCCGGTAGCCTCTCTCACCTCACCTAGCTAAACCCTAGCCTAGGCCTCCTTGCCTATAAATATCCATACCCCTAGATCCATCGTCACCTTAGCAACTCAACCAACCTTTGATTTCATGTTTTGTTTCCATTTGGACCTCATATAGCTGCCAAAAACATCCAACTTGCGGTGCTCATAGCTCCTTGTACTCTCCACGTTTGGCACAATTAAAGGTACCATCGAATCCCTCTTGTTCTAAGCTTTCCATCGCATACCTGCACGTCGAATTTGGTGTTGCATACGGGTTTCACCCAAACTCGCCCCGAGCAAGCTGCTCACTAAGTGCAGCCATGGCGCGAGCTCGGGGAGGAGGATGACTCCTTGTGTTTTACAATTTTGCCCCTGATCTAGTTCTCTTCTATTTTGTTTGCGCGAAAGGGTGAAACAAACATTCAACTTGTTTTATTTCTCTTTTGACCGACTTTGACCAGCGCCTGGTAGGATGCCACCTTGGTAAGTCCCACTGACTTGGCACCCCATGGTTGGGCCAAGTCAAGAAGCTGGCCCTTTCTCGCTCTCTCTCTTGTTTTCAATGCCTATGTGGCAATTTATCATTGGTCCGTCTTAGAAAATTTGTATCTTTTGATTTGTTGGTCAAAAAATAAAAGTAAGATATGTTTTAGAATTAGAAAAACATAATCTATCTAATAAAAATAAATTTGATGCCCGGTTTTGAGTTTTTTGAGTAGGTGTTTTTGTTGATGATTTAATTAACTAAAAATCACTAAAAATGACCCTAAAAGTCCATATCTTCAAAATATACAATATTATATGTCATTTTGATCAGAAAACGCTATCTAAGACAATGGTGATTTTTTCAAAGTCTAATTCGACGGTTTGTGCAAAAAGTTAGTAACTTTAGGGTTTTAAATGTTTAATGAATGAATATAATTCTAATACATAAACATGGTGGTGATATTAGGAAAAGTGGAACATGGAATCGATTAAGTGGTGCAAGTTGATAATTGGAATCAATAATAAAGGTATGTTCTTAATACACTTCAGTTGGGAATATTTGTGCCTTGACCTACTTTTCAATAATGATGCTTCATTGAATCCTATTTCTTATACTCTTGATTATTTTGCTATACTTGCCTCATAATTGGTTTTGGAATATTGTTCTTAGGTCTTGGTACCCCAGTGTTATGCTCTATTTGGTTGATGCTATTACTTGTCATTGATTCTAGCATTATGATTTTATTAGACTAACTAGCTATAGTAGTGGTACTTATGTACAACCACCCATGGTTGGGGAATGTGTTATTTCTCCCCTGGGGAATGTCTTATTCTCCCCCACACATGAAATATGTGAAGGTGATTGGGAATGTATTATTCTCCCCTCGCCCTTTTGATTGAAGGTCTGGTAGGTGTCTCAACCCTACTTAGTTAAGATAGTCAATATTAATCATGCATGCAATTCTTTTATTATATCTTGTTTATGGCAAGCATCTATTGAAAGCTTCTTGTATATTTAGCCTCATTCTCTTGTATCTTCATCTTATGATGAACAATTTTACATGCTTTACTTATCTTGTCATCTTAGAATAGTTTTTATGACACATACTTTTCTTCCCTTTCCCTTTTTGTTGGGTGCCTTCCCAACCACCCAGGAGTTGAGCAAGGTGATGGATAAGGCATGAAGATCTTAGCTATTGATTTGGACTTAGATGATGGATATATTGCTTGGAGACAAAAGTGGAGTAGTCTAGACTTCCCTCTATCTAGATCCTAGTTGTGTATGATGATGTAACCCTTTTGGGAGATTTTTTGATGTATTTTGTACAATCTTTTATGAAATTGAATGTAGTTAGAAAAAATTTTATTCCGCTGCTTCCAAATGTATTTTGTTTACCATAATTTAGTAAAGGGGTGATCTCGCCTCTTTACAACATGGTATCAGAGCCCATGGTAGTCGGAAATCTGACTATTTTAGTTTGTCTCCCTAGTTAGAACCCTAGATTTGCATAGTTTCCCCTAAGTTACATGTTTGCCCTAGATTTGATCAATGTTGATGATAGGTTGATTTAGGACCCTATAGTTTCACCTTAGATTCTTGATGGATAAAACTCTAATATACTCATAATTAAAATATGTATAACTTGATGTTGTTTAGGGTTGCCTTTATGCAACTATTAGGGCATGAAGTTGAAGCGAAGGTGTGTAGAAAGGATCAGGGTTTCGGGGGCTGGCAATATTTTCCTCAGCACCACTAGCTTGGTTTACGAGGACTCCCGTGCCCATATGATACCGGCCTAGCCTGAGCTAATACGAATTATCTGAACTAGTTCTCTTTTAGGCTATAGTAAACTTAGACTACTATGTTGTATATCTTTGGGAACCTTAGGTTTTAGGTGTTTGATGATTTGTTTGATAATGGATACCAAGATAGTTTCCTTGAGTCCCTTAGGACCACATGCTTGTATTAGTTTATCCCTAGAACCTAGACCTTAGAGTTTGGGTGTTTGGGAAGATATCAGAGTGCGCAATGGAAGCATGATGGATCTTAAGAATGGTTTAGTTGGACTCATCCTTTAACCCTAATGTAGTTTGGCTTGACGGATCGAACCCTTTTAAAGGGTGGAGTATGGTTAGTTGATGATGTTTGAGTGGTTAGATTTCATGGATAAAATCCTCTTTAGGGGGATCGAACCCTGTGATATCTTGAAATCTATCTACTCTATCTTTAGAAACCCTAACTCCATACTTAGTAGGTTGTTATGCTTGGATCCTTGGTCTTGACCAAACAAGTTATAGTGGTAACCCTAACATGCTTATTAATATGTAGTGAACATATAATGGTCATCTAATGAATAATTCATATGTAAAAACCTTAATGTATATCCAATGCACATAATACTAATATCAATGCTAATTGTCAATATGTAAGATGTTGATCATGTCATGAACCTATAAACCCTAATGATGTGACTATTAATATTATAATTCGGAATTAATGCATGCCAGGAATGAATAAGTGAGATATAATGGTCATGTTGACCTAAACCCTAAGTTGTAATCACCTAACCTTAGTATATACATCCTTAATTCCTTTCATGGTAATTAATGATGTTAAGTGCCATAATCAGTTAGCATACCTTGGTACACATAAATGATATATATATATATATATATATAGAGAGAGAGAGAGAGTCATCTGCTCACATATACACATGATTGAATACCTAATGTGAATCAATTCACTAATATGCAATATGTTTAACCTTGATCATTGAAATACATGTAATAGCTTCAATGTGAATATGAAGTGATTGGATTCACATAAATGTGGAAAATGAATAATATAAATGAATAATGATTAATGGTGACATTAATGTGAGCAATAAAGATAATGTGACATTGTGACAATGTTATTATGAATATAAGTGACTAATGTGACAGTAATCAGAACAATTGTATGTTTAACAACAAATTGGATAGAATGTCATATTTCATGTAAAATAATTTTTTGTAATTTAATAAAGTGATAATATGTGGATGTTGAAGTTTAAATCCAAATTATTAAGAACAATGATCAAATATAATAATGAATGTTGAGATATTTGGGTCACCCCTAATTGTGCTAAAAATCTTAGTAAGATAAATGAGAAATATATCAAAGACTTGCAAATATGAACTAGCATTTTCATTACATATTCTAACCCATGCTTGGTGTTTTTGACTCCAGGTAAATGTTGACCAAACCCTTATTTTGGTGATGACTAAACCATTCCACTAAATTGTGTCCAATGCTTCTACTTTAGTGATTTTATATTAGGTATAGACACACTCCAAATACCCTAACTTGCACTTCTCAACTTAGAGAAAAGACAAGTCAAAGTCAATACAAGTGCACATTTTTGGAATATAATATAAATCCCTAGAATCATGTTGTAAATCACTTGTAATGATTGTATGAATTGTAATTAAGCCTAGAAAAATCAGCACTTAAATCCAATATTAAACACTTTAATGACATTTTCCAAAATTCATTACATGCACTTTATCGGTCTAGTTACAATCTCAATCGATCCTTGATGGATTTTGAGAATGTTGTTGATCGGTTGAGTTTCCTATACTCATAACTTGACCGATCATTGCATGAACAACACGAATTTAATCTATCAGTTGAGTTCCTACCAAGAAATACTCGACTGATTGGTCAAATTATCATTGTCACATAGTGCATTCGGTCAAGTTACTTTTTTAGAAACTCGACTGATCACACTGTACGAAAAAGTGCAAAAAAGTGTTTCTAGCCATTGTGGAGTTGCAATAATAAAAAATATATATGTTGCAAGCCACAAAATGGCTAGAATTTGTCCTTATGTAATCCCAAAGGCTACAGGGCATCCCCAACTATAAATAGGACCCCTTGGGCTTCATTACAAGGTTGAGCATTCAATGTAAATCTCTATATGAGGTTCCTATTCTATAGTTGAGTGTCCTAAAACCTCCTCTCTCTCTAAGCTTAATCACTTGCATCATCCATTAGAGTGAGTAGGAAATTTGTAAGATAGCTAGTCCTACATTATATCTTGTAAGGCTCTCACTTTCACCACCTACCAAACTCTCATTCAACCATGAAGATGAAGGTTCTCTCTTTTGTCTAAGAGAGGTGAACAAGAACAAGGGAAGGAATACCTTGGTAAAGAATAAAGATGAAGACTTGGAGCAAGAGTGGGTAACCCCTTTGTGAAGGTAGAAGACTCCTTGCTCAAGTGGGTAAGTCCTTGGTGAAAGCTTGTCTGAGTGAAGGTTAAGTCAAAGGCAGAAGATCCACAAAGAGTGGGTAATCCCAATAAGGTTTAAGACTTGTGTAAGAGTGGGTAAGTCCTTGGTGAAGGCCGCAGACTCATTGCAAAGTGGGTAAGTGCTTGGTAAGGTTGAAGTCTCTTTGTATTGGATAGGTACACCCTCTTGTAAGATATCCTTATCCCAGAAAAGGAAGGTCATATGTTGTAACTCTTATAAGTGAATATAAGGAGTAGACATCTTAGAAATCCTAGAGGTTGACCACTCTAGGTAGTGGACTAACATACTTCTAATTTTAAGTATGGAACCACTCTTCATAGCTTGTCAATTGGTGCATGTTCAATCTCTTTCATCCTTTCTATGTATGTTTTAATTGCACTTGAATTCCCATATTAGCAACTTTATATTTTGATATAATTTGAAGGTCTAATGAACGTTGTTTAAGTGCTTTCAACTCAATTTACCCCCTCTAGATAATCCAATCACCCATACTAGGATCCAATAGTTGGTATCAGAGTAGGTCTTCTCCAAGCATACTTCAACACGTAGGAGAAGATGGGTGATTATCAAGATGGGAGATACTTTGTCAACCTTCTAATGCTTGATGGGAGTAACTTCCTCTATTAGAAGAGAAGGCTTCAGTTCCACATCCAAGGAAAAAGTCTTGAGCCATGGAAAATGGTGGACCATCCATACAAGATACCAGTGATAAAGATAGAAGAATGGGATGAAGATACCTTAAAGAAAGCTACCTTGAATGCAAGAGCCATCAACATCCTCTATGCCACCATGGCCCCCACCGAATTCAACTGGATTTCCTCTTGTGAGACAACCTATGAGATATGGAGAAATCTATGCATCACTTATGAGGGGACTCAACAAGTGAAGGAAAGAAAAGTCTACATGCTCAAGGGAATACTTGAAAACTTCAAGATGGGAAAGCAGGAGAAGATAGCAAACATGGACTCATCACTCAATACAATTGTAAATGGCCTTTCCGTCCTATGTCATCCTATGAGTAGATGAGAGATAAACTGTAAGATCCATAGAAATCTTCCCAAGAGACAGGAACCCAAGGTGACCTCCATTGAAGAAGTAAGGTCTCTTGATGATATCCCCATTGAAGAGCTCATTCGAAATCTACAAGCCCATGAAGTCACACTTGAGAAAAGAGAAGAAGTTGAAAGACAAGAGGAGAAATAGCTAAAGAGAATGAAGAAGGCTAAATGTATGTTGGTCAAGTCTTATGAAGTCACCCTGACATCAAGGATCTATTTGAAAGTTTGAAGGTGTGATGCATGAGTAATATCCATCTCTTTTCGCCTGGGATTTTGGGGGAGAAATCTTTATTAGGGGTTTGTGACTTGTAAGGATCTTGACTTGGGTTTTGGACTAACCCTATTTGTTTTTCTTAAGTAATTTTTTTAGAACTTTAATCTAATCTTTTGAGGTGTTTTTTTATCATGTGACATACTTATGTTTCAAGTTTGGTTCTGTTTGGATAATGTTTGAGCAATGCTTGCTTGTTTTGGACCAGAGTGCAATTTACCTAAGATAAGGGGTTATCTTGCAATATGCCACATGTTTAGTGTGCCCTTAGTACTTTATTATCATAAGGGAGATAATTATTCTAATGGGCACCTCATGGAGAGCATAAGTTTTAAGTTTGAGTTGGTTTGGAAGTTGCTTGTGCCTTGTGTACTACTAGTCTTGGTGCAAACTGCAATTTACCCAAAGCAGAGGGTTACCATGCAATTTATCACCTATGGAGTGTTTATTCTCTTATTTGACATCATCTAGAAGATTTAGGAAGAGGTGTGTGCCTAGTTTGGATCTCGGTCAAGAAGTGGCTTCATCATAGTAATAATGATCTATGGACAATGTGTGTTTTGACCTTGGAATGTAGTGTATCGGTTTGGTGTAGCATAGTATATCAGTTTGGAGAAGGGGTTCTCTTGGTAGGAGTCCAAGAGGCTGATACTCTACTTAGAGTACATCACCATAATATTGCATGTAAAGCTAAAGTGCTTGCATCTGGCCTTTGCACATGGACAAGTATCACCTAAACTCTTAAGGTGATGACACCTCTCTTTTAATCTCTCTTTCTTCCCTCAAGTATATAAACCCCTCCCTCTTCACATAAGTGAACCCTTTCGTCCATTCTTGTTCTTCTCTTCTTGGTGGACGAGCTTGGGATCTTGAGAATCTAGAAGAAGTTCCCATGGAGCTTTGGAGGTAGAGTTCCTTGCTCATGGTGATTCCCTGCTCATCTTCTATCTTAGTAAGTTGTATTTCTTTGATGAAGATTTATTTGAGCTCCCTTCTCCGTCTTCTTTCCCTTCTCTAATCCATGAATCATAACCCTAGCATCTTCTTTATCTTTCTTGGAAATAATGTTGAGGTTGAGTTTGGGATTCTTGATGGATCATCTTCAGCTTTGAGAAAATGTGTGCTTTGGAGCTTTGATCACGGAGGTTGAACTCTTGGTGGAGATCTTCTTGAGGTGGGTTATATAACTCTTATCCTTCAATTTTTATTTCCCTCTTTTTCTTCTTTAAATTATTTTCCTTAGATGCTAATAGACGATGATGATTTGGAGGATTATTTTGATGAAGGAATCATATCTAGTTTGTTTTTTTAGATCTTGTTCTTTCTTGCTTGGATTATGTTGATGTTTCCCTAGAAATACTAATGATTGGTGGTTGATATTCTAAGCTTGAAGATGACAAGTCAACATAACACTAGGGGGGTTCAAACCAAGATGCAATGTGGTGTTGAAACTGACATGCTTAATTGGCACTTAAACTGACACACCTTGGGGAGGTTAACCCTTCATACCTTACTTGTGAGTAGTCGACACATCTTGTGATAAGTCAAAATGCATGGAAGTGTTAAACAAATATGATTTCATGAGGCTAACTAGGCATGCTAATATGAGGTGCTTAAACTATTTTCCTATGTTGTGAACTAACCCTCCATCTTTGGTCAAGTACCAAGTCAACATACCCAAGAGATGACAAACCAATATACCTTGTTGATGCCTAGCTCAACACACCTTGGGAATGCTAATCCTTCACACTATGGTTATGGGTGATGGAAACACTTTGATAAGGTCAAGCTGAGACACCATGTATGTACTAAACTGAGGTACCCTCCTGTTGGTGATAGGCCGACACACTTTGTGGAGTAAGTTGTTGACACACCAGGGTGAGGATAAGCTGAGATACTATCTTACTGAGTGAGAGGCTGACACACTTGAAGTGCTAAACTGAAAGACACCTTGATGTTAATCAGGCACACTTTCAAGTAAGGTTAAACCAGTACTATGGAGAAGATGTTGCAACTCGAGATCTCACATGTATGTTGCAAAGCAAGATCTCACATGTAGGTGATAACCTATTATATCAAAGGTTCATCCAAGATGTTGCAAATAGAGATACACCTTGATTATGTAAACAAATATACCTAGTTGGTGTTCAAACTGTGATACACTTAGAAGATGCTTAAATCATGATGCACCTTAATGTTAAACCAATACCTCCTATTGGGAAGTGAAATTGATATCTCATAATGAAGGTGAAACTGATATTTTATGCTAGGTGATAGAACAAGATACCATGTAATTGATTAGTTAGCACATGTGTGATGAAGGGCCATCAGACTTATACTCTTGAATAGTGATATAATAAATACCTACTGTAATGATCTATCTAAGATGATATAACTCTGAATGGTCAATCCTTAACTATGACATTTAATCCTAAGACTCTCTAAACATGTAGGAAGTAATACGAGTAGGTTTAGTGGTGAAGTAATTGTATAATGACCCTAATCTTGAGATAATATGACCTATGTGCTCACCATATTGAAAGACTGTAATTCATACCATGTATATTCTATAATTTCTTTTCATATGATTCATAACTAGATGGTGAAGATTAATGTTGCAACCATGTGAGTACCCGGGTGAACTTTTTATAGTATGATGATTTTAAGCTTTATTGAAATAAAAGGGGGTTAGAAATTGTGTAGAGATTATATGAATCATTTAATGAGCTAATAAGTGCCTTGTGTATATTTTGAAGTAAAAACCTCTAGATATGTAATCGAAGGATTTACATACCTTAGTAATATGATATGGTTATCGACTTGGGAGAGGAAATAACATATGGATCACTTCATGATGAGACATTATGTGGGTTCATAGTCAATATGTTTATATAATGCATGGTTGTAACACATGCATAACCTAATGAGATGATACACATATACATATATGTAATGGTGATACCTAATAATGTTGTTCAATCCTAGATCAATTTCAAGAAAGTGGGAAATGGTGTATTTAGGGTTTAGTGATTATAGTCATGAAGTAAAAGCTCTAATCAAGTTATGTGTGAAGAACACTGACCCTAATCCCAGGGCTGGTTACTTCTGCTAAAGTATGCATAATTAAAAGCATGAGACTGTTCTCTCTCTTTTATTCACATAACTTTAATCTTATAGATTAATGGAATGTTATAACTTGTGAGTGCTATGGGGATGATTAACTAATACTAAATGAGGGCTATGAGCCTTGATAAGGGAACACAGGAAATGTGACTATGTGAATGTGTAGACATGGTTATTATAAATAATGCATAGCCTTATACACTCCAAACTTATGGGAGGTAGTGAAATTAGAAGATTGGAAAATAAATGATGCTTGAGAAGTCTATGTGGACTAAGCATGAACCCTATGTTGAAACATATTCTCTCTATATTAATATAATATTAACTTTGCCACAGAGATGAATGTAATAGATAATGATTTCTATGGTATGTATATGTGATGTGGCACAAGTGATGCTTGGCATGAGTAATGCTTATATGCTCAATAAGGCATGATGAGATAACAATATATCACACGAATGATGTGATGGGTCTTAGGACCTGGCAGAGGCTTACTGCCTAGTTGAAGTGATACCCTTCAATACTAGAATAAGGAATTGATATCCCGTGATAATATGTTGATGGTTATAGCCTTGTGAATGTCAGTGATACATTGTTATGAGATGATCAGAATCAATTTATAGTTTAAATGATTATATCTTCTGTTGTAATACTATGCCCTCTATTTTGAAGAATTTGTCTATAGTTTGTATGTTATAACTTGACTGATGCTAAAAGACATCTAATTGATTTAATTAATCAAGTGGAACCTAATCATGTAGTTTCCCTATGCCATAGATCCATCTTCAACGTCAATATTTGCTGGGTGGTGAAATGAGCAATTCCTACGGGAAACTTAGAGCGCATATTTTTTAATATGCGGGGTGCAAGTTGAGGTAACTCCTTGTATCCTTAATTCATAGGATTTGCTATAGGACATACCCTGGAAGGAGTGCAGTTGTGGGTCGTAGCTCAGTGATATGATTTAGTATATATTTATGATGTTTCACAAGATTGGCTACGAGCCATAGTGTGGTAGGAGTGCGGCTATGGGTCATAATTCAGTTTCACTAGTGCCATGACTTGTACCAAGGTGGGCTAGGATTTTCACAGCTCGACCATATGTCTCTGGTTGCAGTTGACTGGTATGTCTTTGTGGTGTACTCGTGTACTGACCACGAGGTTTGGTGAGGTCGTGGATTCCGGCTCTTCCATAGACCTTGTATGGCACTGATTTCATCTTAGCAGTGGTCAGTTGGATTTGGGTGGTACAACTCAAATTCTTAGGCCATAATAAACTCATAAACAACCATGTAGCATAATTGTTTATAATCAAATAGGAGAACATTGATTGAAGCCTTGCCTTACTTTTATACTGTTTAGTTTATAAAAGTTATACATGTTCTTCATATTCCTTCTCAAGCATAAAGATAATCTACTGTGTAGTGTAGATGCCTAAACTGCTTAAACAAGTGATAGCTACCTTTCTTAAGAGAATATGCAAAACATGCTCATTTGTTAATAAGATTCTTTTCTACTTAGTTATCTGTAATAATAATAGAGTTGGTGGAGAGTTATATCTCTTGCTGGGACTTTTGTCTCACCCCGTAGGTTAGATATCTTTTAGGTGGGCATGCATGCCAAGCTAAAGATCAGATATCTTAGGATATAATATGAAGAGGAACTACATCCGATTTCATGGTATACATATAACATCTAGTAATAGAGTCCTATGTGTCGTCCCTATACACTCAAGTCCTTGGGGGTGTTCTCTATGAGTTTTGAAGATATGATAACTGACATGTGGTTTTTGGCTTGTGTGCCCTTGGTGGGATGTACATGCAGGTGGAATTGTTATCTCATGTAGCAATGCAAGTGTTGACTCAAGAGTAATAAATCTTATGTCACGGTGCTTGCTGCAAATCAGTTTTAATTTCCTATGATTTTTGATAATATGTTGTTAATGGTTGATCGTGGTTTAAGTTTTCAGTAATATCACTTTCTGTGGAAAAGGGTGACACATTTGGTGGTATCAGAGCTATAGGTTCGCTGAGTCTACAGGGATACTAGGACCAAGTTTAGGATGGTGTCTAAGATAAGAACATGATATAAAATATGGTGCATACTGCCTAATCTCAGTACTTGAGTGCCCTAGCCAGGTATTCAAATGTTGAAGAAAGGGTAAGTATGGAACTCTTTGATTACTCTGATGAAGTAATCATTTTGGAACAATCTAAAGAGCATAACTAATAAGGAATCATGATACTAATACCTTCATCTTACTTGAAAAGAGATGAGAAATACACCATAACTTACTAAAACATGAATGTTTGGTAATTAAAAGAGAAAGATACATATCCCATGAAACCTAAATCTAAGTGTGAATAAGATATGAAAGGTTATTGAGGCTGTAATTTCAAGAAATGTATAGAGTTAAAGACAAATAAACATGAGCTAAGTCAAGGTGTAAAATCCACATAAGATGGAGAAAATTTATGAAAAGAGGATGAAGTGAGAAGATAAATAAGCATGAACAATGAATAAATAAAGTGGAACCTAAGTTAATCTCATACCAACCTATGAGTATAAGAAACTGTAAGGTACAATCCTCATGATAAGTGAAAGGGAACAATCGAGATGATCCCTGCTCAATAAATAATATATAAAGAATTATGATCTTTTTTCATGGTGTAAAGAATAAAAATATGGTAAAGCCAAGAAAAGTTTATGAACATGATAAGTAATAACTAAAAAGGGAGTAATGACATGTAATCATCTTTACGATTCCTTTGCCAATGGCAAGGAAACCAAGATGAAACCAAGGTGTGATGTTTTTTGGCATGTGTGATGGATACCAAGGTGAGGAATCATAGTATCCGAGAAGTTCCAGTTGTGCATTGACCCGAGAATATGCCTCTTGATAAGATGATTTAGTGTTTGACTACCTAGAAAGGTTGACTTTTGGATCGATATGGTTATAGCTTCTCAACCTATAGTATGGATATTGCATGTTAGGAGTTTATGCACCGCATAAGATGACGTCGACAAGGACGCATAGGCCAAAGAGATAGTTGTAAGATCTGCTCAGGTAAAGTTTATCAGGATGAGTACAATCCCATGGAGTACTCCTATCAAAATTGCACATAAGAAAGGATCCAAGAGAATTATACATTGACTATAGATAGATAAATAAGGATTCCAATCGTTGTCTAGACCAGTTGAGGTGGCATATACATATAGTATCTTATTTTACCTCCAAAGTGGTTTTCCCTTAGACATGTGACATCTTTTTATGATAGTAGAAAGTACATCTAGGAGTGTACATAATAGCAGGCCAGTTGGTACAAGTCATAAGTGAGCTTTGTGTTGAGTCAGCATATCTGATTAGAGTAGTAGAACCATGGTCGGCCTCACAGTCCCAAATGGATGTCAGAGTGTATTTCTAATCTTTCTTTGGAAGAGACATGTCGAGATTTGAGAAGGGTATGGTAAACTCCCAGGTTTGAGAATCTTATCATACAATCTTGTAAGTTGAGAAGGTGACACCTAAGTTGGATAAGTATGTATAGTGCTTCTATGGATAAGAAAGTATCACCTCGCATAGGGTTGACTCTGCAACCAATAATGGAAAAGACAAGTTTGAGTATGTGTCCTATTGCAATAGATCTTGTCTTAACCTTAGATGAAAGTATAGTATGTTGGTAAAGTCTTATGACATGACCTTGACATCAAGGAGATATGTCAAAGTTTGAAGGTGTGATGCATGAGTAATATCCATCTGCTTTGGCCTAGGATTTTGGGGGCGAAATCCTTGTTAGGGGTTTATGACTTGTAAGGACCCTGATGTAAAGAGGTGAGATCACCTTCTTACTAAAATTTAAAGGAAATACAAGACATCCACATTTTCCAAAAGAAATAGACAATGTGGAATGCATGTATAATATTCCAAGTAAATAAGCATGATTCAGATACATATGAAATGCCAATAACAATGGAAAGAAACTAAGTTATTACATTTCTTTTTTTTTTTAAATCTTGTTCACTACATGAGTTTCTTTGAAAAGGAAAAACTAAAAAGAAACTATAGGATCTATCAATAAGAAACCTAGTCATCCTTGATAGAAAAACTTGAATCTACTACTCCTGAACCTGGTCACATTGGCCTTGTTCAACACCTTGATGTAACCCTGGGTGGTTGGGAAGGCACCCAACAAAAGGGAAAGAGAACAAGAGATGTGTCAGAGAAAATGAACAAGGATAAAAGATAAGAAAAATATAAGGAAATAAAGGCTAAGATTTCATCATAAGATGAAGATGATCAAAAGAATGAGGCATAAATAAATATATGTTTGCTATAACAAAAATAATAAAAAGGTTGCATGCATGATTAATATTGACTACCTAAACTATGTAGGGTTGAGGCACCTACCTAACCTCAACCAATAGGTGAGGGAGAGTAACACATTTGAATCACCTACAAATATTCTATATTGGTAGATTAACACATTCCCAGGGCAAATTTACACATGCCCCAACTATAGGTGGTTGTACAAAAGTACCACTGCACTAGTTCAATAGTCTAATAAAATTAACATGCTAAGAACTATGGCAAGTATAAGCATCAAGTAAATATAGACATGATAGTGGGGTATAAGACCTAAGAAATAAATATTTAAAGAGGCAAATATAGCTAAGGAATCATCAAAAGAGGAATTAGGGTTTTATAGAAACGTCATTAGGGAAACTAGGTTAGGGTTACAAATTCTCACAACTTAGGTGTAAGGAAAGCACACAACTTTTCTTAAGAGATCCGATTACTTCTTTTTCACTACCTTAATCGATTCCAAAGCTTATTTTCCTATTTTCAATGTTTAAACATGAATTAGGGTTTACTCATGTATAAAGGCAAGGAAACCCTAACTTTTGGACTCTTCGAACAAAACCTCAATTTTGACTCTGAAACTATCACCATTAACTTAGTTAGGTTTTTCTGATTAAGAAAACATATAATATTATATATGTTGGAGTTGTGAATATTTAGGTTTTTTGGTATTTTTTAAGTTATTTAATTCATTTTCTAAAAATCCCTTTTGATAAAACTCAATGTCAACCTTTGGAATTATTTTTTATTATAAAGATCATGTTTTTACGAGTTTAGAATATATTTTCTTTTTAATTTTGGACATAGGAATATTTAGTTATGATTTTATCAAAATAAATCAATAGAAACATGCCACATAGGCAAATCAATTGCAAAATGCAAAGAGAGGGAGAGAGAGAAGCTGAGCCTGTGACTTGGCCCAATGGGAGGTGGCCAAGTCAATGGTTTGTGCTTAAGTGGCGCCGATCAAAGACGAGAAAATGAGAATCAAAAGGATGAGAATGCCCTTTGTGAGTTTAGAGAAAGAAAGATAGTGATGGTTGGGGGTAATAGCATAAAATTTCCACGGGGAATCTTCCCTAGTTGATCGCTCCATGGACGGTGAGGAGAAAGCTTGATTTTTGGGTGTTTTCACATTTCTTGACCAAATTCGAAGATCAGCATACGGAAAGAAAGCTTGAGAGGAGACAAACTCACACATACCTTCGATTTGTATGGAGGTGGTTTGTAGAGAGAGGGGTGAGTGCCACAAGAACTGGAGAAAAAATTGACCATCGGTGATCAACCACACAAGCACGAGGGAAATTGAGAGTATGGATGATTTGCAAGGGAACCCAACAAGCCTTGGGTAGGGGTATTTATAGGTAAGGTTGTGTAGGGAAGCGAGAAGGAAGTTGCCCGCACTTGCGTGGAGAGAAAGGTTTGGGGATTTCCTCATTTCTCCATGAAAACATGAAATTAAGGGGTCGTTGGATGTGGTTTCCTATTTATAATCAGTTGCAAAATATTTCATGCAATTTGATTGAGAAACGAACGAGAAATCGAGGAAACAAATCTCGCCTAAAATTGTCCCTATTTCTCGATCGGTGCAAGCTTGCTGATGATGCGTGAGTCGTTGAATCGCAGATCCAACAGTCAAAATCACATGGGTCAAAGTTAGTGTGTGACACATTAATCTAATTCCCAATTGTATTGGAATATAGTGTATTAATGCATTAATTTTCCTTTTTCTCTCTCCTCATTTGAAGGGACAAACATGTTCCAAATTAAATGAAAATTGACACCAAGCCTAATTTTGATATGAGGAATCTGAATATGGAATTATTTTAACTTTTGGGAACTTTTAATGTGTTAAATAAATCAAAACTTATTTTCTTTTTCCTCCTTCATTATTCGTTACCAGATTCTCCAAATTTGTTGAAACTTCACCCACAAGTCACATTTGGTTCCTTGGATACGAATTTGCCATCAATTTTACATGTTGAGATTATTTGTTCATCTATTTAATATATTGAAGGTTCTACACACTTTCTCTCTCCTAGTTTCACCCTTTAATCAAATATTCTCCAAATTGAGTGGGCATATTTTAATGTGTAGAACACGAATTTGGCATCTATTGTTTAAGTTATCTCCTATTTTCCCTTTCAATTAATTCAATTATGATTATCAATTTTCCAAAAGTTGTAAAACTTATCACCCAAGCAAAATTTTACTCAAAGGAAACAAATTTTAGAATTATCTTTTGAATCCCACTTTTATGATTTTTACGCAATTTATTCTTATATTCACTTAATGGGAAAATAAATTCATTTATTTTCACAATATCTTCACTTATAGGATTTTCTTTCTTTTTCAAACACAAAAGCCATAGAAACTTCTAGATTGATTTTTATTTTATCCTTATCTCTCTTAAGTGGACATTTTACAAATTAAACCCATTAGAAACTTTTACTGAGGTATTTGTGCTTAACTCCTTATAGAGTAAAATATTGGTAACAAATGTACACCAACCCTTTATAATTTCCACTGATTCAACATCAAGGACATAAAGGAAAGAAAATCTTAGAAAAAGGATGAAACTAATATTATACATGGATTTCAATTCGTTACACCTAACTTAGAATTTGGACTAACCCAATTTTTTTTGCTTAAGTTTTTGTTTAGAACTTTAATCTATTCCTTTGAGGTGTTTTGTTATCATGTGACACACTTATTTTCAAGTTTGGTTCTATTTGGATAATGTTTGAGCATTGTTTGCTTATTTTGGACCAGAGTGCAATTTACCCAAGATAAGGGGTTATCTTGCAATATGTCACATGTTGAGCATGCCCTTAGTGCTTTAGCATCATAAGGGAGATAATAATTCTAAGGGGTGCCTCATGGAGAGCTCAAGTTTTAAGTTTGAGTTGGTTTGGAAGTTGCTTGTGCCTTGTGTAATAGTCTTGGTGCAAATTACAATTTACCCAAAGTAGAGGGTTAAGATGCAATTTATCACCTCTAGAGTGTTTCTTCTCTTGTTTGACATAATCTAGAAGATATTGGAAGGGGTGGGTTCCTAGTTTGGATCTCAGGCAAGAAGTGGCATCATCATAATAATAATGATCTATGGACAATGTGTGTTTTGACCTTGGAATGTAGTGTATAAGTTAGGTGTAGTGTAGTATATCGGTTTGAGAAGTGGTACTCTTGGTAGAAGTACAAGAGGTCGATACTCTATGTAGAGTACATCACCATAATCTTTCATGTTAATCTAAAGTGGTTGCATGTGGCCTTTGCACGTGGACAAGTGTCACCTAGACTCTTAAGGTGATGACACCTCTCTTTTGATCTCTATTTGTTCCCTCAAGTATCCCTCTTCACACAAGTGAACCATTTTGTCCATTCTTGTTTTTCTATTCTTGGTGGATGAGCTTGGGAGCTTAAGGAGCTAGAGAAGTCCCCATGGAGCTTTGGAGGTAGAGTTCTGATGGAGCTTCCACTTACGTGGAATTGTGTGCACCACTAAAAATCCTAAAGATGGTAAGTCTTTAAGTTTAGCCTTGCTTATACTAGATCGAGAACTCCACCCACGTATGCTAAGATACGTGGAAGTCTTATCGTAGTATAGTTAAGGGTCGAATCCACGGGACAACGTTCTTGTTGGGAACAACAAGATGAAAAACGTTAGAATTTCACTTAATCTCTTAATAGTTGGTATTTAGATCAAAAGGTTGGTTTGGTTATTTTTAAACTAAGAGACATAGTTGATGTTAAAACCATGAAACACTTAGAATATGCTTAAACCATGATGCACCTTGATGCTAAATTGATACCTCCTTTTGGGAGGTGGAACCAAAATCTCATGATGAAGGTGAAACTGATATTTTAGACTAGGTGATAGAACAAGATACCATGTAATTGATTAGTTAGCACATGTGTGATGAAGGGCTGTCACACCTATATTGTTGAATAGTGATATAACCATTACCTAGTGTAATGATCTATCTAAGATGATATAAATGTGAATGGTCAATCCTTAACTATGATGCATAATCCTAAGATTATTTAAATATGGGGGAAGTAATGGGAGTAGGTTTTAGTGGTGAACTAATTGTATAATGGCCATAATGTTAAGATAATACGACCTATGTGTTCACCCTATTGAAAGATTGTAATTCAAACCATGTATCTTCCCTAATTCCTTTTCATATTCATAACTGGATGGTGAAGATTAATGTTACAACCATGTGAATACCCGGGTGAACCTTTTGTAGTGCATATGATGATTATAAGATTTATTGAAATAAAAGGGGGTTCGCAATTGTGTAGAAATTATATGAACTAATTAATGAGCTAATAAGTTCCTTGTGTATAGTTTGAAGTAAAAACCCCTAGATATGTAATATAAGGTTTTACATCCCTTAGTAATATGATATGATTAATGACTTGTGAGAGGAAATAACATATGGATCACTAAATGATGAGACATTATGTGGGTGCATGGTCAATATGTTTATATAATGCATGGTTGTAACACATCCATAACCAAATTAGATGATACAGATATACATGTATGTAATGGTGATACCTAGTAATGTTGTTCAATCCTAGATCAAGTGCAAGAAAGTGGGAAATGGTGTATTTAGGGTTTAGTGATAATAATCATGAAGTAAAAACTCTAATCAAGTTATGTGTGAAGTACACTGACCCTAATCCCAGGGCAGGTTACTTTTGTTGAAGTATGCATAATTAAAAACATGAGTCTCTTCTCTCTCTTTTATTCACATAACTTTAATCTTACAGTTTAATGAAATGTTATAGCTCGTGAGAGCTACGAAGATGATTAACTAATGCCAAGTGAGGGCTATGAGCCTTGATAAGGGAACACCGGAAGTATGTATATGTGAATGTGTAGAGTTGGTTATTATAAATAATGCATAGCCTTATACACTCCAAACTTGTGGGAGGTAGTGAAATTAGAAGATTGGAAAATAAATGATGCTTGGGAACCCTATATGGATTAAGCATGAAGACTAATCCTAAATTGGGGAACTTAGGATGCATTGCTTGCTTTATTTAAAGGTGCTTAATGTGTTGAAACATATTCTCTCTCTGTTTATATAATATCAACTTTGTTGCAGAACTGAATGTAATAGATAATGATTTCTATGGTATGTATATGTGATGTGGCACACATGATTCTTGGAATGAGTAATGCATATATGCTCAATAAGGCATGATGAGATAACAATAAATCACAAGAATGATGTGATGGGTCTTAGGACCTGGCAGAGGCTTAGTGCCTAGTTGAGGTGATATCCTTCGGTATTGGAATGAGGGATTGATATCCCATGATAATATGTTGATGGTGATAGCCTTGTGAATGGCAGTGATATAGTGTTATGAGATGATTGGAACCAATTTATAGTTTAAATGATTATATCTTCTGTTGTAATACTATGCCGTCTGTTTTGAAGAATTTGTCTATGGGTTGTACGTTATAACTTGATTAATGCTAAAAGACATCTAATTGGTTTAATTAATCAAGTGGAACCTAACCATATATTTCCCTGTGCCATTGATCCATCTCTAGTCTCAGTATTTTCTGGGTGGTGAAACAAACAATTCATGTGTGAAAATCAGAGCGCATATTGTTGAATATGCGGGGTGCAAGTTGAGGTATATCCTTGTATCATTAATTCATAGGATGGGTTGCGGGCCATACCCTGGTAGGAGTGCAGCTGCGGGCCATAGCTCTGTGATATGATTCAGTATATATTTTTGATGTTTTACATGATTGGCTGGGGGCCATACCCTAGCAGGAGTGCGGCTATGGGCTGTAACTCAGTTTCATTAGCATTGTGACCTGTACCAAGGTGGGCTAGTATTTTCACAACTTGACCATATGTCGCTGGTTGTAGTTGATTGGTATGTCTCTACGGCGTACTCGTGTACTGACCATGAGGTTTGGTGAGATCGTGGATTCCGTCTCTTCCATAGACCTTGTATGTCACTGATTTTGACTTAGCAGTAGTCAGTTGGATTTGGGTGGTACGACCCAAATTCTCAGGGCATAATAAACTCATAAACAACCATGTAGCAAATTTGTTTAGAATCAAATACAAGAATATTGGTCGAAGCCTTGCCTTGCTTTTATACTATTTAGTTTTATAAAAGTTATACATGTTCTTCGTATTCCTTCTCAAGCATAAAGATAATCTATTGTGTAGTGTAGATGCCTAAGCTGCTTAAACAAGTGATAGTTGCCTTGCTTAAGAGAATATGTTAAACCTTCTCATCTGTTAATAAGATTCTTTTCTACTTAGTTATCTATGATAATAATAGATTTGGTGAAGAGTTATATCTCTCGCTGGGACTTTTGTCTCACCCCGTTGCTTAATTATCTTTTAGGTGGACATGCATTCCAAGATAAAGATCAGATAGTTGAGGATATAGTATAAAGAGGAACTACACCTGGTGGATCATGGTATACAAGTAACGACTAGTAATAGAGTCCTATGTGTCGTCCATATACATGCAGGTCCTTGGGGTGTTATTGATGAGTTTTGAAGATATGATAATCGACATGTGGTTTTTGGCTTGTGTGCCCTAGGTAGTATGTACATACATGTGGAACTATTATCTCATGTAACAGGTTGATGACAAACAATGATGTATCACTTTGAATCTGTGTTATGAAATGCAAGTGTTGACTCAAGAGTAATAAATCTCAACTCATGGTGCTTGTTGCAAATCAGTTTTAATTTGTTGTGATTTTTGATAATCTGCTATTAATGGTTGATCATGGTTTATGTTTTTAGTAATCTCACTTGTATGTAAAGGGTGTCACATTTGGTGGTATCAAATCTATAGGTTCATTGAGTCTACAGGGACACTAGGACTAGGATTAGGATAGTGTCTAAGATAAGAACATGATATAAAATATGGTTCATACTGCCTAATATCAGTACTTGAGTGCCCTGGCTAGGTATTCAAATGTTGAAGAAAGGGCAAGTATGAAACTCTTAGATTGATTTCTCTTTGATTACTCTAATCAAGTAGTCATTTTGGAACAATTTAAAGAGAATAATAAATAAGGAATCATGATACTAATACCTTCATCTTACTTTAAAAGAGATGTGAAATACAACATAACTTACTAAAACTTGATTGTTTGGTAATTAAAAGAGAGAGATACAACCCATGAAACCTAAATCTAAGTGTGAATAAGATATGAAAGGTTCTTGAGGTTGTAATTTCAAGAAATGTGTAGAGTAAAAGACAAATAAACATGAGCTAATGAAGTAAGTCAAGGTGTAAAATGCACATAAGATGGATAAAATTTATGAAAAGCGGATGAAGTGAGAAATAAATAAGCATGAACAATGAATAAATTAAGTGGAACCTGAGTTAATCTCGGACCAACCTATGAGTATAAGAAAGTGTAAGGTACAATCCTCATGATATGTGAAAGGGAACAAGGGAGATGATCCCTACTCAATAAAGGATATGTAAAGAATAATGATCTTTTTTCATGATGTAAAGAAGAAAAATATGGTAAAGCCAAGAGATGTTCATGAACATGATAAATAATAACTAAACAAGAAGTAATGACATGTAATCATATTTACAATTCCTATTCTAATGGCAATGAAACCTAGATGAAACCGGATTAAATGACACATGAACAGTTGAATACTCATATAATAACCAAAGAAAGTTGGTAATTCTTTCTTCTTGACAAGAAATCCTTGGGTGATGACGTGGTAATAAGAGGAGTATGTTCCCTTCTGTTCTTTCCTTTCAAAGATGTGGAAGTCAAGTGAGTCTTATGTCACTTGTGTGCATTGTTTATAAGTGATCTTAAGCTGGATACTCTAATAAGTATCAGTTGGTCTTGGACGTTAGTTCCAAGATGGTGACGTCTAAGAATGATGATGTTTTTGAACCTTATAAGTCAATAGAAAGATTATTCTGATATGTTTGGGTTTGGCAAAAGCAATAAAGAATGGGTGTGGTGTGTTTTTGGCACATGTGATGGAGACCAAGGTGACAAATCCTAGCATCCAAGAGGTGCCAATTGTGTGTGGACCCAGGGTTATGTCTCCTGATAAGATGATTAAGTGTTTGACTACCTAGAAAGGTTGATTTTGGAATCAATCTGGTTACATGTGCTCAACCTATAGTATGGATATCACATGTTAGGGGTTTATGCATGGCATAAGATGACGTTGACAAGGACGCATAGGTCAAAGAGATATTTACAAAATATGCTTGGGTAAAGTTTATTAGGATGAGTACAATCCCTTAGAGCATCCTTATTAGGATTGCACATAAGAAATGATCCAGGAGGATTGTACATTGACTATAGATAGATAAACAAGGCTTCCAATCCCTATCTAGATCAGCTGAGGCAACATATAAATATAATATCTTGTTTTACCTCCGAAGTGGTTTTCCCTTGGATATATGACATATTCTTATGAAAGGAGAAAGGGAAAATGGGAGTGTACATAATAGAAGTCCAGTTGGTACAAGTCATAAGTGAACTTTGTATTGAGTCAACAGATCAGAGTAGAGAAGTAGAATCATGGTAGGCCTTCCAAATGGATGACAGAATGCATCTCTAATCTTTCTTTGGAAGAGACATGTTGAGGTTTGAGAAGGGTATGAAGTATCAATTTAAATATATGTTATAAAATGCAAGTGTTGACTCAAGAGTAATAAATCTCAGTTCATGGTACTTGCTGCAAATCCGTTTTAATTTTGTGTAGTAATCGGTAATCCTCTGTTAATGTTTGATCATGGTTTAAGTTTTCAATAATCTTGCTTTGTGTGGAAAAGGGTGTCACACTAAAATCAAGGATCAAATTGAATCTATTTTAGGAAAGGCCTCTCCATCCTCTTATGTTGAAGAAGATGTCATGTACTCCAAGGGTATACTCTACAAAGGCAAGAATTCCTCCTCCATCCAATGCCTCAAGTGAGGAAAGAAGGGTCACTTCAAGCTAGATTGTCTACAAGGCAAAAAGACCCATCATCACAAGAAAAGATAAGAAAAGTACAAGAAGAAGGAGAAATGGCACAAGAGCTTAAGTGATTCTCAAACTCAAGCTCAAGTGAAGAATCAAGTGGAGGATCTAGCTCAAGCTCTAGTTATCAAGGAGAATGCCATTTTCTCTTATGCCTTCAACAAGTGTAGACCTAAATTAGTTAAATATGAACTCTTTATATAAATAACCTTTAATTTCTATCATTAATGCTACTCGTGCCTCTCTTAAGTCTTCTAAAAATAAAAGGAAAAAGCTTGCTATATTTGTTCATAATTTGCATGTAGAATTAGATGGTCTTGAACATTATAATACTTGCTTGCTTGATGATAAAAATGTTGGTCTTAGCCAAGTAGATGCTATTATACTTGAAAATGCTAGCTTTCTTGACAAGATTAGATTTCTAGATGCTCAACCTTTCATGCATAGTGCTAATGTAGAGCATAGTGACATTGTGGATTCTCTCATGCTTGATATTGATGTCCTTAAATATGAAAACAAGAACAAAGTTTTGGCTTTGCAAGGCTTAGAATATAAAAGTAGGATCTATCATTCTAAGATTGCTATGTTTGAAAATGAAAATGATTCCTTGATTGCTAAAATCAATGCTCTTGAATCTTGTTCTAGTTCTACTAGTAGAGAGAATAATGTTGTTGCTCTCCATGTTGATAGAGATTCTTATTTGACCAAATATCTTTGCCTATAAAATGATATTTTGCATGTTAGAGATAATATAAACCATTTGTCTTCTATTATTACTTCTCTTATGCATTATAATCATAGTTTGAGATCTTATTTGCAAAGATTCTTAGCTGATAAAAAGAATCTTAATGATATTCTACACTAAGACTAAACAAATTGGTAGACATGGTTTAGGATATGATGGTAGCCAAAGGAACAACAAAGGTAAAGGACCTCCAATCTTCCATGGAGAATCCTCTAGTTCTAAGGATATGATGTTATTCTTTCTCATATCCAATCATGGTGTGTTTTGCCAAGTAAGTGTGCACTATACATGTGATTTTTGAGTCAATATTGATATATTGTGATTCTCATCACTTTCTTACTAAAAAAATACTTCTAATGCTTTTATAGTGCATTACTAACTTGCTTACATATGTTTGGATATGATTTACATTTTTATCATGCCTCTAGATATGTTTCTTTTATAAATATATGTACTTTTTACACCAGATTTTTCGATCAAGTTTTTCCTATTTGAAACTTGACCGATAGGCACCAATGGGTGTTATCAACAGTTGTCATCGGTCGAGTTATCAATACACAAAACTCGACCAATGATACTGTACACAGAATATACATTTGGCTTACTGAATGAGAATTTCCCTTTCAACTAGGATTTCTCAACCAATAGCCTTTGGCACTCCCTTGGTACCTTTATATATGCATATTGTCATGTTTTAAATTTCCTATCATGCATACAACTCTACCTTTCTAATTTCCATAATTTGGTATTTCATAAGTGGTATTTCTATATCTTGCAATTACTTGCTTTGAGTTGTTTTGCATGTTTTGATGATGATCTCTTTGTGTCTCTTGGTTGTGTCTTAAATTTATTCCTATGTACTCAAACTCGATACATCAATCTAGTAGTATACCTTGTTTTGGTACAACTTTGAGGTTCTTGGTGGTAATAATCTTTTGGTAATTATGCATATATGTTAGTGAGTTATATCCTTACTTCTGAAATTGCTTACCTCGTTGTTTGTATATTCCTCTACATCTACTCATATCTTGCTTTATCTAGTGTATCTTTTGGTATCTCTTGATATGATTTCGATCCTACTAGTATCCCTAACTTATGATAACATCTACTAGTAGTCTTTCTACATGTAGTTCTAGCTATTTTCATCAAGTGGTAATCTACTATATGATATGCTTGTATCTTATTTCGTACTTGCTCAAGCTTGTTCCTTGAACTGCATATCTATTATCTTGATTTTCTTACATAGCATTGTGATTCAGGATATTTAGAGATACATTGTATGTAGAAATTGGAGCATCCTTGAATTTACACAGGTTTTTCTCTAATGTCATATATTAATGCAAGACTAGTGTTCTTATGCAGAAATGGCCTGCTGAGTAAGACTCAAAATTGTGGTTTTTTTCTACAACACTTTATCTTGCCTTGATCTTTTCTAGAATTACATTATGGGTTTTTCAACTGCATGCTTTAACTTGCTTTTCTTTCTATGCTTGGACAAGCCCCTAGATGTTCTCTTGTACTCTTCTTATATAACTTTTGTTATCTCATTTCTTTTAACAAGTGGTGTTTTTTATCTCTTCATACCCCCACCTTTTTGAAATGACAAAGGTGGAGAAGGTATTTCTTCTTTTGGCAAAAGAAGGAGAAGGCATGTCTTACATGAAGAAGAGAAGCATGTATATGTAAAGGGGAGAAGGTAAAGGGGAGAGGACATATATGTGTAGAACATATATGAGAAGAAGACATAGTATTCTATAAATATTATGAAAGCT
Source organism: Alisma plantago-aquatica (assembly GCA_963693085.1). Lineage (NCBI taxonomy): Eukaryota > Viridiplantae > Streptophyta > Magnoliopsida > Alismatales > Alismataceae > Alisma > Alisma plantago-aquatica. Next base: position 963,459,218 of record OY856411.1, on the reverse strand, counting down.
AACCATGTAGGAAAAATAGCATCAATTAAGGGGGAGCATGAGAACTCCACTAGCATCAATTGATGGGGAGCATATGAACTCAATTCTATTGAAACCCCTAGGTTTCTACTAAGGTATGGCTTTACTTAAAAGCTTTCAATACATTTATGGAATGGTTTGTGATCTTCAAAAAGGGGGATAATGTTGACTCTAGATTAACATACTATGATATTCACATTTATGGTACACTTAATCTCTTGATCCTACTATGATATTGACTTATTTGTATGTATGCTCATTTGAATGCTTGGCTAGTTAATTACTTGTTTGAGCTACTTGTTCCTTATGATTAGTACATTCGTTTTGTTTGAAATATGTGGAATGAACCTTGAACATAATTGAACTTGTACATTATACAAACCTCATGTACCTACCTGTATTCTCAGGGTAAGGGAACAAGGTGGGGTGCTTTACTTGAGATGTCAAGATAAGATGGACCATGTCAATAGTTGGGTTGGATAATCTTGAGCACCCTTACAGACCCATCCAATGAGAAGTTGGTCAATGGCCATGATATGTTGTTGAGTATAATGGAAATTCACTTAAAACACACTATATATAAAAGAATGTCGGTAAGTGTTTCATGCCTTCTGCTACTTCTTGCTTTATGATGTTTCTAGCCAAGAAACTTTTATATTACTCTTAAATTGTGGTTACATGTTTTTCATAGCGTACTTAATACTTTAACATTAATATTTTTGTTTATATAGTTTGTAATTCCCAAATGAAGATCCTCTGCACTCAAGACTCTAACATCTGAAATGCAACACTAATGGGTATACTTGAATCTAGAAATGGGTACATATCTCTTATATCCATGCTTAGTATCTTGTTATCTCTTGTTGTTACTATTTTTACATATATATTGCATGGGTGAAATATTTGTGTCATTCTATGGACGAGTGCCCAAGTCCAAATGCCTTTGGCTTTGTAGCCATTAAGAGTGTGGACTTAGGGTAACAAACAGTTGTGTGACAATTGGTATTAGAGACATACACACATGCCTCTATATGTGTTTAAGACATAACATATCTTAAGAACTCAGGGAGGACTAAAATCCTTTCCTTCAAATTTAGAGAGTCTTCTAACATCACATCTCTTCTTTAAGGACCACCTGAGCAACCCAAGTAGATGATGATTAGTTAGATTTCTTATCTTCTCATGTGATTTTAATCAAATGAATTCTAGATTATGGGTAGCTTATGCTTGGGGAAAAATAAATTTTATTTGAAATGATTAAGATGGTAATTTGAAGATCTGATCATAAATGAAATACCCTATTTGATATAAGAAAGTAATCCCAATAGTGATGTACTCATGCAAACTCAATCTTACCTGATCAGATATAAAAGCTTTCTCTTTTTGTGGTAAATTCTAGACATGGTGAAAAAGGTGGAACTTTTGTCTTACTCCTCATGTTTGATGAGGTCCCTAGTGATTAAACCTATGTTTCACTATTGTTGATTAAACCTCAAACATAGTTAAGCAAACCTTTTTCCTTATTTTATATGTATCATGATCATTCCATGAGATGATCATGTCTTTGGAACCCTAGATCATGGTGTGAAGACTTGCTACAAGAGGAAAATCCCTTATTGACTATTATTCCTCTTCATAGACTCAATTCAAATGATATGGTGGACCTAGATCTGAAGCTTGCACTATCATGATCAAACACTCAACTTCTCAATTTGACTTCCCAATTTTGAAAATCTACCCTTACCTTGATTGTGGAAGGGAGGGGATACGATTATGACATTGTTTTTGCAAAAGCTTGAAACATGGTTTCCCTATTATGATCTTGATCTTTGACCTCGTGACATTATGAAATGTGGTTTGATAATTGATATTCTCCCTATTTGGATATGCTTGATAGCTCATGGTTAATGTAGACTATTGTGCTATATTGGGGTGATGGTTAACTCATGAATCCCCTAACCTAGGTCACATCCCTATTATGAACACTTCAAATTTTCATCTCGTTGATTATTTAGAGTTTGGGGAGGCAACCCCTTCCACCCAACTTTGACTCCTTGACCATTGTCCCTAACAGGAAAAAATATTATACGATATTGATAATTAATCTTAATCACATTTTGATGATGATCTTGGAATGTAATGACATTTAATAAAGTAAGTGGTTAAGTTCCTAGAAAGACCTAGGTCTAGATCATTCATCAACACTGAATACCATGAAAATGAAATTGATATTGATGCCACGAAATATTGAATAATGCTTAAAATGTTGCTTTATTTTTGTATAAAGATGAATGATCACCCCTAAGGTGTGAATAGGAATCTAAAACCCAGCTTTTAAATATATGGACCCATGATTTTGATGTCCAGACTGACTCTCAATATTGAATAATGAAAATCTTGACTCATAGTTAATGACATTGATATTTATTTGACTCCTATGATCACCCTATTTGGATATTGAAGTCATCCTCGATATATGATTAATGACTTCCATGTTCCCAAATCTCAAAAATGAAAAATGATGATTACATTGACTCACTCAATTTATGATTTAGGGTTAAGCTCCATGTGGACTAGGGTGGGACCTTCCATTGATTTTGAGCACAAAATTACGATGTTGAAATATGATGTATGTCTCGAATTGTGGAAATATGAATTCTCGATCATGGATGTATATCCCCACCTAGGCCATTGATCTTGCTTCAAAGAGATCTCTTCATTTGACTTGAAATGTGATCTCTCCAAATTTAATGATATATAGGATAATCTCTCGAAAAACCGTGACTCATGTTATGATACTTCCAATGTGATGATCTATATAACTAAGTGTTGATTGTGACACCCGATTGTTGAATATTGGAATGTGATTAATATTATAAGTGGTGATGATACCTTATGAGGATAATATGACAATCTTGATATTGAGTGGGAAAACTCAATCACGATTGATGACTTGATTTAATTTTGGGGATAAGATTATTTTTAAGATGAGGAGGATGTGATAACTTGGGTTTTCCTGTAATCTAATTCATGTACATATTGACTCATTAGGTTCTCTTTTGAAACCAATAACCTTCCTCACCCTCAATTTTATGACTTTGAGTCACTTTATGCTCAATTATTGAGTTGGATTTAATTAAATATCACTTTTTACTTATATATGCCTTTAGTTTGAGTTTTGAACTAAGTGCCATGCTTGTTATGTGTAATCAGTTCGTAATTAAAATTGAACCCATCTAGTAAACTCTCCATGTATATAATGTTTTCCATGATGTAGAGGATTCAATTAGGAATCCAATAGTAAAAAATCACCTCAATCAGAACATCACAGTCCAAGTTATGATGCTTTAAAGTTTGACTCTTATCCACTTGATTTATTTGATTTAATTCGATTTTCAACCCTTGTTGGGCCTGATGTTTCTTGGCACATGGCCCATGTATACCCCCTTTCTCACTCCAAGTCAACAATCCACCCCCTTCCCTTGGTGGACCAATCACGAGGCCAAGATCACTTCGCAAGGTATATCGACCCTCAGATCTTTTTGCTCTGGATTTACTCCCTCATCTGACAATCATCTTCTTATATCCCACCTCCATACACCTTGGTTGGTAGCAATGGCATTGGGCCTCACATAATACCTCCTCAACAATATTTCTAACCCATTTTGAAGGCACATTCTCCTCTTTTCTCTTCCCCATCCTTCATACTCCTTTCTCTCAAAATCTCAGGTGCCCTAGCACCACAATTTTCTTCTTTTTCTTTCTCTTGTTCATGGCGGCACCGCTGGTGACCCGTATTAGGGTTTTTCTCCTCGTTCCTCCTCTTGCTCCATTTTTCCCTCCTTTAGCTTTGCGCGAGCAAGGGCGTGTTGGGCGGCGCCTTCTCACGCTGTGAGGTGCCTCACACCCTTGTCTACCCCTTGACATCGTCGAGGTGCGCCGACCTTACCTCTGCCTATTCTCACCCAGGAGGATCCTTGAGAACGACGGCCTTGAGGCATTAGATCTTCATCTGACTCTTGTGTGCGATCAGAAGCCAGGCAATGGGGGGCAACATAGCTCGATGGCAAGAGACTGGAGGCAGTTGGCAACCGCTGGCCAAGCGGTGACCAACACCCAAGGGCATCTTTTGGCAATGAGGAACCACATAGGATGCTCTGGCCACAGGCCCAATAGCCAGCTAGAGATGACTGCTCTGCAACCCCCCCCCTCTCTTGTCCCTTTGATCCTGATGCAACAAACATAATCCATCCATTCAAGGTGAATATTTGAAAAATTATATCTTAGCCATAATAACTCTAAATGTCGACATCAAATATACCATTTTGATTAGGAAAATGATACCTATCATTTAAAAATACTACCAAAGTATGTTTATGCCTATAGAAAATCTCTAAATATAGGTTTTTGAAGTCTTTTTAAGATTTTGTGTTCTATTAAATTCATGATATTGATTTTTTATGTCCAAATCTTGATGTTAGCCTAATCTTAGTATCTTGAATCTTTTTATGATACAAGATTCGAAATCTATCCATCTTTGTACTCCAAATCATCTCATGTTGCTTAAATATCTTAATATAGACTTATGTTCAAAAGGTCCCTTCTTTTATGTTTAACTTATTCACGTGTGCTTGAAATGCCTATGAATGCTCTAAATCAATAGTTTTGACTATCAAATGCAATCATGTTCTATCCTAGTCTTTCTTGGACCCTAATGATGATCTTGTGACACTTAATGTGTCTTGACATGACCATATGTGATGAATGTTAAAGCTTATGCTTTTATTGATCTAAAGCTAATCAATGATGTTTATATGGACCCAAATTTAGTAACTTCTCATGCCTTATACTCTTGAATCTTTATGAATGATTCATGTTCTCTTATGTGGCTGAATACCATAATCTTGACTTGATATGTGATCTAGTATGCATGTGGCTAACTAGTTTCTAATCCTATGTAAGTATTTCTCTCTTGACCATCCATGTTATATAATGATATCAAATAAACCACTTGTTCATATGTATGATGAAAAATAAATCTTGACCTCTCTTGTACTCTAATGATGACCATCTTGCATGATAATGACTCAAAATGACTAGTTTGGTAATGTTGATATTATATTGCTTAATCTTGCTCAAAACTTATGTTTGATCTATTTAGGATCATGCAACCCTAAAATCATGACACCTAATCTTGGTATTGATGTGTCACTAATATATAAATGAATCCATATTGTATGATGTTGCTTGATTATGAACACGCATGATCTAATCTAAGATCTTGAAATCAAAGATGGAAGTTACGATACCTTGACTTAGGTGACACATCCAACTACCATGATAATGTTTTATGAGAGATGATCTTGCTAAGGTTAATCCATCTATACTCATTTTAAATGTCAAGATATCTATGATGACTCAACTGCCAAGATCTAGTCAAAGTAGCCACTTATGGTTTTCTAAACAATGGTTAATCTTGTAGTCTACTTGCAAGGTATGCCTAATCGATTGACCCTACTATGATATTGTCTTGTTTGTATGTATGCTCATATGAAAGCTTGGCTAGTTAATCACATGTTTGAGCTACTTGTTCCCTATGATTAGTATGTTCATTTTGCTTGAAATATGATGAATAAACCTTGAACATAATTGAACTTGTTCATTATACAAAGTTCGTGTACCTACCTATATTCCTAGGGTAAGGGAACAAGGTTGGGGGCCTTACTTGAGATGTCAAGATAAGGCAGACCATGTCGATAAAAGGGTTGCCTAATCTTGAGCACCCTTACAGACCCTTCTAATGAGAAGTTGGCCAATGGCTATGATATGTTGTTGAGTATAATGGAAATGTACTTAAAACACATTTTGTATAAAAGAATGTCATTAAGTGTTTCACACCTTTTTCTACTTCTTGCTTCTTATGATGTTTCCAGCCAATCAACTTTTATATTACTCTTAAACTATGGTTACATGTTTTTCATACCATACTTAATGCTTTAGCATTAAGATGTTTCATTTATTGAATTTGTAGTTCCTAAATGAAGATCTGCATCACTCAAGACTCTAAGCTCTGAAATGCAACACCAATGGGTATACTTGAATCTAGAAATGGTTACATTTCTCTTATCTCCATGTTTCATATCTCTAGTTGTTATTGCTTTTACATATATACTGTCTGTGTGAAATATTAGTGTCATTCTATGGATGGGCGCCCAAGTCCACTTGCCTTGGCTTTGTAGCCATTAGGAGTGTGGACTTAGGGTAACAAACGGTTTCATGATAGGTAGGCTTGTCTTTTTTGTGCCTGATCATATTCTACCTCACAACAAGCTCTGTTCTCATGCTTGTCCAAGTCAACTAAGAGTTGACTTTGCTCTCCTAAGCATCAAAGAATTAAGCAACAACATGAGGCCCTTCACATGTTCTCAATGAACTGAACGGGGTTCTTGGACAAGCCAGACGGTGGCATGGTAAGAAAGAATCGAGTTGGGCTTTGTTTGTGGTATATAGGGGATTTAAACTATATATCCACAACAAGACCCATACATGGATGTTGCGGCTGGGATGGAGTGGAGTCATGGACCTCCCAGAGATCTACTGCACTAATCGGAGATTACGAAACTACTTGTCGTGGTCAGGTTCCGTCCTGAAGGCTGGATGGTGTCACATTCACGCCTAAGGGACCAAAGGGAGAAGAGATATTTGAGTAGTTGGGATCACAATCGACTTCTCTAGTCTCATGAATGATGGGATTTGAGCCTTATATAAGAATTGTTAGCAAGGGGATGTTGATTGGTCTTTAGTGGGAGTCCAACCCAAAATGAAGATTGGGGAGAGTCCCAAATCCCCATGGTGATGGCACTAATTAGGGTCGATTGGGTTCTTCTCTCTGTCCCAAAACTAAAGGAATGATTTCTAAAAGGTTTTGGAGTCTATATACAGAAAGAGGTTGTCGAGGGGGTTCAGTTTACTGTAGTTGTCTTTCGTTTTTATGATGGGGGAGGAAGACAAACTAGAGACAGTCAATCCAAGATCTGATAGCTTCAAAGGAATGTGACATAAAAGGGGGTCAGGCCTGAGTTTTCTGGTCACATTAAATGTGACAAAAATCATTAACAATTTAACCACACACTTTATAGAAAATTAAAAAATTCATATCTCTCTCATCTTTTCTCAAATTCTCAAATTTGATCTCTTTCCTTATAATCCTATAATCTCATATTGAGCCAGGTTTGGTGTCAAAGGGATGCATCTAGATACCCTTTTCTCTTTCTTCAATATATTTCTTAGATTAATAACCCCCATTACACGGAAAGACACTTTTACCAACAAATTCTAGAATTAGTCTAGTTTCCTTATTATCATCAAGTGTCCCATAAGTCAGATTGAGATAACCTTATCTAACGCCTAACACTTGTATTGGAAGTTAGGATTAGATGATTAACCCATTAATTATCTAAGTCATAAATTATCTTGGAATATTTTGAAAAATTGCCTTTTATCCCATTATTTGATTATCTAACAACCCACAAAGAAATTATCATTAATTTCTGCATGAATTCTTTTATTTCTTAAACTTGTGCAACAAGGACCTATTTGCAAAGTTAATAGTCTCATGGGTCAATGTGGGTTCAAGTGGTCCATTAAACCCTTAGTTGCATAATTAAGGTTCCACTAACATAATTCCAATTCCTTAATCCTATCATCCAATGTTACATTATTAAGCTTGATATTCTTTATTAAAATTTCATCCCATTTTTATGAATTAAACATAAATTTATAAAATTTGAGGATATTAAAATCACCCGTCCTTTAAAAGTTTTCTTTCTCCAAAATTAAAACTTAATAGGGTTAAGGAGAATATTACTCTAACTATCCTAAAAAATACTAGCCACCTTTCATCGATATGTTTTTATCTTTAACAACTTTTATTGACATGAAAATTCCTCATATTGCTGAGGTTGGAACCCGAATTCAATTCGAGAGTATTTTCACATCCTCATTACATTATCACTTGGTGACTCATGGGGCATATCCTAATCGTGACGTGAGGCGGATACAATTACAAACATATAGACACATACACTTTTTGTTTGGAGTCTCTTTTATTGAGTTGAGGATCCGTTTGTATAGTTGGTGGTATGCCTCCGCGCAAACCCTCTTATACACAGGATAAATAGATCTCCCATAGCTTTTTTTAAGAAAAAGATTGGGGGTGGGGGTGGTGTAATTCAACCAGTTATCCACCAAACGAACCAAGGCACATAGTGCATGCAACGCCACTTGAGCGCAGCGGCGGCATGCAACGAACAGCAGCAGGGGTTGGGTCCATGGCAATGCATGTGAATACACAGAATAGCAGTAGCAGAACGGCGACGATTCGTCACCTTCGCACTGCTTTTATCCTCTTTGTCTTTTTGTGCCTCGGCTGATCTGGACAGGGGCTTAGCCACAGGCTTGTGGAGTGGGGAACAGCAGCTGCGCCTTCTGATGACTCAGTTCCAGCACGGACAGCCACATGTCGCGTCCTCCTCGCGTGGCGGATCTTTCCGAGTGGATAAAAGCGTGTCCTGCCGCCCCCGCCGTGCTGCTTGCTTCGTTGTATCGAACGTGGAGGCTTGCAACTCGTGGCTAAGGTGACCCCGGGAAACGTGGAGCGCTGAAACGGTGTCGGTTCGTACGGCACGTTGTTTTTGACGGGAGGGGGGGTGTAGGACCAGGGGCCCCTGGGTAACCAATGTGTGTTTAGATTCTGCATTAAACTAGTGGTTGCGAACGCAACACAGCCACTCGGCCCACTGTTCGTGACTTGGCAATCTGACGTGGTGGTGGATGAACTCTACTCCGACCTTGCACCATAAGCCCGTCTGGTGTTGTGGATAAAGTTTATTGTTCTTCTGTTTCTGACAAACTGCATTGTAGATAAGCTTTCGGTCACGTTCACCCGTCATTAATATCAGCACAGCAGCTGTCGAGACAAAAGCTAAAGGCAGAGGTTTGTTCACATGGGATTAGGATGTTCAACACAATCCAGATCTTACATCGTATAATGTATAAATTGATAGAAGAGTCTAGATAATGAGTCAGAAAGATTCTCACGAGCCTATCTTTTCTTGTCTTTTGTTTGGTGATGTTATGCCCTCAAAAAGATAGAAAACAAACTTCAACCCCCCTCTTAAGTAGCATAATTCATATATGTAAGATGACACTCTAAAAATTAATGTTATGGTGAAATCTTGTTTATATGATTAGCCTAGGCTTGCGGAACCTTTATGCATGTTTATAGCTTAATCTAATCATATTGATGTTTACTTGGAAAAATTATATTTGGGTGACTTGGAAAATTAAGGAAAACATCTTTAGCACTTTATTTGTATTTTCAAAGCGTGAATGATGTTAGAACAACATTCAAACCTTATTTTGATGTTTAAAATATGTAGTCACATGCTTGAAGTACATGATATATTTCACTGTTAAATGGATGCTCCAAAAACCCTATTTGAAGGAAGATATGAGAACATTAAACACAGATTGAATAAATCAACAAAAATGCATGGTGTTTAGTTCAAAATGGCTAAAGTAAATATGTGTACCGTAGGTGGGGTCCAAGTTACCTAAGTGTTTGATTTAGATACTTAAGCAATTTCACTTCCAGTCGACTCGGTCGACTAACTAGGTTAGTCGATCAATTAACCAAGTCATAGAGAGACCTCAAATTGTGATGTGTCAATAGTAACTAGGACTCTGTTGGATAAGCTTTTGGTCACGTTCATCCCCCATTGACATCAACCCAACAACGGTCGAGACAAACACTAAAGCAAAGGACTTTGTGCATTGGGGACTAGGATGTTCATCACAATACATTTGTTACATCATATAATGTATAAATTAAGAAAAGAGATTGGAAAATGGGTCAGAAAGATTTTCACGAGCCTATCTTTTCTTCTCTTTTGCTTTGTGGTATGTGATTTTGCATTATGTCCCCAAAAAGTTAGGAAACAAACTGCAACACCACCACCCCAAGTAGCACAATTTATGTATCTTAGATATCACTCTAAAAATAAATTTTATGATAAGATCTTGCTTATATGATTAGCCTAGGTCTAAGGAACTGTTGATCCATGTTTATAGCTCAATCTATGTTCTGACCAAAAATAGCTCAATCTATGTTTAATGATGTTTTCTACTTAGTGAAAAATACAAGAATATTTGGACAACTTGAAAATGGAAGAAAATATCTTTAGCATTTTGTTTATGTTTTCAATACCTAGATGCTATTAGAACAATAATCAAACCTTATTTTGATGTTTTAAATCGGTAATCAAATGCTTGATGTATGTAATATATTTCATTGTTAACGGATGCTCTGAAACCCTATTTGAAGTAAGATATGAGATCATAAAAGATGGAATAAATAGGTGAAAAAATATATGATGTATAGTTTAAAATGGTTAAAAGTAAATATGTGCTCCTGAGGTGTGGTCCAAATTGCCTAAGTGTTCAATCTAGACACTTAAGCAATTTCACTTTTCACTGACTCAGATGACTAAATAGATTAGTTGATCAATTTACTAAGTCAGAGAGAGACCTCAAATCTTGATGGGCCAATAGCAACTAGGCATCTGTTGGGATTCAGATAACTATAATGTTAAAGTTTGACTGACAAGTAGAGACTATAAACAACAAGGTGGGATAACGAATCTTGTTAGTAATCTATTAATTAGTAGAATTATTAGTTAATTGATTAATCAAAAGTTGGGAAGACTAATACCCTCTAGTCGACCAACTATTGCATCCGAGTAATAGTGCACAATAGTAGAAGTTGGTCACTGCTTGATTAGTTGACCGACTAATACAATAGACATCTGACTAATTCCACAACCAGTACGACATATATGAAAATAATATCTTAGCACATAAACAAAATCTTAGTTTACAAACACTTACCTAAGTTTTTTTAACATATATAACACATCAAAAACTTGGGAAATAAGTTGCAATGGCTGAGAGAAGATTTTTGGCGTGAAAGTCATAGAGGAATTGGTAACCAAGGAAGAACAATGAGCTGAGTTTAGATTCATTTAGGGTAATCTTAGATTCTATTTATGATTTCTTTTCCTCGCCAGCTCTTATAATAATCATCTTTTATTGTCGCGGGGAAGCCCATCTTCCTAGACTGAGGCCTGAGAGAATGAGATGGTAAATCTGGGAGACTCACCACCACACATTGGAGACCCTTAAAGTCACATCTAAGGCCGACTGATGTGGTGGGAGAAACATATGCACACATCTAGATTATATCTTTTCCTCCCTAGCTCTTATAGTAATCATATTCATGCAACTAGATTATCTTTCTCTTCTCTTCTTTCTTTCATTCTTGGGTCTAGAGAAGAAACTCATTGCACAGAGGAGCGATCTAAGGTGATTGTAGATGGATATTTTGGATCTTTTCCTAAATTTGTTAATCCAGGTATATGATCAAACAATAACATAGTAAATGACATAGGTGAGTGAATTTTTTCATCTAATCTATTATTTTTGTTGAATCATGCTAACTTAAAAAGAATCATGCACATTCCTTTTTTTTTGGAATAGGTAAAATTATTATTGCTAAAAAACTTTGCTAAACTTTACATGGCAGCCATACCCGGCTGAACATCATATAACCAGGTTATACAAAACATGTTGTATGAGTAAGAGCTAAACTAAAATAGAAAATTGTGGGAATTATCTACAAAACCCCAACATTTTCTAGCATTGCAACCCTTTCGTGCAACGAGTTGTTTTCTGGTTACGCACACTGCTCTAAAATCCCTACTGATCTCTTCCATCAGAATCAAAAAATCTTTGGGTGATCCTCCATGTCTTCTAGTATTTCTTTCCTTCCATATCCCAAACAAAATGCTTCCTAACACTATGCCACAAAGTGAGAGCTCCCAAGGATCCGCAAACTTGCTTTGGCACCAAAATAGAATATTCTCCATTTCACACGGCAGGTCTGCGCCCCATCCATTCCTAATGCAAGCTATTCTCCAAAGAGGGATAGTATAGCTGCATTTGAAGAATAGATGCTCGGCAGACTCATCTTCCTTCAAGCAAAGTGTACATACTCTATCCACCATCAGCCCCCACCTCAACAATCTATCATTGGTAGGGATATGATTCTTGATAATTCTGTAAATTAATGTACTCCATTTAGGATAGTAGAACTTGCCCTTCCTTATTGTAAGACCCCTGACCTATGTTTTGGGTTAACCCTATTTGCTCTAGATTTATGATGTCCTTAGAACCGTGCTTGAATCCTCTAAGATGATCTTAGATTTTTGGAGAGCTTAAGTCTCCAGTTTGAGCTTATTTGGATGTTGTATTGTGCTTTGTGTGCTTGATTTGGGGCAATTTGAAATTTACCCATTTGTGGGGGTATTCTTGTAATTTGAAACCTCTAGAGTGTTCCTTCTCTTTCTTGGATTCATGAGAGAGAGTTTGGTGCTTTGAGGCACCTTATTTTCCCCTTGGTTGAGTGGTGTCACCCTTTGTTGTGATTAGGGTTTCTAGGGTTTGTGTTCCTTGACCTTGTGAACCTTGTTGGCTCATCTCGACCTAGGTCTAATTGGGAGGGTGTCATAGTCAAGACACCTCCCTTGGGTGATTCCTTGTATATGGAGGAGTTGTGAACGAGCCTTGGACCTTGGATGAGCTCATCTTCAACCTTAGGAATGTGAAGCTGTGGATCTTTGAAGTTGTTCTTGAGGCGGGTTATACAACTTGAACCCAACTATGTTATTATTCGCCTTCAATATTGTTGAACTTGTTGATCAACTTTCAATTTCGAATTCCTTTGATAAATTGACGATCCTTTGAGTTCCAAGAGTATCTTAGGAATGTTGTCCATGAACTAGAATAGTAAGAATAAGAATCTAGAAGTTGATGATGATGACATTATCAAGATCCAACCTGATATTGGGTTGAAGTACCTCTAACCCGATATGATGAGATGAACACACCACTAGCATGATATAGTGATGAATAGGTACCCCTTGATCCTTATGATGATGAAGTGCACACCTTGTGTACGATATGTTGTCAAGAATACTTCATGTTCATGATATAAGGTCAAGTATACATCCTATGCACGACATGAAGTCAAGCATATGTTCCAACCCAATATAGTTAGCCCTAGAGGATAAGTAACTTGACATGTTGATATGTACACACCATAAACATGATATGGTGAGGAGTGTATACCTCATGGGTGATATGAGTAAACCATATACATACTATGAGCATGATATGGGGTCAAGTATTCACCTCCTACACGATATGGTGTTAGAATTATACCCTAACCCGATATGGGTTGAAACCCTAGATGATGATATGAAAACCAATATGATAATCCCAAGATGATGGGTAACTTGATATAAAGATGAGTGAACATCTCATGAATGATATGAGTGATAATTTTTTCATGATATGAGGACAAGTCCATAGCCCATGCACGATATAGTGTCAATTGAACTTTCTAGCCTATATAGCATTGAAACCCTGGGTGATGGAATGAAACCCGATACACCCTATCATTTTGTGTAAAGGATTATTGTGAAAGAGTTCAATATGATATCTAGATGTCGTTCAAAAATATGATATGATTGATTCCTTGAGAGGCATGAAAAGTTGTGATCATAATGGTCTACCCAATATGCTAACCCGATATGACCAACCCACATGGTGACCTGATATGATAAATCATAGAACCCGATATGGTATTGTGTGTAGATCACTAAAACAATACCATGATGAGGCATATACCCCATGCACGATATGGTGCACACCTTGTGCACGATATAGTATCAAATATACTCTTATACCCGTTATGAGGTCAACCACATAGCTCATACAAGAAATGAAGCTAACTTGAGATGATAATATCTAAGTGATAGCCAATACGATATGGATAAACGTTATTATGTTAGGGGGTACACCCTAAACACTAAATGGCGATGTGGTTACACTACATTCCTGATAGGGCTACCCAATATGATGATAAGTTTGTATCTCAAACACAATATGGTAGAATCCACACATCTTGATACCTGGTATGGTGGGAAAACTTCAATCATATATACTTGATTGAGTGACCTATGTTGTGTGTTGTGCTAAATGCAACATTAAAAGATAATGAGTTTAGTGCAATTTGATAATGGTGATCAGATGTACCATAAAGAGGAGAATAGAGCCAACTTAATAAAAAGTATGGTGCAATAAACATCCTAGTGAGGATGAAAGGGAAACTTATATTTGAATAACAATCGTGTAATGAATATATGTTGATACTCTTAAAATGAGTGGAGTATGAATTAGGGTTTGATTCTTGATAACATGATCTTGAATCCTTAATTTGTTAATAAGGGGAAAACCTAATGCTAATGAAGGGTGATGGTATACACTTACAACCCTAATCGGTTAGATTGAGAAATCCTAACCCTAAAAATGGGAAGGATGTATTTCTCTTATAGCACATAGTGATGATGTGAATTTCAAACCATATTCAGTTAAAATAGGAAATCCTAACCCTAATAATGGGATGTATTTCCTCTTAAATTGCACAGTGATGTCATATATTGCTAGAGTTTTACCACGAAATGCAAACCATTCATGAATCATGAGATGATGAGCATAGCCAGGAATGAGCTATGATGTTCTAGATGATACAGATTTAAATGAGCCTTGTGAGCCATGTAAATATCTGTACAATAAGTATAATGATTATACAGTCTGCTTTCTTAAAAAATAGTTGTTGCCTAGTGAGAGGTGACAAGATATTTAATGAACCATGTGAGATATGTGAAATACTTGTACAACAAATGTGATGAATACCTTGGTCTGAGGAACTAGAGGTAACAGTTACTTGTTACAAAGGTAACAATGTTCAATAATGATCTAAGGGTTTGAATACCCAGATCCAATAATCATGATGATGATGATGATGTTAAGAGATAAGAATTCCCAGTAATATGATTAGGAACTGAGATCCCGAGTTATGAATATAAATGTGTTCCAAAGATTAAAATAGTACTTGATAGATGTATTACACCTTTCTTTGTAGAATTTGTTTATGATTGATGTTTATAACTTGTTTGATGCTAAAAGAATATTGTAATTCACTTAATATATCATTGGAACCATAAAATGTAGTTTCCCTGGCCATAGATCCATTCCATGTCAAAAATTGCTGATGGTGAAATAGGTATTTCCCATGGGATCACCTAGAGAGCATATTTTTGAATATGCAGGGGCGTGAGCTTGGACGGCCATATGTTGACCGATCCCCTTACGTCCACAATCTTGGGAATTTGTTATATGACATATCCCAGCTTGAATGTGACTGCAGTCATAGACTCAGTGATGAGCATAGTGAATTGGCTCGTGGCTTAGAGTATGGCTATATGCCATGACACAATAATTTTATAATCTAGGAAAGCTATGTGGTCTTCTCCCGAAGAGAGTACATGGTGCAGCTGTAACTCTATAGTGAAGATGCTGCTATACCCTGGCATGCTATATGCAATTGACACAAGATGTCCTGCCAGTAGCTGACATGAGATGTCCTGCTAGTTGTCTCGTACTGACCAAGACGGGTGAGGTCTTGACAGCTGGCTCTGCCATTGACCTTGTATGGTACCGATTTACACTTAGCAGTAGTCAGTTGGAGTATGAACGGTATACTTCATCTCCTTAGGGCATAAGTGTGATTGTAATATGTAGTCATCTGTGTAGCGTATTTACTTAAGGATCAAATATGGAAGACGTTGGTTGATGTACAATCCTTTTATATATCTTAGTTGGATAGATGTTATACATGTTTCTTTATATTCCTTGTAAAATGAATAGAAGAGTTATTGCTCTACCATAGATATATGCATTACTTTAAGAAAAGAGCTACTCTGTTCTACTTATAACAGTGATTAATCCTGCTTATTAATATAAAAGAAACTCTAATCAATTTTATACATCTTACTTGTGATAATAATATTGTTGGTGGAGAGTTATATCTCTTGATGGGACAATTGTCTCACCCTGTGGGATCCACAATTTTAGGTGGATGTGCATGAGGAGGTAGAGATCGTTCTACAGAGGGATAACAACAACAACTGGGGAAGTAGTAACAACTCAGGTTGAGTGTACTGTTTGTCATTTCTTGTAGATAGAAGTCCTATGTGTCGTCTCTATATACTCAGGTCCTTGGAGTCAGTACGTAATGGTTTTATGAATGATCTGAGGTTTTGGCTAGTATGCCTCGAGGTTTTATGTTTCTTATGTATGGGTTTTGGCAAAGCAACTATTATATGTTGTCCTCGAGATGAGATGATACAGTGTATGTAATATGTGAACCATGATATGTATAAAGTTTTGGTTCTTTCAATAAGAGTTTCCTGGAAGAGGATCTCCTTGCAAAATGGTTTTAATTTTTAGTGATTTATTAATCTGCTGCTTATGGTTTATTCCACAATTATTACTGGTGATGGATTGATTTAATGTTGGGTTGTCACAAGGTTTACTAGGAAGGAGGTTCCTTTTGTCTGGAATGACAAGTGTGAGCATTCTTTCCAGTTGTTGGAAGAAAGGTTGACCAGTGCACCTGTGTTGGCTTTACTAGAGCAGGGAAAGGGATACATTGTTTTCTATGATGCCTCTTAGAATGGTGTAGGATTTGGGCTGATGCAGAGTGATCATGTAGTTTTTTTTGCTCCCGAAAGCTTAAGAAACACAAGGAGAATTATCCTACACATGATCTAGAATTAGTTGGAGTGGTCCACACATTGAAGATTTGGAGACATTATCTTTATGGAGAAACATTTCATATTTTCACAGACCATAAAAACTTAAAGTACATCTTCTCACAACATGAGTTGAATATGAGACAACGCCACTGGATGGAATTAATTGAGGACTGCGATTGTATAACTGATTATCATCCAGGAAAAGCTAATGTAGTGGCAGATGCACAGAGTAGAAAATCTTCATATCCACCCACAGATAAAGCACAGTTGAACCCTTTAATATGCTTTAAATGGGACATATTTGTCTCTTTGAGAAAAATGAATGTAAAGCTAGAAGTGTCCTTGTTAGCCGGATTGCTAGCCAAGATGCATGCAAAACCTACTCTAAGATAACAAATTAAAGAGGCACAATAGGCTGATACTGTGATTCAGCAGATCAGGTCAGAGTATGGTAGTGAGAAATGAGATTGTTTCCATGAGTCAGATGATGAGGTAGTCTGCTACCATGTAGGATGGTAGTACATGATGCCAATGACTTAAGAAAGATAGTTATGGAGGAAGCTCACTCATATATGTATGCAATGCATCTAGGGAGTACTAAAATGTATCATAACTTAAAAGATATGTATTGGTGGCCTGGTTTGAAGAAGGATGTAGCTGAGTTTATTATGCAGTGTCCAGTGTGTCAACAAGTTAAAGTAGAACACCATAAGCCTATAGGAACATTGCAAGCCTTACCTATACCGTAGTGGAAATGGGATCACGTGACAATGGACTTTGTGGTTGGTGTACCTAGAACAGCCAAAAGTCATGATTCCATTTGGGTGATAGTTGATAGTTTGACTAAGTCAACACATTTTCTTCATGTTAGAACAACTAATACTGCTGAAAAACTTACACAGATATACATAGATGAGATAGTGTGGTTGCACGAAGTTCCAACCACAATTGTGTCTGATAGAGGTCCCCAGTTTACAAGTCATTTTTGGGAATGACTACACAAAGCCTTGGGTACGAAGTTAAATTTTAGCACATCTTTTCACCTCAGACAAATGGACAATCTAAAAGGATTATACAGACTTTGGAAGACTTGTTTAGGGCATGTGTTCTTCAGTTTGTAGGTAATTGGGACATACACTTGAGCTTAATAGAGTTTGCCTACAACAATAGTTATCAGACTAGTATTGATATGACATCCTATGAAGCATTATATGGTAGACGTTGTAGATCTTCATTTTGCTGGCATGAGACAGGAGAATACCAACTTCTGGGTCCTGAATTAGTTCAACAGACAATTGAAAAGATTAAAGTAATACAACAATAGTTGAAGGCTGCACAGGATAGACAGAAGTCATATGCTGATAAACGTCGTAGACCTTTAGAATTCCAAGTTGGAGACAGAGTGTATCTTAAGGTCTCTCCTTGGAAAGGTGTTCTCAGATTTGGGATGAAGGGTAAGTTAGCTCCTAGATTTATGGGACCTTACCCAGTGATAGCATAGATTGGAAATGTAGCCTATAGGTTGGAGTTGCCACTTGAGATACATAGACTACATCCAGTGTTTCATATATATATATATATGCTGAGAAAGTGTCATCGTGATACAGAGTTGGTGTTGCAACCTGTAGAGGTAAATTTGAATGAAGATATATCCTATGAGGAAGGTCCAATGATGATTCTTGAAAGAAGAATCAAGAAGTTGAAAAAGAAAGACATAGTTCTTGTGAAAGTACTCTGGCATCACCATGGTGTTGAAGAAGCCATATGGGATTTGGAGAAAGAAATGAGGAGGAAGTACCCTTCTTTTTTCTCTTGAAATTTTGGGGACGAAATCCCTTTTAGGGGTTGAGAATGGTAACATCCATGACTTGGGTTATGCCATAAACCATGAAGTTTTGCTTAAGTAAGTTATTTATAAACTTGTTTTAATCTTTTGAAAAGTAATTAAGACTCAAGGAAAGTTTAATTTTCAAGTTTGAGCTTGTTTGCAAATTGTTTGTGCATTATATGATAGTTTGGGTGTAATTTGCAATATACCCAAGTTGAGGGGTTATATTGCAATATGTCAAAATTTTTACATGCTTCAAGTGCTTTACCATTATAAGAGAGAGAATTATGCTAAGGGGTGGCTTGTGGAAAGCCTAACTTCCAAGTTGGAGCTTGTTTGAATAATGCTTGTGCCTTGTGTACCAATTTTGGTGCAAATTGCCATTTAAGCAAAATATAGGGTTGATATGCAAATTACCACCTCTAGAGTATCCCTACTCTCTCTTATCATCATCTAGAGGAGATATAAAGAAAGAGGCACCATGTTTAAATCATCTTTGAGTGATGGCATTCTTGGTGATGAAAAGACCAAAAAAAATGTATAGGTGAAGGCTTAATATGAGTTGTATCGAGTTGTAGAGCTTATATGGGAGTGCCTATCGGCCAAGGAGCCATAGAGAAGGTCCCATATCGTTTTTTCAACTCTTGGCCTTTTCCATGATGGGTTAAGAACCTCAATAAGGTGATGGATATCAGTTTACAACTTTCCTTGGAAAAGTTGTATCGGTTTGTGAATAAAGTGATGTTGAGTTGAAATATCTTGCTCAACAAGATAACTAATGGACAAAATCATATCCCTAGATTATCCTCAAGAGTTTTCATGTCAAGATAAATATTTGTGCATGCATGGGAACGTGTCAACCATGCATGGACATGTGGCACCTTGTAGTGTAAAATGATGACACCTCTTATACACCCTCTCTCATGAACCCCAATTATATATACCACTCCTTTCACCTACTAGTGAATCTTTTCAGACCCTATCACTCCATTTCTCTTAGATACCATGCAAACAGTAGAGGAGAAAGGAGGAGATTGAGACATTAAGCTTAAAGGTGAATCCATTGTCACCTTCAACCTTGGATAAGGCATGATCTCAGGTTGTGATTCTTCCTTTCTTTTCTTCTTCACCAAGTTCTTATCTATGGATTCTTTGCATTTGAAGGAGTTGTGAACGAATCTTGGATCTGTGATAAGTTCATCTTCAACCTTGGGAACGTGAAGCTTTGGAGCTTGTAGCTTTGAAGTTGTTCTTGAGGCGGGTTATATAACTTGAATCCAATCATGTTATTATTCACCTTCAATCTTACTATACTTGATGATCTACTTTCAATTTTGAGTTTTCTTGCATAGTTGATGAATCTGTGAGTTCTATTAGTGACATAGGACTGTTGTCCATGAACTATAATAGTAAGGAACAAAGTCTATAGCTTGATGATGATGACATCATCATGGGTTAACTCGATATGGGGTTGAAGCACCTCTTTGCCCGATATGGTGTGAAGCATACACACACCTCTTTGCCCGATATGGTGTGAAGCATGCACACACCACTTTGCCCGATATGGTGTGAAGCACACACATACCTCTTTGCTCAATATGATGTGAAACACACACACACCTCTTTGACCTATATGGTGTGAAGCACACACACACACCTCTTTACCCAATATGGTGTGAAGCAAACACACACCTCTTTTCCCGATATGGTGTGAAGCGCACACACACCTCTTTGACCGATATGGTGTGAAGAACAAACACACCTCTTTGCATGATATGGTGTGAAGCACACACACACACCTCATACCAGATATGGAGGATACACCTCAATCCAATATACTTGATTGAGTAACGCATGAAGGGTGTTATGTCAATGTACCTTGAGAGATGTATAGAGTTCAATGCATTTTGATAATTGTGTATTTTGATAATTGTGGGCCAATGTACCTTGAGAGAAGGATTAAGCTAACTTAATAAAGTATGCTGTAATCATTATCCTAGAAAGGATGAGTGAGAAACTCATACTTTGTGTGATAATCATTCAATGAGTATATATTGATACCCCTATATGTGTAGAGCTATGAATTAGGGTTTTGGTTCTTGATAATATGAATTAGGGTTTTGATTCTTGATAATATGAATTTGAAACCCTAATCGACTAAAGAGGGAAACCCTAACCTTAATTGGTGAAAAGAGAAACCCTAACCCTAATCGGTGAAAAGGAAAACCCTAACCCTATTAATGGGAAGGTTTTTTTTCTCTTATGTTGCATGGTAATGATATGTACTTGATAATTGTTTCTATCATGAAAGACTAACCATGCAGGTGTCATGAGATGATGAACATATCTAGGTATGAGCTATGGTGTTTCATATGATATATATTAAATGGGCCTTGTGAGACATGAAATATTTGTGCAACAAGTATTATGCATACCTGGGTTTGAGAACCTAGAGGTAATAGTTACCTGATAAGAGGTAACCATGTTTAGTGATGAACTATGAGTTTGAATACCCAAATCTAGCAATCATGATGATGATAATGTTAAGGGATGAAAATTCCTAGTAATGTGATAAGGGACTGAGATCCCGAGTGTTATGTATTCACTATGTGAAAGTACTTGATAAATGTATTACATCTTTTTCTTTGTAGAATCTGTTATAATCCATGCTTGTAACTTGATTGATGCTAAAAGATACTGTAATACACTTAATTAATCAAATGAAACCTTATCATGTAGTGCCCAGGCCATAGATCCATTCAGTGTCAGGATTTGCTGAATGGTGAAATGGGTTTAACTCGGAGTGCATATTTTTGAATATGTGGGGGTGAAGGAAAAGCATATCCTTATGTCCAGATGGGGATTGATGTGTTATATCCCCAATGAATGTCAGGGTTGCCGTGTGATCACCCTGATGAAAATGTATCAGGGATTGATGTGATATCTCCCTGAAGAGAGTGCATGCTGCGAATGTAGCTCTATAGCAAAGATGTCACTATACCCCAACAAGCTAGTTGCAGTTTGACATGGGGTCACTTCCAGTGGTCTCATACTGACCGAGACGGGTGAGGTCATGGCAGCCTATTCTTCCATTGACCTTGTATGATACCGATTTTGACTAAGCGATGGTCGGTTGGAGTATGAGAGGTATACCTCATCTCCTCTGGGCATAAGTGTGATTCTGAACATGTAATCATCTATGTAGTGTATTTTCTTGAGGTATGAATACAGAAACATTGGTTGATGCTTCATTACTTTTATACATCTTAGATTGATAGATGTTATACATGTTCTTCATATTCCTTATAAAGAAAATAGATGATCTATATCTCTGTCATGGATAGTTGAACTACTTTAACATTGCTATTGCTTTGCACTGCAATTAAACAATGATTAGACATGCTTATTTAGATAAAAGATCCTTTTCTTAGTTTTATATTGTTTACCTTTGATAATAATATTGTTGGTTGAGAGTTATATCTCTCACTGGGACTTGTGTCTCATCCCGTGGGTTCCACAATTTTTAGGTGGACATGCATGAGGAGGTAGAGACCGTACTATAGAGGAAGGACAACAACAATACCAGGTCAGGTTGAGTGTACCGTCTATCGTGTCTTGTAGATAGAAGTACTATGTGTCGTCTCTGTACTCTCAGGTCCTTGGGAGTTTGTATGTCATGGTTTTATAAACAATATGAGATTTTAGCTCGTATGCCTCAAGGTTTTATGTTGATTATGTATATGTTTAGGCAAAGCAACTGGTAAATGATATCCTCAGGATAAGATGGTACAATGGATGTACAATGTGAACCATGATGTATATAAAGTTTTGATTCTTTTCTTAAGAGTTTTTGGGAAATGGATCTCTTTGCAAAATGGTTTTAAATTTTTAGTGATTTTTATTAATATTTTGCTAATGGTTATTCTGCATAATTACTGGTGGTGATTTAGCTATCAGTCTGATGGCGGGTCATCCCACTTAGGGACAAGGGAAGACGCAATTGGTAGACCTATACATGTTATGGGCGTTGCTCACGCTTGGGAGAGAGAAGATTGACCTTAGTCCGTTCTTCTTGCTGCACATGCTATCAGTGAAGGGAAAGTTTAGAAGAATCCTCCAATTCACTTTGGGGGTTTCTCATGCCTTTGTTTCTCCACCTCCACCTAGACCTCTCAAAGGTTGCTGACTTAAAGAAATCATGGACGCTTGACTTCAAGCATTTAGAGAATTCTCACCCCATCTTCAAATATGAAGGAATGGTGTACGTTTGGGTCACCATTGGAAAATAGTTGAAGGAAAGGGAACTCCCTAACCCCATCTTCCACCTACGAAGGTGTTGTACCTCATATGGCCAATAGACAATGCCATACTAGTTCCTGAGGGTGAGGATGAAGAGGAGACTTGGACCAAGGCAGTAGCTAAAGAAGAAGAAGAAGAAGAATAAGAAGAGGAAGATGCCACAGCTTTCACATAGAGGCCATGTCTACACAGTAATAACACTCCATCACCCAAGAACATATTCACGGTGTCTAGGAGTAGCTTTTGTATCAGTAGCTAGCTATCTATAACAATGAGTGCCTTCTTTTGGCCAACCAGGAGAATATGCACACCCACATGTAGTGCATCGGCATTATAGGCAATCTCTCTCTGACCATTTTTGGAGTGAGGGTCACTTCTCTAGCTACCCTCCACCATCACATATGCCAACCAACCCACCCACGTTCACCAAAAACTACCCTAATTTTGAAGTCTTGTCAGGAATGTTTCAGCCACAACCACCATCATTCTGAGACCATGGTACCCTCGTTTCACCTCTAGGTTTGATTTTTGACTATGAGGACATAATCAAGTTCAATTTGAGGGGGGTGTTGGAACAATTCGATTTATCTTTTATTCTATTCATTAGTTTGTTTTAGATTTTTTTAATTTCAAAATTGTAGTATCCACATCTATCTAGTGTAATAGTAGAGCTTAATTCATGATTTAGGCCATCTTCATATGTTTGCCTCTACAATGTAAATTAAAAGAAAATTTTCACATGGTTACATCTTCTACGCTTTATTTGTAAGTCTAAGGCAACACCAACTAAAGGAAGTGTATGGGTTAATCAGCTTGAGGACACTTAATATGAATGGAAATCTTAATTTATCTAAGAATTGAGGATGACTATGAGGCATGAGCCCAAACAGACCAAACAAGTAACATGACCTTAAATGGGACTTTTGGAAATAAACTCGAGGGTTACCATGTACACATGTTGATAGAGAGGGACATATGATAGTTTAAGACATGAATTATATCTTAATCATGTGATTCCACTTTCCTTTCATGAAATTTCATCCACCATGTTAAGATGATCAAGTAACCCGAGATGTTTCCTCTTGATTGCATTACATGACATGATAGGTGATATAATAGTTAATCTTTTTGAATTAGTTAGAAGAATTTTTTTCTTTGCATATCAAGTAGTTGCATAATAAATTTCATGTAGATTGCACTTTATTTTACATCATCCTTTACATCATGTATATATGGAGCTTTTACCCCAAATATTAAGTGAACGGATACACATCCATAGCCCTCAAAATGAAAAAAGGAAAAAGCAATGAAATGTTGAAGAAAATCCCGAGAATAATTCACAAACCATGCTAAAATTAGAAGGCAGAAGGAAAGAAAGAAATAAAATATCAAATAAAGAGGGAGAAAAAGATGGCTTAAACTTAAATCTAATTTTTTTAAGGATAAGTGAAAATAGCTACATGTGTTCATTCTTTTGTTTCAATCTCATCAATCAGATGAGACCTTAGTGCATGCATCATTCCAAAAAAATTTAGTAGGCATTAATATAATGCAAAATTTACTTCCTTCATGTTCTAGGTTCATCATATTTTGTTTGGATAAATGATTTAGACATCACTTGTGATTCTTTTCCATATCCACCTACTTCATTCCACCCATTTCTATTTATGGTAGGCCAAAAATATGATCAATTCCCTCATTCACTCTTGTACTCAAAACTTCTTCCAATGTAGTTGGTAGGTAGATAAGATCAATTTAGTTTAGTAAATCACAAGGTGCATCAAGAAAATTCCCTATTGACAATGATATTAGCTACTCTATTAATAGTGTTTCATTGATCTAAGAGTGTACATATTTAATGAACACTTTTGGTCATTTTAGAGTAGTTATATGTTCAATGATCGGTAAGGGTCGGTTGAGGACCGCCAGGTGGGGTATTTGAGAAGTGTAGTTCATGTGGTTTTTCCTCTTGCTGAATTATTTGAAATAGAACCAAAGGTAGTGTTTCTCAAGGGTGCGCAACAATTAAGCTTAGGGGATTTTGATGCACTGAATTTCATCTACTTTTCACGGCCTAGTTTGCCATGTATTTCATGCATAATTGCTCATTTTAATATCATTTATGCATCAAATATTAAGCATTTTTAAATAAGTATGCCATTTTTTCATATTTTATCAGACTTATGTTGGTTTTTCCTCATTTTAGGTAATTGGAGCACTCATAAGGTAGCTCGGTGCTACCGACCCCAGTGCTGGTGGTACCGACTTAAGGAGAAAATCCAATAGGTTGATTGAAAAAATCTCGATGATACTAAGAAGAAAATTGATGCTACCGAGTCAATGTATGAGACACCAAATTGACAACTCGGTGCTACTGACTTATGATCCAAAAATCAATAGGGATTTAGTTTATCAACTCAGTGCTATTGACCTATGAGTTGGTAGTACCAACATTAATCAACAAGAGAATCTTAGAACCACACAACAACAACTCAATGCTAATGACATGGTAATCGGTAGTATGGACATGAATAATGGGTTTTAAGTCAGCCAGAGAGTCGGTGCCACAAACCTTCTATCAGTTGTACCAACTCATTGCAATCAGTGTAGACTTCATATTAAACCATATCTGATGGTCAGGAGTTAATCACAACCAAAGTCCCACTTATGATGTGATAACCTTGATTTTTTTAAGGTTTTAATACCCAATCTAGTATTTGAAGACATAATTATAGTAAAATGATTCAATTATGGAACTGAGGTCTTATTCGATCAATTTAGAAAGTCAATCATTCATTGATAAGATAAGAGGTTAAATTGATGTATGATTTGAATTGAACATCCTTAAATATCAAGTGGGATAGTTCTAACTTCATGTACCAATCATGAATATACATGAGCATAAATAGTTGAATAACCAAACAAAGTAGATTTAGTGTGCTTGATTATGGTTTGAGGATTAATTAACTTATATTCAAGGTTGATATAACTATGTGTGAGCTTATTCGATGTATTAAGTTTGTTTGACAAAATTGGAGTTTCAGCATGTAACTTTGGTAGAAAGTAGGTTAAATGATGATCGAGACATGGTTAAATTTTGATGGAAAAATGATTTCCTACACAATGCTATAAGGTATCGATATTGAAAGTAAATGAATCATTGAAACATTCATTGAGGACTGTAGTCAATATCCGCTGAGTCCATCTTGGGTGTATCAAGCGGTGCTCGGGCCCATCATCGCCCAGCTCCAAGGCTTGAGGAGGAGGTGGCCTTCATTGGATGGCTGGTGAAGGAGTCAACAACGAGGTTTATGGAAGTGTGTGGGCAGAGTGGTTGAGCCCGCCGCACATCCTGGATCCTAATGACCCTTTGCAAGGGTCTCGATGTTGAGTACAGGGGGAGATATCAAACCCTCATGTTCACTTCCTTCACTCCTGCCATACATAGCAAGTTGCACGAGGAAGAAGTCATGGAGGAGAAGACGACAGAGAAGTTGCTTCCTATGTGTCCAGTTTTATGGAGTCATATCCCTATTTCAGAAGATCAAGAGGTGTTACCGTCCACCAATCCCACCACAGTGACAGATACAATGAAGCCACCTAGATCTCGAGCTCCAAAACCTATCATGGTACAACTAGGGTCAGGGATTCCTTCCCACTTCCCGTCCCCACGGAGACACCTTTCCAGTGATACCATGGCCTAGAGGCTCTGATGCTCTCGGTCACAACCAACCTAGAGAGCCAACAAAGTTCTCACAATAGGCGGTGCCTGGAGGAACTGGGAGAAGGAGAAAAAGGAGAGCAAGCCCACATTAGACGACCGGATCATGGTGGCTTTCCTATTCTGTAGAATGAAGGACACTGAAGTTCGACGCACTGCCAATACCCAACGCTAGCTTCCCTTCTTATCCATCCCGACGACGATGCCCCAATAGTGAGGTTGTTGTCCCATCGATTCACAGCGTTGTGGAGATTGGTTGTATCTAAGAAAGATGAGGAGGGGAAGGGCGAAGCTTTTTGCATCGTTTCTAGCTGACGTGATGGTGGGGAAGCCCTGCGATCGGTTTTCGGATCAATCACACCGATGGTGGCGCTCGCACAGTGTTGAGAACGCGATACGTGAAGTGGAGAGGAGATTGGTTTTCATCCGGTTCAGGATTAGACTCAGCTGCTGAGGTGTGCCTCACACTCATAGCCAGCCTGGACCAAACATCGAGGGCCACTCAGGATGTGGGCCCCCAGAAATAAGGTAATCGATTTTCAATTTTCAAGAAAATGATTATCTTATAAAAATCCTAGAAAATTCTAGGAATATAAGAACATATCGAATCTATATATCATTTTCATCAGAAAAATGTGGTCTACCAGAATCAAATATAACCAGGACCTAGATCCCAACCCTTTTTCAAAAGTATGGCCTAAGCCCTAATGACCCTTTTAATATATATTTTGTGTAATAAAGCCATCCTTGATTTAAGATCTAGCTAGTGGGACATCCTAAACCCGATTTGGGAGTCCTTGATCATCATGTTACTCGAAATCCTAATCAATGAGGGATAATTGATCCAATAGTTGTGAAAAACCCTAATTTCTAGTTACTCTTTCTAATACTGTATACCTAATGCAACTTTCTGTCAAACCCTAACTATTAATTACACTAAATGACCTTGTACGATTCTGACACCTTAGAATCCAAATCTGATCTTTTTTAATCATATTCATCCTAAAGAGATATCCTTGATGATCTAATCCATAATACAAACCCTAAATGGGAATGCTCCCTTTTTGGATAAAATAGGTATCTTCAAGTAAATGAAAATAGAATATGAAGATCTGATTTTGTAACTCCAAAAGTAAGATAAAATTCATAGATTATCCCTGATCTAAAACATAAAAATATGAAAGCCATCATACCTAAAGAACCGACCTTAGTCACGGGGTCCTATGGACCAATAGTAACAAGTATACCCTTGATTTCATTTCAGGGTGATCTACTATCTCTCTTAATCTAAGACTTGTGGAAATTTAGATTTGAGATCAAAGGTACGTGGTTTATTAAGTATAAGACTAGTTTCCTTAGTTGCTTATGATATGGCATATCTTGTGTGATACTACCTTCTTATACCTTGTTGGTTGAACTACTATACTATATTGACGTGATATTTTATCGCACTACAAACTCACTCGGAGTTGAAATCCCCGAGCTTTTACCAAAACCAATGTGCAATAATATCGCCCACAAGCGGACAAGTCTTATCACAGTATAGTTAAGGATTGAACCCAAAGGACAATATTTTTAAGAATCTTTGTCAGTCTAGTCTAGTTTGAGTTAAGGCTAATATTTAAAACAATTGGTTGATTTGAGGTTAATTAAACTAAATGCAAGAAAGTAAAAACTAAATTAAAGTTGGATTTAGATCAATGATATGGAATCGATGGTATTAGGTTTCACCACCGCTATGCATGCAAATACATTCCAACACAAACCATCCAGGAAAGATATAACGATCCAAATAGAGCTGCTGCAGAACCCCCCATACGTGCGTTAGTTTCGTGTAAGCATCACCCTAGGCATCAGATGTCTCATCACCATCCGGATCACTTACTTACGGCTCTGAGGATACAGAAATTGAACGAAGGTTGTGGGCCCCCTATATAGGCGTTAGGCATACAGAAGCATCACCGAAGGCTAGATGGCTCGTCCCCTCACGGATCATACACTTACTACCTCGAAGAAATCCCATTCTATTTCTAGTTTGGGAGTCAACCACATTAATCGATAAGCAAGCAGGTGATAAATCTACCAACTAACATCGACGATAAACAAAGACAATACAAAATCCAACTAAGGTTGCGGTCCTCCTGGAGGGATGTTTAGGCCATAGAAGCATCACCGTAGGCTAGATGTCTCATCCCCTCATAGATCATACACTTATGAACTCAAGGAATCCTATTAAAAGTTCTCGTCAAGGAGTCGAACTTAGTAAACTTCCATTCCATCCCACATATAGAAGATTTTGCAATATGGGAGAGAACAAGATGAAAGCAAGTAGATAATCAACCACAAATGTACCAACTAACAATGAAATGGGAAGTTATATACATTTCCATGGAGAGTTTAACAAAAGAACATGATTTGCATGGGTAGCGGGGCTAGTCCCTGCACCCTAGCGAAAAGGTACTACTCGCTCATGATGCGAGAAACAAGAAGAATAAGAAAGAGAAAGAAATCCGCCATGAACTCAGTGCAGAAGGTAGTCTCAGCTCGGTGAAGAAGATATAGCTTTCTACGTCGTGTCAGAGCAGATCTGAACACGAATGGGAGATGCTAAGATAGACACGACAGTCTCCCTTATTCCGTCTTCCTTCTCCCCTCTGCCTCCTTGGTTGCAACACGGGCAGTAGGTGGAATGAAACTGGTGTGGACGACACTGGATTCGGATCGGACCTGTGTATAGGCAGCCTGTCAACGTCCTAGAACTGATACCAAAATAAGGACCCTACTGGCCCTATTTATAGGCACTCGTCAGGTCCTCACCCTTTTGGTGTGATTTTAGTCCAAACGGTTTGCTAAATATCTATTTCATACGGTCGTGGTATTCTAGTACTTTATCATTTGGTTTGCATGATCCACTTTTGCAAATGGTTTGGTGAGCTCAGCTTTATCAAATGATCTTTACTTCAGCAAGTGGCCATTCGGTTTGCCTTTGTGCCACTTTACCATGTGGTTTGCATGCATTGCTGGTCGGTTATTCACGTGTTGCTCCATTTGATCTTCAATTCAACCGGTCTTGACTTTGCAGCAGTTGGCCATTTGGTCTTCAAGTATCAATTGGTCATTCAATTTTCAAGCAGCAATTGGCCATTCGGTTTTCAAGCAGCAATTGGCCATTCAGTTTGCGGCTATACAGTCTGCATTTTTTTTTATTAAATGGTATGCATGCATGGTACACTCATGCACGTTATTTGGTTTCATTCAACAAACGTTCTACTGATCCATTCGGTCTTGACATCACTTCTTCAAACTATCTTGTATTGGAGCAAAGCAAATGGTTTTGATACTCAGCAATCAAAAAACAGTTTTGAATTGCTAAGAGCAACAAACGACCTACATGTATTTGACTATCCAAATGGTTTGGGAAGTTTGATAGAAATCAGTTTGGTTATTGCCTTCTTTACTAAACGGTCTTCGTAGCATGCATGTGTTTGGTCTTGCATTTCGGTTTGTATGCTGGCAGTTGCATAATGGTTTGGAAACTATTTAATCCATTCGGTCTTGAATGATTGCCTTCATTCGATCTCATGCAGATGTCCAATGCATGCATGCATGTCTTCCTATGCACGTAGCTCTTTCAATCGGTTTGCTTTGCTCTTCTGATCTTGCATGCATGCAATCTTCATTGGTTTTGCATGCAAGCTAAGCAACTGAGCATTTTTCCAAACGGTCTCGCTGACCCAGCTCTAAACGGTCTTGCAGACTGGTTCCAAACGGTCTTTGCTGGTCTCTCGATTTTGAGGCCGAATGGGCTCAAATGGTCTTGATACCAAATGGGCTCAAACGGTCTTGAGACCGAATGGGCTCATACGGTCTTGAGACCAAATGGGCTCAAACAATCTTGAGACTGAATGGGCTCAAACGGTCTTGAGACCGAATGGGCTCAAACGGTCTTGATACCGAATGGGCTCAAACGGTCTTGAGACCGAATGGATGAAATTGCTTGGTTAGATCGATTGGTCAGAACCAAGGGCGAGTGAAGGTGGGCCCCAGCTAATTGTTCAGCTTTATCAAGACCTGCATTAAATCAACATAAGTTCGATCAAAACCTTGATAATCGAATTAATTGAGTAAATTTGAATATTATGATGTATTTTGATATTTAATGAGTGAAATTGGTAATGTTGAGTCAAAATAAGCCCAAGATGGTAATTGAATTCCATGATGAATATGCATTCATCAAAATACCCCAAACGTAAACGTTGCTCGTCCCCAAGTAACACAAAATCTGAAATAGTCGCCAAATGGATACTTTTAATTCGTGTGATTGCTTCATCTTCACATTATGCATTTTTTCTTTCTGCTCAATATGACTCAATATCTCAACTTCCTGAGACCACTAAACACATCTTACCATATCTTCATTCCTGAGTTCATTTTCCAATATCACTTCCTCCTCACTTTTTTCAACAACAAGCATGTCAAAGAGTTTTGTAAGAGTCCAGAGATACCCGCAGAACAACAAGTGTGCATTTGATCTGACACTGGTGTTTTTCAGGATAGGGTAGGCAATCATTGTGCCATTGGGTAGAAAAGGGAGAGACAGGTGGTATGAAAGGAAGAAAGAAATCTCTCCTCTATTCGACTCGAGATTTTTATTTTATGAAGTGCAATTTCATTTATTACATTTTTTTGTGCGAATCTCTTCTCTATTCGACTCGAGATTACATTTCTTTTTGTGTGCGCTTTGGCATCTTTTTGTTTGCAAATCTCTCCACTATTGGACTTGAGATTGCATTTTGGTGGTACGCCCATGTTTATCTGTTAGGGGTATGTAAGAAGCAAATATAGAGGGAAGTGGCGTGCCACCCCGAACTTAGGGTTTGGCACAAATTTTGCTATTTTTGTTTCTTTTTTATGAATGGAGGGATACAATGATGATAGAAGAGGTGTAGAAGAGAGTTCAGATCAGAATGCAACTTGATTTATGATTCAGCGCACCGAGTTGGCCTCTTTAGCATACTCTGCTCAAATAATGACTCGATGAGGGTCCGATGGAGGTTCTGTGTTATTGTTCCACTAGTCAGTTAGGAAGCACGACGTGTTTGATCCCTATCAGTTTGACAGATCTTGTCATTTTTGCATAAGTATCTTGATGTTAGGAATCATAAACTTCACAAGATGATTTCAATCAAAAGGCTTTGTTTCAAAAAGTGGTCCTTTTGAGGATTTACTTCGCATAAGGAGGATATAATGATTTAAAATGCATTGTAGATTGGAGAGTGACTTTTTAATGAAATAGGAAGTGTCAAAAATTCATCAAGTATCTGTTCAATTTCTTTGAAAAACATTAAAGAATTATCAAGTATTTGTTCAATTTCTTTGAAAAGTTTGAATTTTTTTTATCAAGAATGTGACAGAGAACACTTAAGTATGAAAAGTATGGGTGTAGGTGGAAAGTGTGGTACGTACCACCCACCCTCCACCCATAACTTAGAGATTTTCTTGTCCCGAGAAAACCCTAAATCCAAGATGGAGGGGAAAATTCATGCCAGAATGACCACCAGATGTGGTTGCGTTCCAATCAACGTGCATCTTCTTATCTGAAAATCGCAAAGGTAAAGAGCAATTAGATCTTAAAATAGCATCTTGCGTTGTGAATTTTATTTAATGAAAAATAAACTAGAAGGTAAATCAAAATTGAAGAAACATTCTAATTTGAAAAGAAAAGTAAAACATATTTATTGATCGGGTTGCCTCCCGACAAGCGCCTTTGTTTTATGTCGATGGCTCGACTGAATCCTTCAACTTCATGGTGGATCCTTTGGATTGGTGAGTTCCAGCATTGTCTCAGTGCCTATGTCAGTTGAGGTGAAACATCTCTTTAAGAGGTGACCATTTGTTACAAATTCACCTGACTTTTCACTCCATAATGAGAAGACACCATATGGGGAGATGCTCTTGACGATGTATGCTCCAGACCAGTGTGAGCGGAGTTTTCCTGGGAATAACTTCAGCCTCGAGTTGAATAGCATAAATTTATCTCCCACTTGTATGTCTTTTCTTTTCATATGTCCATCGTGCCAAAGTTTTGTGCGTTCTTTGTAGATTCGTGCATTCTCATAAGCTGTCATCCTGAGTTCATCCAACTCTTGGAGTTGCAAA
The DNA here is from genome assembly GCA_963693085.1 of Alisma plantago-aquatica. Classification (NCBI taxonomy): domain Eukaryota; kingdom Viridiplantae; phylum Streptophyta; class Magnoliopsida; order Alismatales; family Alismataceae; genus Alisma; species Alisma plantago-aquatica. The sequence goes on along the minus strand of OY856411.1, from coordinate 963,426,415 downwards.
ATCCTGGCTTGGCCTGCTTCTTTCACATCAAAGTTTAGTTGTTTAATTGCCCACCATGCCTTGTGTTCCAGTTCGACTGGAAGGTGGCAAGCATTTCCATATATTAATAAAAAAGGCGTAGTCCCGGAGGGAGTTTTATAAGCAGTTCAATAGGCCCATACTGTGTCGTTGATTTTCATTGACCAATCTTTTCGATTGCGGCCTACATTTTTTCCATAATAGCCTTTAGTTGACGATTAGAAACCTCTACCTATCTTCTTATTTGTGGATGGTAGAGTGAGGCTACCTTATGTATTACACCATACTTTCTTAGCAACGCTTCAAAGATTCTTTCAAGAAAATGGGAACCTCTGTCGAATATCACCGTGCGTGGGACACCAAAACAGGGAAAAATAATATCCTTGAATAATTTGATGACTGGTTTGGAATCACTAGTGACGGTTGGTATGGCTTCAAACCATTTTGAGACATAGTCCACCGCCACTAGGATGTATGAAAATCCATGAGAAGATGGGAAAGGACCCATGTAGTCTGCCCCCCAAACATCGAATATCTCTACTTCTTACCATAGATTCAGCGACATCTCATCTCTCTTTGTTATATTGCATGATCTTTGACATTTGTCACATGATAGGACAAAGTCGTAGGAATCTTTGGATATGGTTGTCCAGAAGAATGCACATTGCAAAACCTTCAAGGCAGTCTTTTTAGAGCTCATATGTCCTCCCACTGGTCCTGAGTGACATTGTTCCAAAATAAGTTGAGCTTCTTCTTCGACGATACATCATCTATACAGACCATCAACACATAGTTTGAAAAGGTACGACTCATCCTAGTAGTACTGTTTCACATCATGCATAAATTTCTCCAGTGCATTTTTGGTACATTGAGGGTGAATAACTCCAGCAGCAAGGTAGTTCACAAAATTCGAGTACCATGGTATAGCTTCTGAGACCTTCATTAGTTGATCATCCAACCGAGAATCATTGATCGGAATCTTATCAGTATCCAGAGTGTGGATACGACTGAGGTGGTCTGCTACAACATTCTCTGTACCTTTTTTATCTCTTATCTCTAAATCAAATTCTTGTAATATGAGAATCCATCTAATCAACCTGGGTTTTGCATCTTTCTTTGTCAGAAGGTAACGAATGGAAGCATGGTCTGTGTAGACAATGACCTTCGAACCAATTAGGTAGGATCTAAACTTGTCAAAGGCATACACGACTGCTAGAAGTTCTTTCTCAGTAGTTGCCTAATTCCTCTGGGCTTCATCGAGAGTTTTTGATGCATAATAGATCACATAGTGTTTCTTCTCTATATATTGCCCTAAAACAGCGCCCACAACATAGTCACTGGCATCACACATAATTTCAAAAGGGTGGGCCCAGTCAAGAGCTCTAATGACGGGTGTTGTTGTGAGAGCCTTCTTTAGTGTGTTGAAGCTTTTGACACATTCCTCGTCAAAATTGAATTCAACATCTTTTAGTAATAAATTTGTCATTGGCTTGGTTATCTTTGAAAAGGCCTTTATGAATCTTCTGTAAAATCCTGCATGAGCTAGGAAAGCACAGACTTCTTTTACATTTGTTGGGATATCCAGTTTAGAAATCACTTCAATCTTGGCTTTATCTACTTCAATTCCTCTATTGCTGACCCTATGACCGAGGACAATGCCTTCTTTTACCATAAAATGGCATTTTTCCCAATTCAGCACAAGATGTGCTTCTTCACAATGTTTGAGGACCAGAGAGAGGTGCTTTAGACACAAATCAAATGAATCTCTGTATACAGAAAAATCGTCCATGAAAACCTCCATAGTTGTTTCAGTAAGACCAGCGAATATGGCAGCCATGCAATGTTGGAAAGTTGTGAGTGCATTACAAAGACCAAATGACATTCTTTTAAATGCGTATGTTCCAAATGGGCAGGTAAAAGTTGTTTTCTCTTGGTCATCTGGATGCATGGGTATTTGATAGAATCCAGAGTAACTGTTAAGATAACAAAAATATTCTTGGTGAGCCAACCTTTCTAGGACTTGATCAAGGAAAGGCATGGAAAAATGATCTTTTCGAGTTGCCTTGTTCAATTTTCTATTACCTATGCACACCCTCCACCCTGTGACTGTTTGAGTGGGGATAAGTTCATTGTTTTTATTCTGTATAATAGTTGTTCTGCCTTTCTTCGGGACTACATGCACTGGGCTCACCCATGGCGAATCTGACATCAGATAGATTATTCCAGCTGTGAGCAGTTTAATGACCTCGCGACGGACCACTTCCTTCATATTTGGATTCAATTTCCATTGATTCTCAATAGTAGGCTTGTGATCGTTCATCATAGGGATCTTGTGCATACACAACGCTTGACTGACCCCAGTGAGGTCACTCATTTTATAACCGATGGCTTTCTTTCTTTCCGTTAATTTCTTTAGGAGTTTATCTTCTTGTTCAACTATTAAATTGGAATTTATAATAACTGGGCAAACTTTGAGATTGTCTAAAAACATGTACTTCAGTCCTTCAGGTAGGGGCTTCATTTTAGGATCCTCTGGTTTTTTGCATGTTTCTTCTATAGTTTCCATAGCTTTGAGTTCTTCACTAGTGGCTTCAACATCTATTTTAGCAGAGTCGAGGGATTTGATGCAATCCTTTACTTGTTTGTTGATTGGTTCATCAACTGATGGGCTTGTTAGAGAAATTTCTAAAGGATCATTTGATTCATGATGCTCTTGAGTCAGAAGTGACATTTGCTCAATGCAGTCAATTAGATAGACTTCTTATTGCATACTTGGTCTTCTCATACTTTCAAAAACCTTAAATTCAAGAGTTTCTTTGCCTAATCTGAGCAGTAAGGTACCAGCTTGAACATCAATTAGGGCTCTTGCAGTGGCGAGGAATGGATGACCAAAGATGATAGGATATCTGGCATCTTCTTTTATGTCCATAATGACAAAGTCGCATGGAACATATGTGTCCTTGCCTACCTTGACCGGGACATCTTTGAGGATTCCTAACGGACATTTTATCGAATTATCTGCAAGCTGTATAGTCATGCCAGTAGGAAGCAATTATGCAAACCCTAGTCTTTTGCACAGGCTAGTGGCATAATAGAGATGCTTGCGCCGAGATCTGCCAATCCTTTCTTGCATGATGAGTTGCCAATGTGACATGACATTCCAAAGGATCCCAGGTCTTTTTGTTTCTTGGGAATATTGCTCAATATGATATCAAATGTAGTTGTCTCCAGTTTTACTATCTCATACTCTTCAGTTATATACTTCCTGGTGAGGAGTGACTTAAAGTACTTCGTCTAGGCTGGTATCTCAGCTAGAGCATCGAGAAAGGGGATATCAACATGAAGCTTCTTCATAGCTTCTTTAAATTTATTGAATCTGGTATCAAGCTTTGTTTGCCTTAGACGAGCTGGAAAATGTATATGAGGTTTGTACACAGGGATATCAGGTTCTGGAGTCTCAGTTTCTTCATTTTCTTGAGTAATCTTCTCAAAATTTCCTTTTTCTGACTTATCATCTTTTGATTGAGTCTCTTGTGTTGTTGAGTCTTGGGCAATCACAGGTTCATCCTCATCTGTAATAACCACAGGTGTCTTTTCAGGGGGGTCCGAATAGTCTTTTCCTGACCTAGTGGTGACTGCCTTCAACTGTTCAGGATGCTTAGGATTGTTCTCGGGTTGGCCAACAAAGACTCCAGCAGGTGGCTTTATGCTTCATGTGAGTTGAGCTAATTGAGATTCAATAGCCTTCTGCTGAGCTTGTTGGTTAGCTATCATGGTTTGCTGAGTTTGCAACATCTTTTCAATGGCTGATAGCTTGTCGTCAGGAGAAACTGGACCTGCTTACTGTCCTTGCTGTTGATTAAGATTCTGGTACTGAGATTTATTTTGGTAATTGTTGTAGTTCGTATTCTGAAAGTTCCCCTTGAAATTCCCTTGATTCCCAAAATTCTGATGTTGATTATACTGGAATCCTGGTGGGCCTCGTGGTTGATTATTTGAACCAAATTGATGCGAGTTTACTGCTCCAGAGGGGTTTTTATATTGAAACCTAAGATGATTCCTATTCTGATTCAGATTGTAATAACTTTGACCAGGAATGGTGTTGATAGCATTAAGATTTTCCATCTGACCATTATCTCCTTGGCCACATACATTGCTCAGAACAACATCATAGAGAACATTGCATGATAAGGTGGAATGATCAATGCTCTTACATGCTTCACAGAATAAGGAAGCGGACTTGACCTATTCCAGTTGTCAAGTGGGTGAACGTCCTCTTCCAATAGCAGCAAGAGATGATTCAATGTGGTCTTGCTTGGCAACTAAGAGTTTCAAGGTTTCAGTGATAGACTTGTACTCAGGAGTAGCTTTGGCCATAGCTACTTTCAAAACTCCTTTACCTATAGATCTACCCCAATTGGCTTGATTTTCTGCTCCCATGTTGATGACTCTCCATGTGATGTCATAACTTTGACGCATGAAGTTTCCTCTAGATGAGGAATCAAGAAATATCTTAATGTCATCATCCACACCCCTATAAAAAATCTCAATGAGTTGGTTCTTGGGAATTCCATGGTGTGGACACTTGCGTAGAAGCTCTTTGTATCTGTCCCAAGCTTCAGCTAGGGTTTCACCAGGAACTTGAGTGAAATTTGTTATCCGCCCTCTAATTTCATAGGTAAGAGATGGAGGGTAGAACTTCTCTAGAAACACATTTTGGAGTTGTTCCCAGGTGGTGATGGGTATCTCACTCTACAGCGAATTGTACCAACTTATGGCTCTATCAACAAGGGAATACTTGAAGAGGCGGAGTCTGATGGCATCATCTGTGACTCCATTTTGTTTTTTCATGGCACATAGATCAATAAACCTCAGAAGATGTTCTTGGCTATCTTCTCCTTGATTTCCATAGAAAGGGTTATTCTGAAGTAGGGTGATCGAATGCGCTCTTATCTTGAAATTAGGAGCACTGATGGAAGGAGGTTGCACTGGATGATGAACATTCACATCCTTCGGGATAGAGAACTCTCTAAGATCCTTTTGTAGGTCAGTTGCTTGCGCTGCTAGGATTTCCTGTTGAACCACAACCCTGGCTTCTTGCATGAGCCTCTCTCTTTGTGCATTGATGGCTTGAGCAACCCTTCGGGCTACCTCTTCTTCTTGAGCCATCCTTTCTTGATTTTATCTGATCTGATAATGAAAGGTTCTGTCCATCTTGAGATCAAAGCTCACTATTAGTCCGAGGCTGTCCGAATGGTGCATGCACTACGCCTTGGATTATACCTGAAAATAGAAAGATTTCAAAGGTGAGAACCACGAAGTAAGGTCAAATTCAAGTAGATGATTGATTGTTTCAAAAGAAAAAGAAAAATCTTAGATTAGTCTTAAAGAACTACAGTTGACTAAATGATTCCGTTGTCCCTGGAAATGGCGCTAGAATTTGACGTGATATTTTTATCACACTAAAAACTCACTTGGAGTTGAAATCCCTGATCTTTTACCTAAACCAATATGCAATAATACCACCCGTAAGCGGATGAGTCTTATCATAGTATAGTTAAGGATCGAACCCAAAGGACAACGTTTTTATAAATCTTTTTCAGTCTAGTCTAGTTCGAGTTAAGGCTAATATTTAAAATGATTGGTTGATTTGAGGTTAATTAAACTAAATGCAAGAAAGTAAAAACTGAATTAAAGTTGGATTTAGATCAATGATATGGAATCTCTGGGATGGTATCAGGTTTCACCACCGCTACGCACTCAAATACATTCCAACACAAACCATCGAGGCAAGATATAACGATCCAAATAGAGCTACTGCAGAACCCCCCATACGGGTGTTAGGTTCGCGTAAGCATCACCCTAGGCATCAGAAGTCTCGTCACCATCCTAATCACTTACTTATGGCTCCGAGGATACATAAATCCAACAAAGGTTGTGGGCCCCCTATACAGGTGTTAGACACACAGAAGCGTCACCAAAGGCTAGATGGTTCATCCCCTCACGGATCATACACTTACTACCTCGAAGAAATCCCATTCTATTTCAAGTTTGGGAGTCAACCGCATTAATCGATAAGCAAGCAGGTGATAGATCTACCAACTAACATCGACAATAAACAAAGATGATACAAAATCCAACTAAGGTTGCAGTCCTCCCGGAGGGATGTTTAGACCACAGAAGCGTCATCGTAGGCTAGATGTCTCGTCCCCTCACGGATCATACACTTACGACCTCAAGGAATCCTATCAGAAGTTATCGTCAAGGAGTCGAACTTAGTAAACTACCATTCCATCCCACATATAGAAGATTTCGCAATATGGGAGAGAACAAGATGAAAGCAAGTAGATAATCAAGCACAAACGTACCAACTAACAATGAAATGGGAAGTTATATACATTGTCATGGAGAGTTTAACAAAAGAACATGATTTGCATGGGAAGCGGGGCTAGTCCCTGCACCCCAGCAAAAAAGTACTACTCTCTCATGATGAGAGAAATAAGAAGAATAAGAAAGAGAGAGAAATCTACTATGAGCTCAGTGCAGTAGGTAGTCACAACTCGGTGAAGAAGATACAACTTTCTACGTCGTATCGGAGCAAATTTGAACGTGAGTGGGAGATGCCAAGATAGACTGGGCAGTCTCCCTCGCTTAGTCTTCCTTCTCTCCTCAGCCTCCTTGGTTGCAACACATGCAGTAGGTAGAATGAAACTGGTGTGGATGACACTGGATTCGGATCGGACCTGTGTACAGGCAGCCTATCGGCGTCTCAGAACCGATACCAAAATAAGGACCCTGCTGGCCCTATTTATAGGCACTCGTCAGGTCCTCACCCTTTTGGTGTGATTTTAGTCCAAACGGTTTGCTAAATATCTATTTCATACGGTCTTGGTATTCTAGAACTTTATCATTCGGTTTGCATGATCCACTTTTGCAAATGGTTTGGTGAGCTCAGCTTTATCAAACGGTCTTTACTTCAACAAGTGGCTATTCGATTTGGATTTGTGCCACTTTACCATGTGGTTTGCATGTATTGCTGGTCGGTTATTCACGTACTGCTCCATTCGATCTTCAATTCATCTGGTCTTGACTTTGCAGCAATTGGCCATTTGGTCTTCAAGTATCAATTGGTCATTCGATTTTCAAGCAGCAATTGGCCATTCGGTTTTCAAGAAGCAATTGGCCATTCAGTTTGCAGCTATACAGTTTGCATTTTTTTTATTAAATGGTATGCATGCATGGTACACTCATGCACGTTATTTGGTTTCATTCAGCAAACGTTCTACTGATCCATTCGGTCTTGACATCACTTCTTCAAACAGTCTTGTATTGAAGCAAAGCAAACAATTTTGATACTCGACAATCAACAAACCGTTTTGAATTGCTAAGAGAAACAAACGGTCTACGTGTATTTGACTACCCAAATGGTTTGGAAAGTTTCATAGCAATCAGTTTGGTTATTGCCTTATTTACTAAACGGTCTTCGCAACATGCATGTGTTTGGTCTTGCGTTTCGGTTTGTATGCTGGCAGTAGCAAAATGGTTTGGAAACTATTTAATCCATTCGGTCTTTAATGATTGCCTTCATTCGATCTCATGCAGATGTCCAATGCATGCATGCATGTCTTCTTATGCACATAGATCTTTCAATCGATTTGCTTTACTCTTCCGATCTTGCATGCATGCGATCTTCATCGGTTTTGCATGCAAGATACGTAGCCGTGCATTTTTCCAACGGTCTCGCTGACCCATCTATAAATGGTCTCGCAGACTGGTTCCTAACAGTCTTTTCCGGTCTCTCAGTTTTGAGACCGAATGGGCTCAAATGGTCTTGAGACCGAATGGGATCAAACAGTCTTGAGACCGAATGGATGAAATCGCTTGGTTAGATCGATTGGTCAGAACCAAGGGTGAGTGAAGGTGGCCCCCAGCTGATTGTTCAGCTTTATCAAGACCTGCATTAAATCAACATAAGTTTGATCAAAACCTTGATAATCGAATTAATTGAGTAATTTTGCATATTATGATGCATTTTGATATTTAATGAGTGAAATTGGTAATGTTAAGTCAAAATAAGCCCAAGATGGTAATTGAATTCCATGATGAATATGCATTCATCATATATGCTTTGCCAAAACTTAATGAAACATAAAAGGACATTGTGATGAGTTGTAGCTACTAGTGCACATGGCCCGGTATGGATGTATGTTGCCTAACATGGATGTATGATGAATTTCCCATGTTAGATGTATGACGAAATAAATTTTCCCATATTGGATGTATGAGAAGTGCTTATAAAATTGTAGTACAACTGCATCAAATGAAACATATAGAAGAGGTGTTTTACCTGATTTTTCGCCTTAAACAATGGTTTTCATTTCTTTCTTCTTTCTTCAAGTAATTTCATACATGCAACCATACTATTGTATCTTTTACCACATACCAACTTTTGTTGATGTATTTTGTTTCTCATATTTTCTAGGTCCAGAGCTAGAATGAGTTAAAAGAATAGGATGTGAGCAAGTTGTACAGGTTGTACCTATTGTCTAAGATCCTATTAGCATACATGTTCATAGATTGTAGAATCTTTATTCAATATGTAATTGTAAATCATTGTGTGATCTATAATATTCATGTTGTAATTAATATACAAGTTGAATGTTGAGAAATGTTATGGTGTATGCATTAAATTTGAATGTTCATGTATGCGCAAATTGCTTCCGCAACACACTTTGATACAATTGCCTAATGTTTTTGAATTTGTCCTCTCGAGCCTTCTAAGTCTCGAGATGATAGAATCTGGGGACGTTACATATGACCTAAGAGGAGTTCAACCAAAGGGAGATATCATATTTAGCATATTGCAACTAAGAATAGAGTTGGGAGAGGATACGACCACGTCCTAAGAAATTTGGGCTCTTTTAGAGAGTGGATTTTCATCTGGAATGTTGTAGTTCAAGACACTAGATAGAAGGGATAATACAAACGAGTTTTTTCTAGGTGTTACATTAGTTTTCTCATGTTTCCCATGTTTTTCTTCTTTCTTTCCACCGATATGACAATACATATCATGTAGAGCTAATCCCCTTTGTTTCTTAGGACCTGGGAGTAGCCCAATTTTTCCTTGTAATTGACTTTTAATAATTAATACATATATTTTCCTAAATGTGGGCATAATTCTCAGATAGCTTAATAAAATTATATGTGCTTGATCACCATAATCAATTAATTAGACCGTTAATTTATTTGTGAGAGGGATTAAGGCTTGGATAAATCATTAAATTAAATAGTTATTATGGTTCCTCATGGGAGGGCCTACAACTATGAAGGGAATAGCGGATAGATATCGTTATTGTGTCTATCTAACTCAGATAATGTTATTGCACCCATCTAACTGTTAAATTTTGACATGAGTAGGATTTGCTTTAGTATAGGTAGTGTATTACGCTGTGTGAGTGGGTAATTATTTTCCATAAGTCCCTTGGTTAAGATTTAGGATAAATGGTTATTAATAAATGGGAGTTAATTGTAGTGTATGGCATGGTGAAACTGAATTTCTAAGGAATCCATCCAATTTGTGATCATAAACCACTTTATCTTATTTTTGGTTATTGCATTTAGTTTAATAAATAATCAATCACTTTTTCACTAGGTCTAGCTGATCAAGTTATAATTACTAGTAGTTTCTGGAGTAACGATTCCCTGAGTCTGACATTCGAGCCTCATAGTCCTATACTACTCAACACATACACTTTCATTATGCACACATAGTTTGAGCATGTTATAGGGTCAGGGTTTCCAGATCAACTGGGAGTCAAAGAGACAAATTTTCATAAAATTTTAGCTTTTGCAAATCATAAGTCGGTCGACTCAACAATTGAGTCAATTGAGTCGCACCCCAGCCAGTTGAATGGACTCCCAGTTGGCTGACTGGAATATTTTCCTATTCACAAACATATTGACTTTCAATGCAACTATCAAAGCCCAACATGGCATCTTCATCAATCCTTGATCTAGTCTTACTAATCATCTAGTCGGTCAATTAGACACTTGAATCATTTGACTTGACACATGAATCAATCAACTCAACACTTGAGTTGGTTGACTCACATTCCTAGTCACCCAATTATCAGCCAAGGTTGTTTAAATTGATTGCCTAAACAATTTAGTAATAATGACACAAGAATTGGTCGACTCCATGCTTGAGTTGGTCGAATCACATTCCCAGACAACCAATTAATCATGAGTGAACTCCTATTCCAGGTGTATCCTATGTGTAACTTTATAGGTTCCAAGTTACATTGACAGTGAACATCCATAACTACTTTATGATATCACAAGCAATGAGAGGTATCTAGCAACACATCATTGCTATCCAAGTGGTTGGAAAGTTGGAGAATAACTTCAACCTAGACTCATGATTAGTTTTAGTGTGATTATATGATTCCTTTGTCTCATAAATCTAGATTGAACTTGAGGGCATGGAAACATCATCCTATTAATAATTCAATCCACATTCCTTGAATCGGAGTAGACTCTAGAGATGCATATGAGATCAATATCATATATTGACTCACATGGGTATGGCTATACATTTTCTCAGTTTCACTTATCAGGTGGCCATGATATCAACTCTAGTAGGAGGGACAAATCCCATCTACATCACTCATAGTCAATCCTCACATGTCACAATGTACCCAATCATCTCCTTTCTGGAAACCCTTATTCAAGGTCATGCTGGATGATGTTAAAATACATCGAACAACATGTGTCGACTATAGTGACTTTAGATCTAAGAATCACAATCACCACTATCACATTGAGATATGATTATAAATATTACCCATGTATGTCTTCTCAGGGAGGGTCTGTCAGGTACACTGTTCTCTAACAAGTAACTATGTGTTTGTTTTGGTATCACATATCATGACTAATAAGATTCTGTTATCAACCAACACACACTCTAGTCTTATGTATTATTCTTGTCTATTATCATCCAAAATAATATTTGACAAGGGACATAATAAGGAGCGCACATACTCTTATCATACATATGATCTAATTGTTCAGGTCCTCAACCTAAAGACATATGTCATTGAGCATTATTATTCTTTAGATATCTATCATTTTATATCATTATCTCATATTTGAACAAACATAGATGAAATTTCCTCTGTCATTAATCAAATCATTTACAAGACATGCCATTACAATCATGGTATGACTGGCTCTCTGGGCATACATACCAATAGACACATCTTGTTACTAATGTGCATATCTTCCCATATCAATCAAAGAGCATATATCTAACATACAAAGTGGCTAACAAAGCATGTAAGAAGAAAGCTACACTAATGAACTGTAGAACAGTGAAATTAACTAGCATTAAGAATGAAGTTTGAGGTCAACACATCTACAGCATGGGAGTTACTCTCCCATGCCCAAGAACAAAATCTACTCATCCATGTCTAGAGAAGATAGAATCAAGTAGTGGAATGTAGATCAAAACATGCTAGAAGTAGTAAAAGAACTAAAATCTACAAAGTACAAGTGGGATGAAGTAGAACTCTGACTAGGAGTGGTGATTGTGTTATTTTTAATGCTCATTATCTGACAACCTTCTCTCCCAAGTGAGTGGAATGGAGAATGGAGATCCCTACTGCAATGGCTAAAGAAGAATCAGGGAGAAGGTGGTTCTTTCTTGAGTAACCATGCACTTTCCTCAAAAATCACCCTCCTTTCTCCTTGGCTCTTCTCTTGACGTCTCTTATTGAAAATGACTTGTGATAACCATTCCAAGTGAGTTGTATTCAAATATAAAATTGAGGGATGATTCTCTTTTAATTTTGAACTAAAACCATGGGTAACATGGCGTGTTGGTCACCCAACACGGTGTGTTAGTTGGGATAGTTAAATCTAAATAGCATTGATTGAAAATGACACAGTGTGTCGAATGACCAATACATTGTATTGTTGGAAGTCTAGAAAATTTGGGTAGTTCTAGAGTGAGTGAACATGACATGCTTAGACATAGACACGGTATATTGTTGTGTTACAACAAATCCTAAATTCTTCTAGATTGAGGAGACACACTGTGTTGGTTGGTCAACATGTCGTGTTGGTTGGACAACATGTCGTGTTGCTAAAAGTTAGGGAACATGGCGATTTCCTGGAATGAGGGGGCATGATGTATTTGTTGGACAACACACAGTGTTTCTTCACGTTAGTTAGAATGTGCCTTTTCATGCGATTAACATGTCCTATTGGTTAAACCACACAGTGTGTTTCATCCATAATCTTTAGGAATATCTTCAAAGTTGGGAAATCACTTGTGGAATCTAAATAAAGTTGAATTGTGATCAAATCCTCCCCATTTTTTTATCAAAATATTGTACCTATGACCAAAACCATGGGGCAAGTAAAGATAACAACAAAGTGGGAAATATAGCAGGAAAACAAACAACTTGAGGTAGAAAATGGATAGAAAATGTATGTGAAAGTGGGAAGAAATACTATATAAATCATGCACATCAACATCTCTCTTCAGGATTGGTTGGTTGTAACCTCCCCTAATGATGATTATGATGTTGTTTTAAAAGAGGCTCGGGGTTTCATTATAGTTAGAGGTAAATAAAATTTTGGCTCCACTTCACCAAAAATTGGGTGATAGTTGCCCCTTGAAGTCGTCGACATAGCTAAAAGATGGTTTTACTAGCAACACTAACGACTCAAGGACGACATGTGATTCAATCAACCAAACCTTTTTGTTTGTGGTTATTGATCGTGAATTAACTCATGCAAGCATCTTTGGTCAGTGGTTTTTGGTTGAATGACTGACACATATATTTAATAATACCCCTAATAAATAGAGCTTTTCCTTCTTTATCCTTTATTTTTTTTGGGAATTATGGAGTTTATTGTTATGAAGATTCAACCTAGACCCTCTACTTTCTCCAATACTATTTCTTCCTATGCTATTCTTTCCTTAAGCATATATATTTTGGCCATTGCTAGTGTGCTTGACGCTTCCTCTGGTGATCTACTAAATCAAATTTAGACACTAATATTGTCCTAAATTTGGGGCCTATGCTAATTGTTTCTACTACTAATGTTTCTTCCTCTATTTTTTCATTCAACCACTACTGACGATGCTGGTCATCATCACTATTGTTGGTTTATGCTTCCACAAGTGCATCTTTCCTTCCACCTATGTTGCCCCTACTTCTCTACATATGGAGCAAGTTTTGTTGGTAGCCTGCACCTCTAGTGCTGTTAATCATCATTGATTTTGGGGCTTCTTGATGCAATGATAGTTTTGATTTTTTTGCATGAGGATTGGTCTTGCTATTGCTTCTTATCCTTCTTTTATTTTATTTTTCATTAATTACCCCATATCACTATTTGGTTTTCATCTATTTGAGATTTTATCATTTCAGTAATCTGGTTTTTCAAAATCTATCTCTTTTGGTAGATAGTATAGAAACACATTTTCTCTTATATTTGAGGTCACAAACATTCATGTAAATACACATTCAGAATCTTTGCAGTTGGTTTGCATATGAATTCACACTCACAAAGCTTTCAAAACTCTTTTCTATGTGTATACACATTATTTTTAATAATAATATTCAAAAGCATACAATGATAAGTATTTTGTAACATAAATTTTATGAAGGTAGTACTTGATTTGAATTTCTACTAGAATTTCTAGTACTTCAATAGTCAATACTTCCACTACCTTACTAGAACTGTAAAGGTTGTTACTACTACTATTTGACCCTACGTAAAGTAGAGACATGAATTCAATTGTTTGGCATGAATGTAATTCAATGACTTATACATGATCTCAATTTTGTTTATAAAAAGTAATGCACATATAAGACCTATAAATCATTAAATCTTTTCAATAACTAAATGTCTATACGACCTAGATATGCCCGTCCAAGGTTTACCTATTTGGGATACATCTTGGATAATTCATATTGATATTGTTCCCACACACTTGTTCTCACTTAGAACATGAGTGTATGAGTTGTGCTATGGTGTCGAGGAAATTTTGATAGCTTTCCCACATTCTCTCTAGGATCATATGTGGGCAAGTTCTCTTACCTGCAATGGTGTATTTTGAGAATTACAGATAAATTCCTATAAAATTTCCATGGAATATAGAATACATACCATATAGTCTCTAGTTTGATTATAATTTATCTAAGATATTCCCATCTAGTTCATATTGGTTTGTTTTAATAGTTGGTGATTTAGGCCCTACTATGGCACATTTAATAAAAATTAATCTTCAAAATGAATCCAAATTGAATGTTTATTTCAAATATGAATGCAAATTGAAGGTTTATTGAAAAGCACAACACACAAAGTTCAAACATGATCTTCAATATTTTAACAATTTGTAGTGAGAATAAGATATTACCCAAAGATATGTTTTTATTTCCAAGTAAAAAGTTGGGTAACATTTTTGAATTGGAAATATGGAAAACCTTAAAAGTCATATCTAATGTAATGTGATTACAAGAAACTATACTGAATGGTATTGTTATGGGAAGGAACCTAAGGAGGGAGATGTTGGTTCTCTACCTCCAGCAAAGAAGTAGGAAACAAAAATGGTCTCAATAAAATTGATATTGATATGGTGGTGGATATTCTAGAGCATAATGAGGGTGACATAGAGGATGCACCTGGTGTATTTCATACTTTCATGCATAATGATAAGAAATTTGTATATGATGGCTGCACTAAATTCATGTGATTGATTACATTACTGAGATTATATACTTTGAAGGCATACAATATGTAAAGTGACAAACAAATTATGTATCTACTAATTTTGCTGAAAGACAAACTTCAAAAAGTAATTAGATTTCAAATTTTACTTATGAATTGAAGAAGATGTTGTTCCCAATAAGTATGGAGGCTACTAAAATCATGGTTTCCCTAATTATTATGTGTTATCTCGATATAATTTCATCTTCACATAAGAATGTATGTTGTATCTACCTATCATACCTCGATTTAAATGCTTATTTTGTAACACTGTTGATACAAAAAACAAAGTAATGCATGCTTGAGTTAAGACCAAAGATGAGGGTCTAGTATCATCCATTTGAAGTAGCTCAATGGAAGGGAATCAATTCAATACTTTCTAAATTTTGTGAAGATTCAAGAAATGTTACAATTGGCCTATAAAATGATGGAATGAATCCATAAGGTGATTTTTGAATCTAAGACTACACTTGCCTATTATGATTTTCCTATAAAATATTCTTCCTTTGTTATGTATGATTTGCAAGTATGTCACCATCATTGTTGATTCTAGGGCCGTAGCAACCATGTAATCACAATGAATTTTACCATTGATTTTAACCTATTTTATGTATTTTAAATAATGTCATATTAATTATAATACACACACTATACTGGTACAAATTGCAAGCTGTAATGGATGTCTAAAATACAAGTTGGTCGGTGAGGGTACAATGTACCCAACTGCATCTAGTAAAATTCATTACCCAACCATGAACCTTGAATTCTATTGTATATCAACAAGTTTCACATTACAAGGGACAAAAGATATGCACTTTCCCATTCCCATTGCTATAATAATGATTTTTAGCATGTCACTTGGGTGGTTCGTTGTGTGGCCCACTATTATCTTAGGAAGATGAATTGTAACATACTCAAATTTGGGTCTTTAGGTCAAAATTTCCTTTCTTTAGGCCCATTATTAATTATGGTAGTAATACAATTTTTATATAAATTAAAGTAAATAGGAGTTTTGAGTCAAGAAAATATAACAAATAACCTTTTATATAATGCTAATAACTAATTAATTAGACCTTCAATTGGAAGTTAATGAAATAAATTCACCAATTATGAGTCTCAAACCTACTCGACACCCTAAAATATTTCTAAGCCTTAAAATAAAAGAAAATAAATATATTATAATTAAATGTATCAAATTGGTTAATAGGAGAGAAGAAACTCATAAAAATAGTACTTATCACCCAAATAAACAACTAAAATATCAAACACCTTTAAAAGGAGAAATTGACTTCAAAATTGGATTTTACACAACCTAATTAGTCTACCCTTCAATTTTCGTATCAATCAGACTTTCATTGACTATTCAATTAAGTGTATGAAGACCTAGACTATATTGTATATAAAAGTCTACATATTTACATTAATATGCCACCACCATCCATTACCTTTGATTGGGTAACACCCTCCATTCCCCTCCTTCATGCATATATTGCGCCACATATTACGATCCACATATGACCAACACTGACTTCTCCTCTTAACCTTCCTCTCCTTTCTCCTCAATTTCCTTCTCTTCCTTCCTTCCTTGTTCACAACCTTAACCTACCCCACTTGCCCACTTCTTCTTCTTCTCCCTTGCCCCTCCCCTGGTTGCTCCTCCTCGACCTATGCCCATTAGCACCAAGTAGCGGCAAGGGTCACCTGGCAGTGTTGAGTTCCTCCAGGCAATGCCACCATCCACCAACCTCCCTCTTTTCATCCTCTCTTTCTTTGACCTCACCAACAACCAATGTGTCACCCCCAGCTCCCCTCCCTAATTCCTTCTTTTCTCACTGTCCTACCTTGCCATTGAAGATTGTTCTTCTCTTTGATGCCAACCGCTACTTCTATAAGGGCCATGTATGCTTCCTTGATGTGGTTGATGTCCACTCCAATGGTCAATGTAGCCTCCTTCCTTCTAATCTTCTTCCCGTTGACCCTACCATCACCTGCTCCAATAGCAACTACTGCATTAAGTTATCTCACATCAAGATCAAAGCTTCCCTGACCCTAGAACCTCCTACTCTAAAACCTCCTCAAGCCCCATCATCACTTCAATTCAGAAATGATCAATCTTACAGGCTCACAATCCTCTCTCAATCATCAACCATGTACAAGAAAGATCTATAGAAGGCAAATTTTTAGATCACCCATGGCATCAACATCTTCACATAACTACCACCAAACTACAACAATGTAATGCCTTACCACATTGCGACAAATAGAGCAGATTTTTTTCATTTCACACATGAACTCATATCTTTAATTCTTGTAGCATACACTAACTTAGCCAGTTGTTGCACTATGATCATACCTCATCAACGACTATCTACAATCTTGAACCCCTCGATGGCCCTAGAATAGTAAAAAGACAACTAAAGAGATTGTGAAAACTAAAGAGATCATCCTCTAGTTTCCCTGATGAATGACCTCATCGCTTATTTGAAGCAAAAACAATGAATCCAATATTATACATAAATCATTCTATAGATTATCTACAATCCAATTATATTTGTTCAATACATAATTGTCAATTTGATTTAAATATTTAGAAAAAAAGAAAATCAAATAAATCAAATAAAGGACTTCTGTTGGATTGGCACAACAAAAAAAGAAATGCAAATAAGGAAGAACTCAAATAGACTATAAGTGGAACAATAAAAAAAACATCGTTTCAAGAATTATACAAAATCAAATACTAGTCACCCTAACCCACTTTTGATTCTTTTTTACTTTTTTTATTAACTTGAGATTCTTTAAACAATTCTGCCTTTTTAAAAATATCATGAACACTCTCTATAGGTTGAGCCCCTTTTTTAGGAAAATTTATAATGTAGGAACATTTGAATAAGTTTGATTCTTTATGGGATCATAAAAACCCACTTTTTGAAGATCCCTTCCTTCTCTTTGGGATCAGACATCAATTGAATTGATTTGATAGATGGAAAGTGATAACTGACATGGTATGAATGCTCCAGCCACCTTAATGTCTCTCGAGACAGGTATGCAAAAACCTAAGGAATTGGTGTACCAATGAGTTCCTTCCTTAGCCTCTGGTATACATTAAGGTAGACATGATCTATAGTCATATGAAAATGCAGTCGCTAGAAGCCATGCATCTCCAGGTGAGTCATGCCTTTTTCTTAATTTCTATTTTGAAGATTTTCATATAGTTGTATCATCCATAATAGTTGGTTAGATGGAAAATTTGACACATGAAGCATAGTTCTAATAAATAGACTAGTAGAAGATTTATCTATACCTAATTTTATTATAAGTGCAATGTTATCTCTATATATGTCTGTTAGCATGTGATCTATATTTTTGTAACACTATAGTGATATATGCGCTAACCCCTTAGATGTATTCATGGTGTCTATGTCGTGGCATCTTACTATGATAACATAATGTATTTGGTTATTTGGATAATTATCATATTAGTATATCTAAATTTGTATATTATCACCTAGAGTTAAGAAATAATTTCAATCCAGGGAAACTACTAAATTCTCACCACTAAATGGCCATGTTGCTAACTAAAACCCTAGACACATACTACATAGAGGTATTATCAAAATTCCCATATATTGAATGAAATATTTGGATATAAAATTAGATTTTTTACATATAAATGTGGTTCAACAAGTTCGAAATGTATAAGGAAAATGGTTTCATAAATATGAGTAAGCATTGCACTATATCCTTAAAATAAAGTCTAGAGTAACATGTTACCTTGGACAATACTAGTTTATATGTATCCATATATATGCCTATATTTAAGGAAATCTAGAACTATATAATAGAATGTATACAAACATTAGTATGCATGCTAATGTGATGAGGAATAATATGGGACATATGATATTAGAGAGACAATTACATCATAAGACCAATAATTAGGGAGAATGTATTATTAGTAAAACACAAATATACCATAGACATATTCCTACCTAAGTGACTACATGTAAATCTTTACAATTAATGTAGATATCAAGTGGATCATATATGCACTTATAAGATAAAAATACCTACCATGTCTTTAAGTGATCATAACTAGGTTAAGTACAAAATGTATAGCTATACTATGAATGTATTCCCATGTTCATCTTGGGTTGACCAACCTATCTAATGTGTCCCTAGGATGAAAGAATGAATTCAAGGAACAAAATTATCTAATATATCAATAGAGTCAACCTTTAGTCATGAAGACTAGGTATGTATTCCTCTGTATTTGATTTTGGCCATAATTTGACTTAAGTCTTCTTAAAATGAGGCATCTTTTGAATATTGTCCCCTTTTATTCATCCATGTTTCAATTTCTTTATTTCATGATATTGAATCAGCTGATTCCACTATGTTTGATCAATACATTGTTTCCTCGGGTCTATGACCCCACCTGCTTTGTTTCTTGTACTTGAAAATGTGAATGATGAATGCCTACTATCTTGCCACTCTATTTACACTTTTTAGATAATTTGACTAGCTAACTATTATAGATGCTTATATGTAATCATTAGGGTGTGCTTTTCTATCTAAGATGTTCTTTTCTACCCTTTTATATATACAGAGGCGTGCTTTTCCACCTAGGGTGTGCTTTTCTACCCATTTATATAAAAAAATGACTCAGTGGTATCTTGGCCCTACTATAGTTACTTTAATCCTATATATATGCATGCAAATGATTATCATTGTTGTGATGTTGTGAATGGTTAATGGAAAGATGTGTTATCTCACTTGTTTATTTATATGCTTCTTTATTTTGGAATTCAATTTCTTGATATACATGTTTTTGAAACTTATTTATCTTTTGATGACCCTTCTTTTTATGGGAACATCTCTTTTGCTCTTTTAACCCATGAAATGCCCAAAATATTGCTAAATGCACACACTCATCTTTTTCTAATACATATCTTGTTTCCTATTTTTGTGGGTGTTCCCTCCACCTAGGTTTAGGTTCTTCATAGGTAAGAGACTCAGGATGATCATGAGCTCATTGGTGAACAATAAGGATAAGTTCAGATAGCATTGTTACCCTCTGCATATGGGCTTATGTGTATATAGATATAACCTTTTCATATTTTTG
Source organism: Alisma plantago-aquatica (assembly GCA_963693085.1). Classification (NCBI taxonomy): domain Eukaryota; kingdom Viridiplantae; phylum Streptophyta; class Magnoliopsida; order Alismatales; family Alismataceae; genus Alisma; species Alisma plantago-aquatica. The sequence continues at coordinate 963,406,497 of OY856411.1, read as the reverse complement.
TAACACCCTTAGGGTGGGAAATTATGTACATAGAACATTTTGTAACTTTGTAAATAGTTATTTTTTCCACTGACTAAAAGGTTGATGGCTCATGTTTCTATCATTGAGTGGGCCCACTATTGGGTCTCACTCCTTACAGGTGAATTCTCATTCTAAGTGTAATACTTTTCATTGCCTCTCTCTAAACAAAGTCCTAAATATGTTTTTGTTTTGTTTATTATATAATAAAAAAGTGCACATCAATGAAATATCCAAGACTTCTTGTATAAGACAATAATCTAGACTTGGTGGAGCCACATGTTCTGTAAATGCAAATGAAAAATGGATTATTGATATGACATCTCCTTAAATGTTATGTTGCTAATATTCTCCTATCAATATTGATGCATATGAAGCTATATCTGAGGAAATAAATATCGACATAGGGATCAAGGACTATGTAAAGTTGTTTACCAATGAATGTTTAAACACTTCAATAACAGATGTGTGGATATGATATATATCTCTTTTAACTAAATATATATGAATATGACCATATACATAAATGTATATTGTTAATCTAAGACTATTTTTATAGCTATATGCACCACCAATCCAAATTTTTAGTATACATAATGTGGTATTTGTTATAAATGTTGTTCTCAACCTTATGACTAATACTAGTAATTTGGCCAAGGTAAGGCCTATCTGGTAAGTAAATTTAGGTATGTAAGAGTCAATAGTAAGGCACCATATTTAATCCATTTAACATGATGTAATAACATCTTGTCTTCTATCAAAAAAATAAATTATAGTTTTGTTATACAATATTTATTTATAAAATTAAAAAAACTTATTGTGGATGCGATAAACCCAAGTGATAGATAGTTGAACTTTGGGTGATCAAATCCACTTTAGCTTTGTGGATTTCTTAAACGCATTAACATAACATAAAATTTTGTTATATAATCAAGCCTATCTACAATGACTTTGATCATATGGATTTAAAACACTACCATTCAACACTAGTGGGTAAAGGAATTAAACCTAGACAATCAAATTTATCATCATCAACATAAGTATCTAGTTTGATGTTCCTATATTATATAGTTTTATTGTGATGAACAAACCGGTCTTAACCAAAATAAAAAGATTAACTAATTTGGAAGCGTATCATTAGCAGCGGAATTACTAAAAATCACTAAAAATTAAAAACTTTTACACAGACATCCATTCTCAGGAAAACATTTTGAACAAGAACCATAGTATTATATTTACATACTGGTCCACATTGTTCATTCCATGTACCATCTCTTCTTGAGGAATATATATGCATCATTACCTTGCTAAACAACACAAGTAACAAAATCTTCAAAGCATCAAACCAAAATCTCAGATCGATTTATAAAAACACTATCTACTGACTCCTAGGACCTGAGAGTACATAGATGAAAAATATGACTCTATTGACATATGTACAAGCCTGACAGCCAGTATCCCCACCTGGGATATCACTGTTGTCCTTGTTGTTGCTACTGCTGCTCTTTCCCTGCTATAGAGTTTCTGCCTCTTTGTCGGTGTCTACCTAAAAACGTTGGATCCCACGGGGGTGAGACAATTATACAATTGCCCCAGCAAGAGATATAACTCTCCGCCAACATTATTATTGTAGTTTAATAGAAATAAACTGAGTAGTGGGATAATATACTTTAATGGTAGATAAATCTATATCTATACAGTTTAGAGAAACATTCCTATTCAAGTATTTCAGCTATAAGCCAGCATGTTTCTTATTCAATATGGAATTGAAGAACATAAGTAACATTTATGTATCCAGGACATCCTAAGAAGGATAATCATCAACCAATGGTTCTCATATTTCAATCTTATGCAAATACGCTACACGGCTCATTACATTTTTCAAACATATTTAATCTCTGAGGAGATGAGGTATACCGCTCATACTCCAACCGACCATTGTGAAGTCGAAATCGGCATACAAAGTCAGTGGAAGAGCCGACTTCCATGACTTCCCACATCCCAGTCAGTGCAGGACCACATGCAGGACATCTTGTGTCTCTGCTACATAGCTTGCTAGGGTATAATGGCATCTTCTCTATAGAGCTACAACATCGGTTTCACACTCTTCGCAATCGAGAGATTTCATGTTTACCTCCATCGATACGACATTAACATCATTGAGAGATTCGTGATACATCCATCCTGACACATATAATGAAGGATTGAGAGGTTTAATGTTTACCTTCCATCAATTCCCCCATCAGGACGTAAGGATATTTTCACCCATTGACCCCCACATATTCAAAATATGTGAACTCCAGGAGATCCCATAGGAAAACCCGTTTCACCATCACCAACTACTGACAATGATGGATCTATGGTCAGAGTACTAGATGAATAGCTTTCACTTGATTATTTAAGTACATTATCATATTCTTTTAGCATCAGTCAAGTTTTCAAACATAACTTATTAGGACAAATGCTATAAAGAAACATGTACTGTTTTCATCAGTTACTTCACAGTCTTTAAAAGACATTGGGATTTTAGTCCCTCATTTCAAACTTACTGCCATAAACATATGGTTCTGGGTATTCAAACCCTTAGCTCATCATTGAGCATTGTTACCACTTTTTTAGGTAACCATCACCTTCAGGTCATCTAACCAAGGTAAACATGACACTTGCTACACAAGCATCTTATCTGGCACTTGAGGCCCATTAACTCTCTTGTTACCTCTTACTTAGCAATAATGCATATTATGGCACACAAGGCCCAATAAATAATTTCAATAAATAAAGCATCATAGCTCATACCAAGCTATGTTCATCATCTTAGGATACCTGCATTGTTAGCACATATGATAAAAAATATATCAATCATGTTTCAGTTCCATGCTATTCCAGAGTAACACCACTATTCCCTTACCAGGGTTAGGGTCTTCCATTTCATTTAAATTTGGGCTACTCATCCCCTTTGTTCAATTAGGACCAATGATTCATCTTTTCATTATCCAAGATTAGGTTTTCACATACCTTCACCCTATTTAGAATTAGGGTTTACTATTCACATCACATCACCCTAAATTAGGATTTATATTCAATAACCCACAATTAGGGTTTACTATACATCCCAATTAGGGTTTATCATTAAAAAACCCTGAATTAGGGTTACTCATGTCATTACCCTAAATTCATATCACATTATCATCCTAAATTAGGGTTTCACTCAGAATTACCCTAAATTAGGGTTTGAGTTCATCAATTAACTCAATTTGGGTTTTATGATCTCTTCCTCAAGGATCATACCCTAATTGTATACCTCACTCATTTTGAATGTGCTAGGCTTGATTGCTACATGATTATTTTTCATGTATGAATCTCTCTCTCATCCTCTTTTGGGATGTCTAGAAGATTTGATCAATTGAACCTTCAATTACATGAGGTATCCAATTGAATTGACCAATTAAATCTTCAATTACATTAGATATCCAAATGGATTAACCATGTTGAACCTCAAACGGTTTTGGTTACTTAGACCCTAAACGATATTGGTCTTTCAAAATTCAAACGGTTTGAAACCGTTTGGGCACATTGTCTTGTAACCGTTTAAACAAGAAATGTGTTGAAAATGTGTGGACTTGGGTCTCCCAACTATTTGGGATCATTTGGACCCAAACGGTCCCAAATGGTCTTGAGACTGTTTGGTCCAAACCCTCTCAAAACTGAATGGACCAAAACGTCAGTCAACACTTAACCAATTCCAGGTTTCCATCAATGAACTGCCTATCAATTGAATCCTTGATTCATTCATCAATTGAACTATTGAATCATCCTTCAATTTAACCATCAATTAAGGTTTTAAACCCAATTGAACTAGGATTTATAATCAAGAACCCATCAATTAGGGTTTTGAATTCAAGGAACCTTCAAGGATTAACATTGTGGAAATAATCCAATTGAAATCAATGAACCATCATCAAGTTATGATATGACCTGACCTCAAATGGTCTTGAGGTCGTTTGGATGACCTCCAAACAGTATTGAGGTCGTTTAGATGACCTGTAAATGGTGTTGAGACCATTTGCCTCATCATTCATTAAAATTTGTGAAATCCAATTAGGGTTTGCATCATTGGATTGATCATCAATTTAACTATTTATTGCACTTCGATTTGATATCTCTAACTCTTCAATTACTTAACCTTAGTACTCCAAACAGTCTTGGTTGACCTCCAAATGGTCTTGAGACCGTTTGGGGTGACCTCCAAATGGTCTTGAGACCGTTTGGGCAAATAACCCCAAACTTTTAAATTAAACAATTGCAATTTCAACACTTAACCGATTAGGGTTTCTAATTGGAGGATTGACCATATATTCAATTAATCAATTGGATCAAATGGATCATCACGAAACATGTTCTAGGGACCTGACCTCAAACGGTCAACCCATCCAAACGGTCAACTCTTCTAAATGGTTTGGGATCCAAACCTCCAAACGGTTTGGTGAAACCGTTTGGACCAAAGCTATTGAACCCGTTTGCAATGCAAACTTGTTAGAATGTGTGCCTAAGATGATTTCATCATCATCAAGCCTTAGTCCATTGAAAACTACTGCCATTATCATGGTAATTGCATCAATTAATCAAAGGAATTGTAAGAAGAGTAATTGAACATAATTGATTGAGAAATTGAAATCAATAACAATGAATAGGGGTTCAAGTTATATAACCCACCTCCAATTGAAATTCAAAGCTTGGAGCTTCACGTCAAAAATGGTGGAATGAGCTTTTTCACACCACAAGGTTCATTCCTCAAGCTTTTGAGTGAAAAGGAATGGTTAGAATTGAAGATGGGATCGAGATAAGAAGAAATCATGCATTGATTTGTGATTTCCACCATGAAATCAAGATGAACGAAGATCAAGAAGCTTACCAACAGGTTGGGGGTCGTCTTCCTGCTTCTCCTAGCTTCCTTGATCATTTTTTGCAAGCAAAGAGAAGAAGTGGATTTGAAAAAGTCCTTGGATTAAGTTGTAAAGGGTGTTTTTATAAGAAAATCAATGAGAATGAAAATGCCTCATCAAATCCTTTAAATTACAAAATTGTTGCCACCTATCCCCCCTTGGTTCCTTGCATGTAAAGGTATCTTTATCTCCACCGAACTCCCTTCCATTATCCATGAATTAAGGGAAAAGAAATTAAGCACCTTAACCTTTGTAATATCATTATCCATAAGTTAGTGGATAATTCTTTTTAGTTTCTTAATGTGAGTGGGTTCTCCACTCACATAGATCTTTCCTTTGCCTTTGCAAGGCACAAGGACATACATATATGTAGATTTCAACCAAAATAATTTTGGTTGAAGAGAAATACATTTAAAATAATTATTTTTGCATTATTTCAATTATGCTTAAATATTGATTATTTTAATATCAAGATTCTCTCTCCTTCAAAGTAGCTCAAATGAGATGCCCCTCTCATTTTATTTCCTCTACAATATTCCAATAATATTAAGGACCTTATTGAAGTGGTAAATTGCATATTGAACCATGGATTTTGGGTAAATTGCACATTACACCAAAACTAGGTTTTAATGCATAAACATTGCTTTATCAGCTCTTTCTTAGTACTCAGGCTTTCAATAGCCATACCTCTACATCATTTTCATTACCATGATGCTTTAACACATGAGGAACATATTATCATGCACAATTTGCAATTTAACCCCTCACCTTGGGTAATTTGCACATTAGTCCAAACTAGTAAAACACTACTTTCAAAATTATTCAAAATGGACTAAAATTGGAATATAAGTTCCTCTTGACCCTTAATTAGTTTTCAAAAGATAATATCAAACATATAATTATCTTTCTTAACCAAAACACCCAGTGTTAAAGCATAACCCAGGTCAGGGATGTTACAAATTATCCACCCCTTACAAGGATTTTGTCCCCGAAATCATCAACAAAAACATTAAGAGAAAAGAGTAGGATATTTCCTCCTCATATCTTCCTCTAGCTCCCACATAGCTTCTTCAATGCCACGGTGATGCCAGAGAACTTTTACAAGACAAATGTCTTTCTTTTTTAGCTTTTTAATTCTTCTGTCAAGAACCAACACAGGTCCTTCAACATAAGATATATCATCATTTAGTTCTACCTCCACAGGTTGCAGACCTAACTCAGTGTCAGGATGACATTTCCTCAGCATAGAGATATGAAACACTGGGTGCAATCTATGCAATTCAGGTGGTAACTCCAGCTTATAGGCTACCTTTCCCATCCTTTCAATGATCGGATAAGGCCCCATAAATCTAGGAGCTAACTTCCCCTTTTTTCCAAATCTCAGGATACCTTTCCAAGGTGAGACCTTGAGGTATACTCTATATCCAACTTGGAATTCTAAGGGTCTATGATGCTTGTCAGCATAAGATTTTTGTCTATCCTGGGCAACTTTCAACTGTTGTTGTATTACTTTAATCTTCTCAGTTGTTTGCTATACTAACTCAGGACCCAAAAGTTGATACTCTCCTATTTCATACCAACATAAAGGAGATCTGCAATGTCTACCATACAATGCCTCATATGGTGCTATCTCAATACTATGCTGATAGCTATTATTATAAACAAATTCTATCAAGCTCAGGTGTAGATCCTGTTGGGTTTTAGGGGAGACAGAAGGCAACGAAAACAAAAAAATTTCTCCCCAACCCATACCGAGGAAACATGTCAACGTCTATATAATAGGAAAGGATGGTTTGCGGAATCATACCTTGTCCCGAGGCTTGCTCGGCGACAATACCTCGCGCAATGCGTGGTCTTCAACTCCGGACTTCGACGACGTCTGTGCAGCTCCTGGTCGCACCGGGACTGACAACTCTTACTCGAACCGGACTGTCGGATGACAGTTGTCCTCCTAAGCGGCAGTGTCCTCCCGCCTCTGTAGTAGTCCACACGGACCACCTGGAACTCCACTCTCCTTGTCCCACAAGGAAGTGGAAGGAGTCGCACCCTCCTGTTGACGTACTAGTCACCAACACGCTCTCCTGCCTCCTGTTGCAACTGCAGTTGTCCTTCCCTTGCTGCACCTCCCTTTTGCGGGAAGCACTTGCTCGAGCTCTCTCATGATTACCAAAACCAGAGAGAACGATAACTTGCAGAGCAACTAGTTGCACTGAGCTGTACTGTGAGAAGCCCCCAATACCCCTATATATAGGAGAGTCATGGGACAGGGTTCTCCATCCCGGGCAATGCAGGACTAAAAGAAGGAGTAGAAGGGTTCGAGATTTTCCACAAAAAGAAACCATCTCGCAACTTGAAATGATCGGTTCACAACTGAACCGATCGTTTTGTCCATTGAGCCGATCGGTTGGACCTAAGCCGATCGTTTGGGGCACTCCAACCGATCGGTTGGTGTCCAGAACTGATCGGTTCATGGTCCTAATCCAGCTCAAAAAGACTTTCTTTGTTTCTTTCCCAATTGGTATCGAATACCAATATTATTCCCAATCGAATTGGGAAATTTGAAACCAAAGGAAAATTCTTGCCGACATAACTTTTCCCAACTGGTCGGTTGCACCAGTTGAGCCGATCGGTTCAACCCTTGAACCGGTCATTTCAACCTGGGCATGAGCCGATCGGCCTGGACACTCCAGCCGACCGGTTCAGACCTTAGCCGACCGGTTCATCACATGAACTGATCGGTTGGGAGCACAGGTTGGGCAAAATCAGTCAATTGCGATTTCAATCAATCCGATACTCCAATCAATGCGTCCAACACCTTGAACCATACGATATTGAGCTATCGACTGATTGAGTGTTTAATTGAACTACTAAACTCCTTTAGTAATCAATCTAAACATTGCTTTGTGGACAAAACTCCTCTTCCAGGTTAAATCCTATGTGTGTGACCCTGCAGGTCCATTTCACGTTGGCAGTGAAAAGTCCATAACACTTATGACTTCACAAGAAAAGAGCGGTGCCTAGTCGCACATCAGTGCTACCCAAGTGAAAGTAGAAAGTTGGAGAACAACTTTCATCCTACAATCCGTGAATGGTGTTACAGCGAATGTATAATTCCTTTATCACTGATATCCCGAATGAACTCGAGGCATGGAACAGTCATCCTGTCAACGTTCATTCACTTCCTTGATCTCAGAGTAGACTGGAAGAGATATGTATGACATCAATATCATATACTGATTCACACATGCGTGCACGCATTTCTCAATCCTACTCATCAAGTGGCCATGGATATCAAACTCCCTCAGGAGGGACAAATCCCATATCTATCACTCACCCCTCAAAAGCCCCATGTGTCAAAGCCACCCAATCATCACCTTTATAACAACCCATGTTTCAGGACTGCGTTTGATGATGTCAAAGTGTGCCCAACGACATGTGTTGAGTGTAGTGATTTCAAGTCTAAGAATCACACTCACCACCATCACTGTGAGTACTGACTGTGACTACCATCTCATGGTTCCATGTGTCAAACTCACGGTGGGTCTGTCCGGTACACTTGTTCTCTAACAAGTACCTATGTGTTTTGTTTGATATCTCTATATCATGACTAATGAGATTCTGTCATCAAGCAACACCACAATCTAGTCTTGTGTGTCATTGTTGTCTATCTACCTTCCACAATGACATCCGACTAGGGACATAACAAGAACGTACAAACTCTTAGCATCCGTATGATCTCATCGTTCAGGTCATGAACCTGAAGGCATACGTCATTGAGTACTGTCATTCTCTAGACATTCAATCTGTTCTATCACTATCTCATATGACTAAACCAGAAAGAATTGGAAGCTCGCCTTTGATGTTTATCAAATCAATCTCAATGTATCCCACCAATCATCCCATGATTGGCTCTCAGGGCATACATACCAACAGACTCCCACTTGCACTGCGAGCCAATCACCCTTGAATCATATTCATAGTGATCTTCAGACATGTCCCACATGTTACTGTGCTCTAGTGCCAACATAGTAAGTAATGACAACACCTTGCCAAAGTCTGTACAAATTGCATGTCTCATATCTCTTCGCTGTACGTCATACGTATGAGATGGAGTTGCCGTAATATGCGATCTTGTATTCCTTTGCTAACCTTTAGCCACATTGCATGATCAAGGATTCTAGACTTATCATCAATGAGTGGAATATAAGTTCATCCCATGAACTTTCAGATCCATATAGTATCCACTGCTGTTTACTAACACATAGATACTCAGCTTTTCCCCTTTTAAATGGCTTTATTGAAACATTTCCAATTATCAACAAACTTTCACTTTTATACATCTTATGTATATATATTGCGATTAATTTTCTGTCCTTTCGGAAGTTCACATCAATGTAACTCTTTACATCGAACTCTTCCTTATCTCCATAGAACTAGTACTTCACAAGCACTTATCAAGTTCTTATGGTATTCCAGTAACCCTTACTGGAAATAGACAGACATCCACTCGTCATGTCACACATATGAGTTATCAGGATGAGCACATCATATTGCCATGTCCTACATACAAGATGATGAATGCATTTTATTCTTGCCATGTCATACATGCAAGATAATGGGATAATTACATACATGATAGATCCATATCTATTCTTAGTGTTCCCATTCTTCATAAGAATCGGAGACTTGGCCTTGGGATATTAATATCCATGTAACATGGACAAGTTTTCTCCCACTGAATCTGTGCATACTGAACACTTCAGTACAGATTGCCAATGTATGCTTTCTCTTTCTAGGTCAAGAGATTTTCGAGAACTATCTCTATAGATCTCTATTACTATCACATAGGAAACATCTCTATCTTCCTTAAAGATAATTTCCACATTCGGATTTCCAATCTAGAACATTTCCATTTCACATCAATATGTGGAATGTGAACACGCTCCCACTAAATCACAGATCCCTTCTTTATCTTTGACATATCAGTCAAACCCTTTGACTATATCATCAAAATAAAGATCCAATTTTGAGTTGCTTGTACTCAATCAATGACATTGATTAGTCCATTGTAACTTATAGACTTCATTTGCATTAGTGGATTCATAAACCTTATAGGCTGTGTCATGTACACATCCTGGTTTTATTCCTTATAGGAATGCGGTTTTAGTATCCATATGCCAAATGTCTTATCCATTAAGTTGCAATCAACAAGCATCATCCTTCTCAAAATGTTATCCATGTGTCTTAACACTTAAGACTCATCTGCACTTATGGATATGATCCAATGAGTGCTACCATCAAGGTCATACCTTATGGTTCACATGGAAGTCATTTAGGATGTAAAGGTCTTATACCATAACTCAAAATCTGATTCCTCATATTCATCTAGATAGTTGACTCATCATATGAACAACTCATCACATAGATAATTGAGGTGTATCTGTCAAGAATATAAGAATTCACAACCCTTGTGATTCTTAATGTCCTTTATTAGTGTGGGGTATTCTTTTATTAAGAAGAATTCAGTTATTTGATAATCATTCTCTAACTCCTTAGAGTATGATTCCTTCTTGATTCAGACATCACCATGCCTTAATCATGAGTTCACTATGATACACTATCATAATCACTCATAAGGATCTCAAACATTTGGTCCAAGTATTTCATTCATTGATCTCATCAAGAATCAATACTTTACCAAATTTGTACTTCATTTATGATAATCTTGAACACTTCAAGATATTCATATTGGTATTTCTCTAAACACCATTTGAAGTATTAGAATTTATTCCAATAGGTATGTAAATACATCACATGTATTATACCTAATAGGATAATCACTCTCCCACTACATTAGTGAAGATTGATTAATCATGTCCAAGATATTCATGTCTCTTACTGGTTCTATAACCAAAAGAGTCTAGATTTATCCATCACATGGAAACTAGAAATGAATTTCTCATGATTAATGCTAATTAAATTGTTTGAGTTATCTATAACTTTTAGGTATCGTCTTATCTTATGCATATCAAATATCACAAGATAAATAAGGCATTGCCACAAAGATCACATATTTATAAATTGAAACATCTCTTTATTAATTGCCATCATTGTCATACAACATGCAAAAATAAAGTGTTTCTATCTATTGGCAAGTATGAAATAGCAGTTCATAACTGTATTACATGCCTTATTGGCTGAAAATAAACTAAAGTATTCCTATCTATAAAGGCAACACTTGCCCCAAGTAAGAATGCTTTACACTTTACATCTTGATATCATATATCTCAAAAAGTGTTACAAGTTTATTTACATGACACCTTCAAGTAGAGGCTTCAGTCGCCTCCTTCTTCTTTTGTTCTTCCAGGTAGAGAGGACAATTCCTTTTCCAATGTCCTGGCTTTTGACAATGGTGGCAATTTCCTTTCTTTGTCACGCCTCCCTTGGCCTTGAGAGATGAAGATGGCTTGGACTCCTGGCTAGCTTCAGAACCTTTCTTAGCTTTGCCCTAGCCCTTGCGCTTGGACTTGCCTTTATTGCTCGTGATCACCATCACGGACTTAGGCTTGTCCTTCTTCATCTGTAACTCGGCTGTCCTCAACATGCCCAACAACTCTGACAGTGGCCTATCAAAGTTGTTCATGTTGTAGTTCATCACAAACTGACTGTAAGATTCTGGCAACGATTGCAGTATCACGTCAGTAGCCAACTCTTGGCTCAGTGGAAATCCCAGTCTCTGCAGGTTCTCCACATACCCAATCATCTTGAGTGTGTGAGGACCAACTGGATCTCCTTCTGTCATGACGCACTTGAACAGTGCCCTAGAAACATTGTACCTCTCTTGCCGTGCCTGATCTTCATACATGTTCCTGAGATGCAGAATCATCTCTATGACACCCATGTTCTCATGTTGCCTTTGCAACTCATGGTTCATTGAACATAGCATCAAGCACTTTGCATCAATGGCATCATCATAATGCTTCTTGTAAGCATCCCTTTCTGCCTTTGGTGCATTAGGAGCGGGTTCCTCTGGAATTGGAGTATCCAGGACATAGAGCTTGCGCTCTTGAGTGAGAACAATTCTCAATGTCCGATACCAGTCATGGAAGTTTGTCCCATTTAGCTTGTCCTTGTCAAGGACCGATCGCAAAGAAAAGTTGTTGTTGTTTGTTGCCATTTGAACTACAAAAGGAAAATATGCAATTTTAGTCCAAAACTCATTTTTGACTTATTTGATTGATTTGAAAATTTGACGATATAATTAGGCCTTTAATTAATTATCGCTCCCACTATTTTACTTCAAATCGATAGCCCTCACCATCAATTCAGAAGATTGCAGCGTACAACCTTCTAGTGGGCAAGATCCTGAAATCCTCTAAGTCATGGACCAGCTAGGGCTGTCACCCACAACATAGATCTCTCAGGTAGGCAACTTTTGCCAATTGCATCATATGCAACTCTTGATAAGATGTCATATACAACTCCTTGCAATGATCATCTCCATGCCTCAAGGTACTAGATCCCATCTAGATCACCTTGTTAAGTCTGACCCAAAACAAACACGATGAATATGCACCCTGCTAGGCAGACCCACACATTCATCCTTCACGCTTCCACGAGATAGACGGTGCACCACGCTAGGGCGTGCCCACACTTGGTCGATCAAGCTTTTCACGTGTGTCGCATTTGGAAGGCATCTAAAACTTAATATTTTAATGAGGGATTTGGTTTTATATACATATACATATCCAATCACCACAATACATAGTATGTATCATATACATGCTATATCCCACAGAAAACATGCACAAAACGATAAAAGCGATGATTATGGCCATCCTAATGTGATTCCTCGAGCCAAGAGGAATCACGGTCATCTAGGTCTACATCACATGCAACTTGTACAAGATGAACTTCTGTGCCTTGCCATCCGAGTAGATCAACTCATCACATGAACGATCTGTACTCTCCAGCCGGTCGTCTGGGTGCCACCAGCCGATCGGTTGGCTCCTCCAACCGATCGATTCAGCCTGGTCGTCGTGCATCTCGTCATGTCTGCCACCCGCTCGTCTCGCTCCTCGAACCGGTCATCAACCGATCAGTTCACTCCTTGAACCGACCGTATGGAATGTCAACCAATCTGTTCACGCCTTGAACCGATCGTTTCAGCTGTCGTCTTGATGTCCACCGGTCTTCGACATAACAGGAAATAAAATCTATCCTATTTATTACATTGCTTTAAAAAGGGAAACCCCGAGTTACATTCGGGGGGGAGCAAAGGTAGGAAAGAATCTCGAATTATTTCGAGTTACATCATGAATAAGAGAGGAAAGATCGGTGCGCAGACCGAGATGCAAGCAACCACACACAACCAATCACAGATAGGGGTTTATAGGCCATAATCACGCTACACACATCCACCAAAAAACTCGTTTAAGGGCGACGCGTATCGAGTGCATTAATAATACATATCATATATGTAATTAGGGATTTGTGGATTTAGGATTTGACATGCATAAAGCCGATATTATTCGCATCGTATGCAATAAATAAAGGCGACAAACCAAAATCGATCATATCGATATTCCTAAAATATAGAACAACTGACGTGGCTCTGATACCACTGTTGGGTTTTAGGGGAGACAGAGAAGGCAGCGGAAACAAAAAATTTTCTCCCCAACCCATACCGAGGAAACGCGTCAACGTCTATATAATAGGAAAGGATGGTTTGCGTAATCATACCTTGTCCCGAGGCTTGCTCGGCGACAATACCTCGCGCAATGCACGGTCTTCAACTCCGGACTTCGACGGCGTCTGTGCAGCTCCTGGTCGCACCGGGACTGACAACTCCTACTCGAACCGGACTGTCAGATGACAGTTGTCCTCCTAAGCGGCAATGTCCTCCTGCCTCTATAGTAGTCCACACGGACCACCTGGAACTCCACTCTCCTTTTCCCACAAGGAAGTGGAAGGAGTCGCACCCTCCTGTTGACGTACTAGTCGCCAACATGCTCTCCTGCCTCCTGTTGCAACTGCAGTTGTCCTTCCCTTGCTGCACCTCCCTTTTGCGGGAAGCACTTGCTCGGGCTCTCTCACGGTTACCAAAACCAGAGAGAACGACAACTTGCAGAGCAACTGGTTGCACTGAGCTGTACTGTGAGAAGCCCCCAATACCCCTATATATATAGGAGAGTCATGGGACAGGGTTCTCCATCCCGGGAAATGCGGGACTAAAAGCAGGAGTAGAAGGGTTCAGGATTTTCCACAAAAAGCAACCATCTCGCAACTTGAAATGATCAGTTCACAACTGAACCGATTGTTTCGGCCATTGAGCCGATCAGTTGGACCTGAGCCGATCGTTTGGGGCACTCCAACCGATCGGTTGGTGCCTTGAACCGATCGGTTCATGGTCCTAATCCGGCTCAAAAAGACTTTCTTTGTTTTTTTCCCAATTGGTATCGAATACCAATATTATTCCCAATCGAATTGGGCAATTTGAAACCAAAGGAAAATTCTTGCCGACATGACTTTTCCCAACTGGTCGGTTGCACCAGTTGAGCCGATCGGTTCAACCCTTGAACCGGTCGTTTCAACCTGGGCATGAGCCGATCGGCCTGGACACTCCAGCCGACCGGTTCAGACCTCAGCCGACCGGTTCATCACATGAACCGATCGGTTGGGAGCACAGGTTGGGCAAAATCAGTCAATTGCGATTTCAATCAATCCGATACTCCAATCAATGCGTCCAACACCTTGAACCATACGATATTGAGCTATCGACTGATTGAGTGTTTAATTGAACTACTAAACTACTTTAGTAATCAATCTAAACATTGCTTTGTGGACAAAACTCCTCTTCCAGGTTAAATCCTATGTGTGTGACCCTGCAGGTCCATTTCACGTTGGCAGTGAAAGTCCATAACACTTATGACTTCACAAGCAAAGAGCGGTGCCTAGTCACACATCAGTGCTACCCAAGTGAAAGTAGAAAGTTGGAGAACAACTTTCATCCTACAATCCGTGAATGGTGTTACAGCGAATGTATAATTCCTTTGTCACTGATATCCCGAATGAACTCGAGGCATGGAACAGTCATCCTGTCAATGTTCATTCACTTCCTTGATCTCAGAGTAGACTAGAAGAGATATGTATGACATCAATATCATATACTGATTCACACATGCGTGCACGCCTTTCTCAATCCTACTCATCAAGTGGCCATGGATATCAAACTCCCTCAGGAGGGACAAATCCCATATCTATCACTCACCCCTCAAAAGCCCCATGTGTCAAAGCCACCCAATCATCACCTTTATAACAACCCATGTTTCAAGACTGCGTTTGATGATGTCAAAGTGTGCCCAACGACATGTGTTGAGTGTAGTGATTTCAGGTCTAAGAATCACACTCACCACCATCACTGTGAGTACTGACTGTGACTACCATCTCATGGTTCCATGTGTCAAACTCACGGTGGGTCTGTCCGGTACACTTGTTCTCTAACAAGTACCTATGTGTTTGGTTTGATATCTCTATATCATGACTAATGGGATTCTGTCATCAACCAACACCACAATCTAGTCTTGTGTGTCATTGTTGTCTATCTACCTTCCACAATGACATCCGACTAGGGACATAACAAGAACGTACAAACTCTTAGCATCCGTATGATCTCATCGTTCAGGTCATGAACCTGAAGGCATACGTCATTGAGTACTGTCATTCTCTAGACATTCAATCTGTTCTATCACTATCTCATATGACTGAACCAGAAAGAATTGGAAGCTCACCTTTGATGTTTATCAAATCAATCTCAATGTATCCCACCAATCATCCCATGATTGGCTCTCAGGGCATACATACCAACAGATCCCAACTTCCTACAAACTGAAGGAAACTTGCCCTAAGCAAGTCCTCCAAGGTTTGTATGGTCCTCTCAGATTATCCATCTGTCTGTGGGTGAAAGGCTATACTAAACCTTAACTGCGTACCCAATGCTTTATGGAGTCTCTCCCAAAAACGACTCGTAAACTGGGGACCTCTATCAGAAACAATTGTAGCTGGAACCCTGTGCAAACACACTATCTCATCTATGTATATTTGTGCAAGTTTCTCAGCTGTGTAGCTTGTTTTGACAAGTAAGAAATGTGCTGTCTTTGTCAACCTATCAACTATCACCCAAATGGAATCATGACTTTTGGCTGTTCTAGGCAAACCAACCACAAAATCCATGGTCACATGATCCCATTTCCACTGTGGTATGGGCAGAGGTTGCATTGTTCCTACGGGCTTCTGATGTTCAACTTTAACCTGCCAACACACCGAACACCGCATAACAAACTCAACTACATCTTTCTTCAATCCAGGACACCAATACATATATTTTAAGTTATGATACATCTTGGTGCTCCCTGGATGCATAATATACATTGAAGAATGAGCTTCTTCCAGAACTATCTTTCTTAAGTTATCAACATCAGGTACTACCATCCTACCATGGTAACAGACTACCTGATCATCTGAATCATGGAAGCCATCTGGTTTTTCACCACCATACTCTGACCTGATCTGCTGAATCACAGTATCAGTTTGCTGTGCTTCCTTAATCTACTGTCTCAGATTAGGTTTTATGTGCATCTCAGCTAACAACCCGGCTAACAACGATACTTTAAACTGTATATTGTCTTGCCTTAATGAGATAAGCATATTTCTTTTAAAGTACACTAAGGAATTCAACTGTGCTTTACCTAAGGCTGGTGTTGCTGATTTTCTACTTAATGCATCAACTACCACATTAGCCGTCCCTAGATGATAATCAATTGTACAGTCGTAGTCCTTGATTAATTCCATCCAGTGACACTGTCTCATGTTCAACTCATGCTGTGAGAAGATATACTTTAGGTTCTTATGGTATGTGAAAATCTGGAATGTCTCTCCATAGAGATAATGTCTCCATATCTTCAAGGCATGGACCACAACAACTAGCTCTAGATCGTGTGTTGGATAATTCTCCTTGTGTTTCTTAAGCTGTCAAGAAGCAAAAGAAATCACTTGTTTATTCTGCATTAACACACATCCTAGACTGTTCTTGGATGCATCATAGAAAACTATGTACCCCTTTCCCTGCTCAGGTAACACCAACACAGGTGCACTTGTTAACCTTTCTTTCAGTAGCTGGAAAGAATGTTAACACTTGTCATTCCAGACAAAAGGAACCTCGTTCCTGGTCAACTTGGTTAGGGGTAAAGCTATAGAGCTGAAGTTCTTAATGAACCTCCTGTAGTAGCCTGCCAACCCTAAGAAACTGCGAATCTCCATTGATGTCTTTGGCTGTTCCCATTGTAGGACAGATTCTACCTTCTTAGGATCAACACGGATACCTGAGGTAGATATAATGTGTCCTAGAAAAGAAACTTCTGGTAAGTAGAACTCACATTTGCTAAACTTAGCATATAGCCTATGCTCTCTTAGCAAGGTCAAAGCCTAACAGAGGTGCTGCTCATGTTGTTGAGCATCTCTACTGTATATCAAAATGTCATCTATAAAGACGACTGCACACTGATCAAGAAAAGGTCTAAAGGTTCTATTCATGAGTTCCATGAATGCAGTTGGTGCATTAGTTAGTCCAAACTACATAACCGTGAACTCATAGTGACCATACCTTGTCCTAAAGGCAGACTTAGGTATGTCACCCTCCTTAATACACAACTGATGGTATCCAGACCTCAGATCTCTCTTAGAAAAGATAGTTGCACCACACAACTGATAAAACAAGTCATCGATCCTTGAAGAGGATACGTGTTCTTCATAATTACTTTATTTAACTGTCTTTAGTCAATGCATAACCACATCGACCTGTCCTTCTTCTTAACAAAGAGAACCAGAGCACCCCATGGTGAAGTACTCGGTCGGATAAAACCCTTCTCAAGCAACTCCTGTAGTTGTTTCTTGAGCTCTGCCATCTCAGCAGGTGCCATTCTATAAGGTTTTTGTGCTATCGGTTGTGTGCCCGTGATTAGATTAATCTCAAAATCAATCTCTCGAGACAGAGGAACACCTGGAAGTTCTTCAGGAAATACATCTTTAAATTCCCTGACTACCGGAACTTCAGAAGGATGAGAGCTCTCCATTGTGGTATCTACCACATGTGCCAAGAATGCAAATCATCCCTGTCTCATTAACTACTCAGCTACCATAGCTGACACAAGACAAGTTGGAAGAATTGTTCTATCTCCCTGAAAGATCCATGTGTCACCGTTTCCTGTGAACACAACCTGCTTGGAACCACAATCCAAGACAACCTTATACTTCTCTAAGGTGTCCATTCCTAGGATTATATCAAAACTTTACATCTCAAGTGGTATAAGATCCACTTGAATGTGGTGATCAGAAAAGGAAAGAGTGAAGGGAGAACACACCTCCCGGAACACTGTAGATCCTAGCATAGGGGTTTCTAGCATCAAACTATCTGCTCTATGACTGATAGTCATGTTGCAGTCGTGAATCACCTCTCGAGTGATAAAAGAATGCGTAGCACCCAGATCAATTAACACATATACGAAGCAGGATGAAGACATATTAGAATAAAATAGTTCCATCTGACATGTCACAACCCGAGGGTTGACTACTGCTTCGGGCTGATTCATGACATAGAATCTAGCCATTGCTTGTTTTGGCCCTATGCTTAGTTGTTGGGTGCCGACGATCCAGCTTGGGACGCTTGTCCACGTCCTCTAGCATTATTACTGAACTGTCACCTCTGTGAGCCTTGCTGACTCTGCCTATGGGGTTGAGTCACAGTTCTAACTTTCTCAGGACAATCTCTCTTCAAGTGTCCTGACCTCCCACACTGGAAGCAGTTGTAACTTCTCAAACTCTTCCTGGGTGGCCCTGTCATTGATGCTGACGTTGTACTGGGGGCTCTACTTGGAGGAAAACTACGGCCCCTACCCCTACTTGACGTCCACTGCGTCGGGGTATTAAACCTTGGTGGCAGTGGTGGTGCAGAGAATATCGGCTTCTTGAAGCCCTCAAACCCTTGTCCTTGAAACCGAGGATACACTTTCTTATTACTGGTCTGTCGCTTCTCGATCACAAACCTCTCAATCCTCCTCACAGACTCCTCAAAAGTGGCAAATCTTTCCCTATTCTCTAAAGCAGACACAAGAGTGGTCAATTCAACATTCAACCCCTTCTCGAAATGCCAAATCCTCTCCTCATCAGTAGCTTCCATGTGCGGACAAAACCACAAAAGCTCCTTGAACCTAGCTTCATACTCACTAATGTTCATCTGTCCTTGCCTCAACCTCTCAAATTGAGAGATCTTCTCATCTAGATACATCTTAGGAAAGTATCTAGCGACAAATTCATGCCGGAATTCATCCCATCTGACTTCAACTCCTGGTCTTTTGCCTTCCATCAATGGTCCACCAATGACCGGCACTCCCCTTCAGAAGGTATACAACATGGCTCACCTTCTCTACTTCAGGGATGTTGAGGATTCTAAAAGCTTTCTCCAGATCTGTCAACCATAAATCCACATCGGCTGGGTCAGTTGTACCAACATACTCTGTGGCTCCCACCCAGTGAAGCCTTTCAAAGGTCCTGCCAACTCCTTGTCCTTCATGGTGGGTAGGTGTCGCGCCCCAAGCTCACATTAACCACAAACCACGAAATTAGGGCACGACAGGTGGGATTTACACACAACCAACCATTCATCACCTTTTTTTATATTTATATTTACAATTAAAAACAGTTAAAAGATAACCAAGTTTAAGCTGTAAACAAGAACTAAACAAACTGCAGAAACTTCTCTATTAAACTGATAGAAGATACAAGCAAAGTCTACAACATAATACATTGATTAACATAAAGAAAGCATAACATTAATTTACATCTTTGTACACATTCTCTCTCTCCCTCACACCTTGTCCCGAAGATCGAGGGGAATGGACTAAGAGACCTCTAACTAGACTAACAACAAACCTTCTATCAACTAAGCGTTAGGGTGAAACGATCCTTCTGATTCCTGATGCTGTTGCTGACCTGAAAATGTTTTGAGTAGAGGGATGAGCCTACTCGCTCAGTGAATAACATTTCACTTAGCTGTCATTAAACAACTCATCAGGTTTATTAACTGAAATATAAACAGATATACAGTTCAAGCAGGGTAGTTCTATTGACATTGCAGATATACAGATAATAATCACATTTCTAAGCATCAACCGGTATTTCAGGTAAATAAACAGTTATGTAAACTTACTGTGTCCTATATGATTACTTATTCATATTATTATTATGCCCTAAATATATGCAGTGTACTCTGCATATAAAGATCCGCAGCAAGTTCATGCTACGGTCCCACCGTACAAGACTTAGCGACACACCTGGGAAATGCTAAGTCTGACTGCTGTCCTGGTCTGCACAGGACTCTCAGGCACTCAAGGGCCTCACTGTACTCTCAGGCGCTCAAGGGCCTCACCGCAGGTCCTAGGCACTCAAGGGCCTCTCTGCAGTATTCTTGTACTCTAGACTCCTCCTCTAACCTGAGCACACAGGCGGAGAGTCTCACAGGGTTACCTTCGTGACACAAGCACGAATGGTGTTAGATAACCGTGTTTTCTTTTTCCCAGTGCCATCGTGACACAAGCACGATTGTTGTTGGACACTGCCTCTCTTTCCTCGTTTGTTCGTGACACAAGCACGGATGATGTTGCAACACGAGTTTCACCCCTAAGTTGCAGATACCTCTTAGGGGTTCTACGGTGTTAGGACACCTAGGTCTATTAATTAATTAACAGATAAACAATTAAACAGGAATATCGCATTACAACTGTAAAACATAGAATTTCCTCTTTCTCATCATTCTGATCACGCATGTCAAGGTCCAATGAACTTATCATACTTTAATGTACATGCTACACTGTTTAGGAGTCATATCAACTGATACTGAAGAAAATAAGCAATTAAAATGAGTTAAATAATGATTTCTAAATGAACTGCCACTCACCACTTGAAACTCGGCCGATCACTATGGAACTCGGCCGAACACTTCCCAGAATCTGTAACTCGGCCGACCAACCTCGGCCGACCAACTGGCAACTCGACCAATCCTCTGGGGAACTCGGCCGATCAGGACACCGCTTATACACCTACAAGGAAACTCGGCCGATCAGGACCAAACTCGGCCGACAAAAACGCTGTTCGGTTACCCAATTAAGAAACTCGGCCGATTCAAAACCCAAACTCGGCCGACCAAAAACTCTGTACGATTTCCCTAATATGGAACTCGACCGACCGAATAGAAACTCGGCCGAACCGCGCACAGGAAAAAAACAAAACCGGGCTGCAGATGTTGATTTCTCTCAAATCGTCGGGCAAATCGCAAACAAACACCATAAAACTTTCGCAATAGATACACTCCACTAATCCTAACCTGAAGGAGAGGAAGAAACGAGCTAGGGCTGCTCCTTGCGCCCCAATCTCTTGGCCGTTTCCCCTGCAAACGCAGCTCCTGCTGCAAATCCAGATCGAATTGATGGAGAAGACGATCAACGGAGGGAAGAGGACGTGCCGCAGCTACTGGCCGGAGCAAAACGAAGCTCCAACGTCTCTCCCTTCTCAGCTCCCTCTCTCTCTCTCTCTCTCTCTCTCTCATGCAAGGAAGAAGAACGTTGCTGCTGCGTTCTCTCGTTTATGAGAAATGAAACGAGATAAGGGAGAAAGAGTAGATAAGGAAGAAAACCTAGGGGCCAAATTGCAAAGTTCAAAAACTACAAACGGGTCCCTATAAGCCCAAAAACATGCAACTTTTGACTCGAAGGTCGGATTCAAACGATTTCCCTGGAAACGCTTCAAGCGTAAGATCCTACACACTTTAGAAGCTAGAAAACACACTAAGCACATGTCTTATCCATTTTAAACATTATTAACAAGAACAGGCTTAAACTTAGCTCATCAGCTAATCACATGCTTAACAGCATACTTACGGGATAAGCTCGACGCGGGTCGTAACAATCTCCCTCCCTTATAAGAATTTTGTCCCGAAATTCCTAGAAGAGAAAAGGAAACTTGCCACGCATCTCAGACTCTAGCTCCCACGTAGCTTCTTCAAGATTATGGTTTCTCCACAAAACCTTCACTAAAGGAATCTCGCGGTTCTTAAGCTTTTTGATCCGATGATCAACTATCTGCACTGGTCCTTCAACATAGGACACATCTGTTCTAAGCTGCGCCGGTTCTGGATCTACAATCTTCTCTGTATCGGGATGACACTTTTTCAGCATAGACACGTGGAAGACATCATGAAGATTTGCCAACTCAGACGGCAAATCCAACCTGTAAGCTACAGGTCCAATCCTATCAACAATAGGATATGGACCCATATACCTAGGGGTCAACTTACCCCTCTTGCCAAACCTCAGCACTCCCTTCCACGGTGAAACCTTCAAGTAAACCTCGTCGCCAACCTCAAACTCAAGAGGTCGACGTCGTCTTTCTGCATAACTTTTCTGTCTATCCTGAGCAGCTTTTAACTGATCCCTGATCACAGATATCTTCTCTGTAGTTATATCAACTAATTCGGGTCCAAGAATTTCTTTTTCACCAATTTCATACCAACAAACTGGCGATCTACACTTCCTGCCATAAAGAGCTTCATATGGGGCCATTCCAAGACTAGAATGGTAACTTTTGTTATATGCAAACTCCATTAAGCTTAAGTGTTCTTCCCAGTTACCTCTAAACTGTAGCACGCATGCTCTCAGCATGTCTTCAAGGGTCTGAATGGTCCTCTCAGATTGACCATCTGTCTGTGGGTGAAACACTGTACTGAACTTCAGCCTTGTGCCCAACGCACGATGTAACTGATTCCAGAATCTAGATGTAAACTTTGGATCTCTATCAGAAATAATGGACACAGGAATCCCATGTAATCTGATTACCTCATCCACATAAACTTTGGCCAACTTTGAAACGTCAAAGGTTGACTTAACAGGAAGAAAGTGAGCAGACTTAGTTAGCCTATCCACAATCACCCATATCGAGTCTGAACCCTTAGGCGTCCTAGGTAATCCTACCACAAAGTCCATCGTGATGTGTTCCCATTTCCATTCTGGTATGGGAAGCGACTGCAAAGTACCAGCAGGTTTTTGATGCTCAGCCTTAACCTGCTGACACACTCCACATCTAGCCACGTATTCAGCCACATCCTTCTTCATGCCAGACCACCAGTACAGCTCTTTGAGGTTCCTGTACATCCTTGTGTTACCTAGATGCATAGCATACATAGAAGTATGCGCTTCTTCAAGAATATGCTCTTTCAACTCACTGTTCCCAGGTACACACAACCTATCATGAAGATACAACATGCCTTCATCCGAAAACCTGAATTCTGTCCTCTTACATTCTGACCTTTCCTGCATGATTTGCCACAACTCATCATCACTCTGCTGCAATTCCTTAATCTGATTATAGAAAGTAGGTCTGACTTGCATCTGTGCAATCAACCCACTCTGTCCAGTCACATCCAAGTCCAAGTTCAATTTTCGCATATCTACAAGCAAGTCTCTCTTGAAACATGCCATAGAAAATGCATTAGCGGTTGAACTTGACTTTCTACTCAAGGCATCAGCTACAACATTCGCCTTACCAGGATGGTAATCGATTGTCACATCATAGTCCTTGATCAGCTCAAGCCATCTGCGATGTCTCAAATTCAAGTCCTTCTGAGTGAAAATATATTTCAGGCTCTTATGGTCTGTAAATACCTGACATGTCTCACCATACAAGTAGTGACGCCATGTCTTAAGAGCATGAACTATAGCAGCTAACTCCAGATCATGAACAGGGTAATTCTCTTCATTCTTCTTAAGCTGTCTAGATGCGTAAGCCACAACTTTGCCTTCTTGCATCAGTACACAGCCCAAACCTCTCCTAGAAGCATCACAGAACACTGTATAACCCTTATCTGCCTCAGGCAACACTAACACTGGCGCTGTGGTCAACTTCCTTTTCAAAATCTGAAAACTCTTCTCGCAGTTATCAGACCAAACAAACGGTGCATTTTTCCTTGTCAAGCGTGTCAAAGGTGATGCTAAAACACTGAAGTTCTTTATAAACCTTCTGTAATAACCTGCCAAACCTAAGAAACTTCTGATCTCAGTAGGAGTCGTAGGCTGTTCCCACTGAAGCACAGATTCAACTTTCTTAGGATCCACGCTAACTCCATCTTTCGAGATAACATGTCCAAGAAATGCTACCTCGGCCAACCAGAACTCGCACTTGCTAAATTTAGCAAACAACTGGTGTTGTCTCAACAACTGCAACACTACTCTCAAGTGTTTCTCATGTTGTTCATCATCTCTGGAATAGATCAGAATATCATCTATAAAGACTACAATAAACTGATCTAGGAATGGTTTGAAAATCCGATTCATCATATCCATAAAGGCTGCTGGGGCATTGGTCAGCCCAAACGACATGACCAAAAACTCATAATGCCCATATCTGGTTCTGAAAGCTGTTTTAGGAATATCAGAAGCCTTTATTCTGAGCTGATGATATCCAGATCTCAAATCAATTTTAGAAAAGATCATCGCTCCACGCAACTGATCAAACAGATCATCTATTCTCGGCAATGGATACTTGTTCTTTATAGTGATCTTGTTCAGTTGCCTGTAATCTATACAGAGACGCATGGTACCATCCTTTTTCTTAACAAACAGGACTGGAGCACCCCATGGTGAAGAACTGGGTTTAATGAAACCCTTATCTAGCAACTCCTGCAACTGCACCTTGAGTTCCTTCAACTCTGCAGGTGCCATTCTATAGGATGGTAGTGCTACTGGATGACTACCCGGATATATCTGAATCTCAAAATCAATGTCTCTGATAGGAGGTAAGCCTGGTAATTCTTGTGGAAAGACGTCAGAGAACTCACGAACCACAGACACATCATAAACACTAGCGGTGCTCTTCTCTGCTCTGGTGTCAACCACATGAGCAAGGAACGCTTCACATACTTTCTGTAGCATCTTATCAGCTACAGCAGCTGATACTATGCACGTAGGCAAAACTTTCCTGTCTCCAGCAAAGACACAAGAAAATTCACCTAATTGAAAGGTAGCTTCCTTCTTCCAACAATCGAGTTGCACTCGATATGTTTCAAGACAATCCATACCCAAGATGACTTGAAAGGTATTTACATCCAAGGGTATGAGATTAGCAGCAAAGGTGAAACCTCCAAAAGATAACAAACATCTGGGACAAGACTCGGATAAAACTGTTGGTCCACCTAGTGGAACCCTCAACACTAACTCATCTGCCAACTCTTGAGTTAATAGATTAAGTTCACCAACTAAAGAACGTCGTATAAAAGAGTGAGTTGCTCCCGGATCTATCAAAACCGAAACTGGTATATTATTAAACAAAAGCATCTCTCCTGTAACAACTTGTGATGAGATTATACCTTCCTGAGGTGTCAAAGAAAAGAAACGTGCTGCCGCTCTCCCTCTGCCACGCTGTCCTCTTTGACCACTTCTGCCACTGGATACTCCACCACCTCTGGAACCAGAAGCCATAGAAGAACTCGGTCCTTCAGCTGGAGGTTGTCTCTGAACATCATAAAACTAAGAATGAGAAGCTTGTGATGCTGCTGGTTGAAGCTGAGGACAAAACTTCTTTATATGTCCTATCTGCCCACAATGAAAACACTCTACATAGTTTGAACCCTCACATTGCCCATGGTGGAACCTTCCACAAGCATTACATACTCGCATCTCCTGCCTCTGTGGACCAGTCACAGAAGTAGATGATCCAGATGGCTTCTCTCTAGACGCGCTACTCCATCTCCTTGGGTTGTATCCCCCTCTGCCTCTAGAAGTAGTGACATCCTCAGATCTATGCCTGCCGAAACAACCCAGGCCACGCCCAAGTTTAGAAAAGAAACCTCTACCTCCACCTCTGTATCCACTACTGGATTGCCCTCTACTGAAGTCTGTAGATCTCTTCTTAGACTCAGGCACCTTGTCAGCATTCACAGATTCTTCAACCTGTCTTGCTGCCTCAACAAACTCACCAAAGTTCTCTCTGTTCCTCCTGCTAGTAGCAGAAACTGTATGCCGAATCTCTGGCCTTAGTCCTTCCTGAAACCTTCTACATCTCTCTATGTTGTCGGGAACAAGCTGCGGACAGAAATTCGCTAACCGTGTGAAAAGCGCTTCATACTCAGTAACTGTCATGTTCCCCTGCTTGATATTCTGTAACTGCCTGATTTTCTCATTAAGAAAAGTGGGTGGATAGAATTTGAGATGAAACTCCTCAGAGAAATCCTGCCAGGAAAGCTCTGTACCTCTCCTCTTTTCTTCCACACCACGCCACCACAACTCTGCATCGCCTATTAAAAGATAGACCGCATGATTGATCTTCTTATCTTCTGGAAGCTCCATCAGACGAAAGACCTTTTCTATCTGTCTAAACCACTCATCAGCTTCGGCGGATTCTGTAGTGCCACTAAACTCTGTGCCACCAAGCTTCTTCACAAGCTCATAAGATCGCATCAGATCCTTACTGCTGGTAGAAGTAGAATCTCGCCTATCTGCCTTGTACTTCTCCCTGGTCTCCAGAAACATCCTATACATACGAGATGCTTCATCCACATGGTCACCACCACCTGGACCCAAGTACAAAGGATCGGGGCCAACATGGCTCTCAGCCTGATCATCACGATCAAAGCCTCTTTCTGCCATCTGTAATGATATAACAGAACATTTCCTGTTAGAAAACTACAGATAGAAGAAAGACACTTAAACCTTAATCCTATTGGTCTCTTATCGTCCCCTGATCTTGACTTAGAGTATTCATGTACTCAACCTATGCTCTGATACCAAAAATTGTCGCGCCCCATGCTCACATTAACCACAAACCACGAAATTAGGGCACGACAGGTGGGATTTACACACAACCAACCATTCATCACCTTTTTTTTATTTATATTTACAATTAAAAACAGTTAAAAGATAACCAAGTTTAAGCTGTAAACAAGAACTAAACAAACTGTAGAAACTTCTCTATTAAACTGATAGAAGATACAAGCAAAGTCTACAACATAATACATTGATTAACATAAAGAAAGCATAACATCAATTTACATCTTTGTACACATTCTCTCTCTCCCTCACACCTTGTCTCGAAGATCGAGGGGAATGGACTAAGAGACCTCTAACTAGACTAACAACAAACCTTCTATCAACTAAGCGTTAGGGTGAAACGATCCTTCTGATTCCTGATGCTGTTGCTGACCTGAAAATGTTTTGAGTAGAGGGATGAGCCTACTCGCTCAGTGAATAACATTTCACTTAGCTATCACTAAACAACTCGTCAGGTTTATTAACTGAAATATAAACAGATATACAGTTCAAGCAGGGCAGTTCTATTGACATTGCAGATATACAGATAATAATCACATTTCTAAGCATCAACCGGTATTTCAGGTAAATAAACAGTTATGTAAACTTACTGTGTCCTATATGATTACTTATTCATATTATTATTATGCCCTAAATATATGCAGTGTACTCTGCATATAAAGATCCGCAGCAAGTTCATGCTACGGTCCCACCGTACAAGACTTAGTGACACACCCGAGAAATGCTAAGTCTGACTGCTGTCCTGGTCTGCACAGGACTCTCAGGCACTCAAGGGCCTCAGGCACTCAAGGGCCTCACTGTACTCTCAGGTGCTCAAGGGCCTCACCGCAGGTCCTAGGCACTCAAGGGCCTCTCTGCAGTATTCTAGTACTCTAGACTCCTCCTCTAACCTGAGCACACAGGCGGAGAGTCTCACAGGGTTACCTTCGTGACACAAGCACGAATGGTGTTAGATAACCGTGTTTTCTTTTTCCCAGTGCCATCGTGACACAAGAACGATTGTTGTTGGACACTGCCTCTCTTTCCTCGTTTGTCCGTGACACAAGCACGGATGATGTTGCAACATGAGTTTCACCCCTAAGTTGCAGATACCTCTTAGGGCTTCTACGGTGTTAGGGCACCTAGGTCTATTAATTAATTAACAGATAAACAATTAAACAGGAATATCGCATTACAACTGTAAAACATAGAATTTCCTCTTTCTCATCATTCCGATCACGCATGTCAAGGTCCAATGAACTTATCATACTTTAATGTACATGCTACACTATTTAGGAGTCATATCAACTGATACTGAAGCAAATAAGCAATTAAAATGAGTTAAATAATGATTTCTAAATGAACTGCCACTCACCACTTGAAACTCAGCCGATCACTATGGAACTCGGCCGAACACTTCCCAGAATCTGTAACTCGGCCGACCAACCTCGGCCGACCAACTGGAAACTCAATCGATCCTCTGGGGAACTCGGCCGATCAGGACACCGCTTATACACCTACAAGGAAACTCGGCCGATCAGGACCAAACTCGGCCGACAAAAATGATCTTCGGTTACCCAATTAAGAAACTCGGCCGATTCAAAACCCAAACTCGGCTGACCAAAAACTCTATACGATTGCCCTAATATGGAACTCGGCCGACCGAATAGAAACTCGGCCGAACCGCGCACAGGAAGAAAACAAAACCGGGCTGCAGATGTCGATTTCTCTCAAATCGTCGGGCAAATCGCAAACAAACACCACAAAACTTTTGCAATAGATACACTCCACTAATCCGAACCTGAAGGAGAGGAAGAAACGAGCTAGGACTGCTCCTTGCGCCCCAATATCTTGGCCGTTTCCCCTGCAAACGCAGCTTCTGCTGCAAATCCGGATCGAATTGATGGAGAAGACGATCAACGGAGGGAAGAGGACGTGCCGCAGCTATTGGCCAGAGCAAAACAAAGCTCCAACGTCTCTCCCTTCTCAGCTTCCTCTCTCTCTCTCTCTCTCTCTTTCTCACGCAAGGAAGAAGAACGCTGCTGCTGCGTTCTCTCGTTTCTGAGAAATGAAACGAGATAAGGGAGAAAGAGTAGATAAGGAAGAAAACCTAGGGGCCAAATCGCAAAGTTCAAAAACTACAAACGGGTCCCTATAAGCACAAAAACATGCAACTTTTGACTCGAAGGTCGGATTCGAACGATTTCCCTGGCAACGCTTCAAGCGTAAGATCCTACACACTTTAGAAGCTAGAAAACACACTAAGCACATGTCTTATCCATTTTAAACATTATTAACAAGAACAGGCTTAAACTTAGCTCATCAGCTAATCACATGCTTAACAGCATACTTACGAGATAAGCTCGACGCGGGTCGTAACAGTAGGTGCCCTAGGTGCAGGTAGTGGCATCCTATCAGTAATATGATTCATGGCTGCCATAAACTATCCAAACATGGCTTTGAAGGCTGGGTTCCCCATATCTGCTTGATTGAACTGGTGTAACATCCCTGACCTGGGTTATGAACTAACCCTAGATGTTTTGCTTAAAATATGATTAGAGGCTTGTGATTACCCCTTGATATGTCATTAAGCTTTAGAAGAATCTATAATTTCATTTCTGTCCCTTTTGAACAATGTTGTAATATTGTTTTGTAATACATGGACCTATGTGCCAATTACCCAATTAAAATGGGTTAACTTACAAATTGCACATGTTAAGATGTTCCTTTGGTGTTGAGACATCATAAGAATGAATATGATAAAGTATGATGGATTCTCCAAGCTTGGGCACCAAGATGCAGCTTGTGGAGCAATCCTTGTACTTAAAACTCTAGTTTTGGTGTAAAGTGCAATTTACCCAAAATATGGGGTGCAACTTGTAAAATACACCTCTAGAGTATTTTTTATGACTCTTGGCATCATTAAGAGTAAGAATGATGAAGAGGTCACTTCAATTGAATAATTAAATAAGAATGATAACCCTTATAAATTAAATGATCAAGTTATAAGTCTAATAACCCTTCTATATGTGCAACTTAGTAAGAAGTTGGCTTTCTTCACCTTTAGACCTTGGGTTTAAGATGAGTTTTGCTTAAGTATGGAAGGGAGAAACGTGGTTTATAATAAGGGAAGGACCTAGAGGAGAAATGGAGAAACAAGTTGTCCTTATGTTGAAATTTCACCTAAAGTATATATACACCTTTTCTCACTTAGCAAGGATCGTTTCCTTCACTTCCTTTCTTATCCCCTTGCTTAGACCGACTTAGGACAGAGCTCTGGGGAAGAGGAGAACGGCCAAGCAGTTCTAGGTAAGCTTTGATCATCATCTTGCTCGAATTCATGGAGGAATTCATGGTGCAAGGTTGGTTTTATGGTCTTCCTTACTTGTTTCTTCTTTCTAGCCATGTTTTCCCAACCTTTCCTTGGAGAAACACCCTTGGCCGACCTGTGGAGCTCAAGACACCATTAAAGACTTGAAGCTTGGAAGCTTGGAGCTCAAGGAACGACCTTAAGGTGGGTTTTATAACTCTAAACCTTTTGCTTTTTTATGCATATCTTTATACTTGCAAAAGTAGCTTGTTCTTCTTTCCCCCATCCTTCCTTGCTTTCTTGCATCTAAAACCATGGGGAACAGACCTGGATCTGGAGGTAGAAGAAGGGGGGCGTGAATACCTATGTCACTATAGCAAACAGTCTTGCACCCTTGGCCAAACGGTTTGCAAAACCGTTTGGGGGTTTTGCAAAACCGTTTGAGGGGCAAACGGTTTAACAATGTCGGTTGGAGAAAACGGTCTCCAAGACCATTTGAGGGCGTTGACCAAGCGTGAACCGTTTGGGATTTCTGTTCATAATTATGTAGGCTAATGACCCACCAAATTTGAGGGGTGAACTCCAAATGAATCGTAGGTTAAAGGCCAATCAATTAGGCAAATCAAATTGAATTAGGTGCTGATTTTCCAATATGTTTAACTTGAACTTCTTGGGCAAATGGTCTCAAACCGTTTGAGTGCGTTGACCAAGCATGGACCGTTTGGGATTACTGTTCCTCATGATGTGATCTAATAACCCACCAAATTTTATAGGTTAACGCCCAAGTAATCATGAGTTAAAGGCTAAACAATTGGATAAACCTAATTGGATTAAGTGCTGATTTTCCAATTTGATTAATTGAACTTTTTGGGCAAACGGTCTCAAGACCGTTTGAGGGCGTTTACCAAGCATTGACCGTTTGGGATTCCTGTTCATAATCATGTTAGTTAATAACCCTCCAAATTTGAGGGATTAACTCCAAAGGAATCGTGAGTTGAAGGCTAATCAATTATGTAAACCCTAATTGGATTAAGTGCTGCCTTTCAACTTGATTGATATGACTTTTTGGGTTTTCTTGCCCAAACGGTCTCAAGACCATTTGGGGGATCATCCAAACGGTCTCAAGACCGATTGGGGGTCACCCAAGACCGTTTGAAGGTCTAGGGTCAAGTATGGATAGGTGTTTGAAGATCCAAAGATGTGGTGTGAAACCTAATCGGCTAAGTGTTGGATTTGCATTGAATTGAGTTGATTGTTTTGGGTTGATTGACCCAAACGGTCTCAAGACCATTTGGGGATCACCCAAACGGTCTCAAGACCGTTTGGAGGTCACCCAAGACCGTTTGGAGGTCTGGGGTCAAGTATAGTTGACCAATTGAAGGTCCAAAGGTACACAATTACAAAGCAATCAATTGCTGATTTGATGATCAACTCAATAGCTCAAACCCTAATGATTTTTCACTAGAATCCAAGGGTTGGGTGAGCCAAACGGTCTCAAGACCGTTTGGAACTCATCCAAAAGGTCTCAAGACCGTTTGGAGGTCACCCAAGACCGTTTGGAGGTCTAGGGGTGAGTATGGTTAAGCAATTGATGATACAATGATACTAAGTTGGAATGTAATCAATTGTTGTTTTGGTGATCAATCCAATGATCCAAACCTTAATTGGTTGACTTAGATTTTGATGATATGATGGGCAAACGGTCTCCAGACCGTATGGAGGTCATTGAAATGACCTCAAGACCGTTTGGGGTCAGGTCATGTCCCAATGTAATGATGGTTCAATAGGTTCAAATCAATTAGTCCCACATTGAAATATGTTGAAGGGTTATTGATTCCAATCCCTAATTCAATTGAGTTAAACCCTAATTGATGGTCAATTGAGGGTCAAGGGAGGGACAAATCAGTTGAAGGTTGACCTATTAAACTCAATTAAGGTATGAGTATAGGCCCAATTGATGATTGGTTCCATGAATTCAAAGATTGAAGGAATCAACATTGGAAACCCTAATTCAATTGGATACCTTATGAAGTGGAGGTCCAATGTGATTGAATCTTTGAGAATTAAGATGATGAATGTTATATTGATCCAATAATGATTAGTAATGATAATCAATGAAGGTGTGAAGGTTGAAACTCTAATAATACCTAAGTGATTAAGAACCAATTAAAGGGAGAATTCTTAACTGTTTATAGGATTAATAGCTTGATACACTATGTTAACCATGGTAGTATGTACTTGATTGAAGGGTCGATGTGACATAATCAATTTGAAAGAATGAGAAATTAGAATACATATATATATAGATAGATAGAAATATGAATCATGTAATGATCTGCTGTAGCACGACCGTGCAAGGGAGAACGACCGTGGTAGCCTTAGCTTGCACGACCGTGCAAGGGAGCACGACCGTGGTAGCCTTACTTTGCACGACCGTGCAAGGTGGCACGGCCGTGGTGTCCTATATAGAAATTGAGAAGTTTTGGTATTGTGCTGACATTGTTATATATGCATGTCCTTATTTTTATAAGTCATACATGTTGATATTATGAGGTAATCATAGCCAGGTATGAGTTATGATGTCATATTCCTTGAAAACAATTATAAGCTTTTAGAGTAATGATATGTGAGAAGTATATACATTGCTTCAATCAAGGTCATGCTAATAGATGACTTGATGCTGATATGACACTTGACAGCAAGTGTTATGATGATATAAGGGTGTGAGCACCCATGTTCTTGAATCATAGTGATAAGATGATTAAGAATTGATATCCAGTTGATAACTGATATGAGTTATACTTGTACATTTAGTATTCTTCTGTTATAGCCATGTTTAGTACTTGAATGTTTGGAAACATGTATGATGCTAAAAGAATACTGATATGTACCTAATAATCAAGTATAATCATACCATGTAGAGCCCTGATCATAGATTCATCATTGTAAGAATTTAAATAATAGTGAAACAGGTTTTACAAAGGGAACTCCTGGATCACATACTTTAGAGTATGTGGGAGTATATGGAATAACTGATAAAAGTTAAGCTTGATAGGTTTCATATAGAGGTGATCAGATCCAAGTAAAATTTATAATTCTAATTGCATTAAGAACACTTGTTACCTATAATTCAAGAGTATAACTAAATGTCATGTTATCTGGTAAGTGATAACATATGAGCTTGATAGGTTGAATGAGCCACGAGTAATATGATTTGTTGATCTTCAAAGGTCATATTATTTAGATAACCAGATAAAATGAGATGTTACTTGGTAACAAATGCTATGATAAGTCCAGGGGTTTGAACTCCCACATTCCGGTTTTCATATTAATAAGATGGTTAGGGATTGATATCCCAATATTAAAAATATGAGGTATGACCTAAACCAAAGTGTTTCTATGTGAAATTCTATTACGGAATAATCCTATGAAAAGCTTAACTACAGACTAATGGGTTATGAATGTAAATAACCCTTGTATTACATAAGTAATGTTAAGTCTGATATCATATGTACAAGTTATGCAGATATGTTGTGGAGTTGGAATCCTAACACTTTGGGAGAAGGAGTATGGCTACAGGCCATCCTTTCCCAAATAATAATGCCAGGCAATGGATATATGATCCAAGTCTGAAGGGAGTTAGTGATGTGATAAGTGACATGTGATTTTATCAATTTATAGTTGCATTGCTTTTAGTAGAAAGAATAGTTTAATCTGTTAAACATTGTTTTAACTACTCTCAAATATACATAACTTCTTTGTGTACATTTATTCTCTTATGCTGCAATAATTATGCTTCTGGCGAAGAGTTATATCTCTTGCTGGGACGATTTTTATAATTGTCTCACCCCATAGATTTCAACCTTTAGGTGGATGTGGGCGAGGAGGCAGAAATCCTTCAATAGGTGAAGGGCAGCATCGGCAGTACCAAGGACAGCAGTGAAGCTTCAGGTGGAGGCATTGGCTACTATGTCATTTGTAGATAGTGTTAGAGTCCTATATGTCGTCTCTGTACTCTCAGGTCCTCGGAGTAATAGTTAGTGCTTTTGAGTTTTTGGTCCAGTCCTTAGAGACTTTTGTATCTTGCCTTACAGAGTTTTACTGATGGATCAGTTGTAAACAACTTATCATGTTGCTTTATGAGAAAGCTTTACCTTTAAAGGATCTCTTTGTAAAAAGTTTAAAATTTTTAGTGATTTTTGGTAATCCGATGCTTAGTGAACGCTTCCGCATTAGTTAATCTTGTTTTCTCGAAATAGACGTTTCAATTAGTGGTATCAGAGCTCTAGGTTCGCTGAGTCTACAGAGACATAGGACTAAGATTGTAGAGTCTGTTTTAAGTATTTTCCAGATTATCTGATAGTATCTTCTGCTCACATAGGAGGAGAAGAACTTGAAGATGTTTGGACCACGTGAAGAGCATGCCGATGAGGGCAGTTCTGCTGCACCAGGAGGAGGTGCAGGAGACCAGAATAGGGAAGGGCCTGTACCTGAACAGCCTCAATTTGACCCAGCTGAGATAGAAAATCCAACTACTTGTGCTTTATTTGATAAGTTTCTGGCAGCCATAACACACATAGCAGATAGGGTGCCACCATCTGCATCTAGGGCACCGGCCCATCAGGAAGGTTATGGAACCGGCAAGACTTTCGAGAGACTTCGCCGGGTGGGAGCCATAGACTATGCTGGTACATCTGATCCAGCAGATGCTGATCTATGGTTGACAGAGCTGGAAAAGGCTTTCAGGATCCTTGATATTCCTGAAGCTGAAAAGGTTAAGCATTCGATATACCTCCTAAAAGGAAGTGCTGGTAATTGGTGGATGATAGAGGAAGATAAGAGACCAGGTGAAGAAATAGGATGGGAGGTTTTCCGATGAGAATTCGTCAATAGATACTTCCCTAAGACGTATCTAGATGAGAAGAACTCTCAATTTGAGAAGATCACACAAGGACTGATGAACGTTAGCGAATATGAAGCTAAGTTCATGGAGTTACTACGGTTTTGTCAACAGATGGCAGTTAGTGATGAAGAAAGAATTCGGCGTTTTGAGAAAGGATTGAATGCTGAACTAGCCACTCATGTGTCTGCCTTGGAGAACAGAGAAAGGTTTGCCACCTTTGTGGAGTCAGTAAGAAGGATAGAGAGGTCGGAAACCGTGAAACAACAGACAAGTAGTAAGAAGATGTACACCCAGCCTCAAGAACAAAGGCCTGAAAGTTTTAAGAAGCCAAGATTTTCTACACCAACGGCAATATCAGAATTCCCTACCCAGATGCAATGGGTGTCAAGTGGAAATAGGGACCATAGTAGTATTCCAAGAAGACCCTCCGACATAGCCTCAGCATCGGTAACTGGATCGTATAGACACCTTGCACCCAGGATCTGTTACTTGTGTAGACAACCGGGACATCTGGCAAGGGATTGTCCAGACAGGAATGCAATAATGACTCGACCTCAAGGACAAAGTCTGCACGGCCCACAAGGGAGGCAATATAATAATAGAGGACGTGGACAAACATCCCATACAGGTCAGATGAAATAAGTATTGTTTTATTATTACATATTAGGATTCTATGTGTTAAAAATATGGAAGTTAGCTGCTTTTGAATTTCTTGACTAAGTCCTAGAAGGACACAAGAAAGATAAGAATTCATATCTTACTCCATATTCTTCAAAACAATTTATAATCTCCTTTAACTATGTATTAAAAGGATGAGATATAGATGTGATACCTGAAGAATAACCTAGAGTGATAAATTCTGCGTGTATAATGATATGAAAAGCAAAGAATAGGATGATAAGTAAAATACATACTACCTAATCTCAATACTTATATACCCTGGCCAGGTATATGGTTATTGTAGATAAGGCAAGTATGAAACTCTTAGATTGTTATCTTTTGATTACTCTGATCAGGTAATTATTTTGAAACAATCTAAGGAGTATAAGAAAAATTAAATGAGAGGATCTTAGTGAATACCTAGTGAACATACTTTGTGAACATACTTAGTGAATATACTTAGTGAATTTCCTCAGTGAATACTTAGTGATCATACTCAGTGAATTTCCTCAGTGAATACTTAGTGAACATACTTTGTAAACATACTTAGTGAATATACTTAGTGAAGTGAATACTTAGTGATCATACTCAGTGAATATACTCAGTGAATACTCAGTGAACATACTCAGTGAATATACTCAGTGAATACTTAGTGAACATACTTAGTGAACATACTCAGTGAATATACTCAGTGAATACTCAGTGAACATACTTAGTGAATATACTCAGTGAATACTCAATGAACATACTTAGTGAATATACTCAGTGAATATACTCAGTGAGTACTTAGTGAACATACTTAGTGAATATACTCAGTGAATATACTCAGTGAATACTCAGTGAACATACTTCGTGAACATACTCAGTGAATATACTCAGTGAATACTCAGTGAACATACTTAGTGAATATACTCAGTGAATACTCAGTGAACATACTTAGTGAATATAATTAGTGAACTTACTCACTGAATACTTAGTGAGCAAACTTAGTGAATGTACTTAGTGAATATACTCAGTGAACTTACTCAGTGAATACTTAGTGAGCAAACTTAGTGAACATACTTAGTGAATATACTCAGTGAACTTACTCAGTGAATACTTAGTGAGCAAACTTAGTGAACATACTTAGTGAATATACTCAGTGAATATACTCAGTGAATACTTAGTGAACATACTTAGTGAATATACTCAATAAACTTACTCAGTGAATACTTAGTGAGCAAACTTAATGAATATACATAGTGAATATACTTAACGAACTCTTTCAGTAAAAGCCTTTGAAACAATACACTTAGTAAATTTACTTAGTGAAATTCTTCAAGACAAATTGCTTAGTGAACCTTCTCAATGAATGTTTCCAAATTAATTGATTAGTAAGATATGATACTTAAATAATATCTGCTTCCTTTTATCTGAGATTTCAAGGACGAAATCCTTGTTAGGGGGATATAATTTGTAACATCCTTGACCTGGGTTATGAACTAACCCTAGATGTTTTGCTTAAAATATGATTAGAGGCTTGTGATTACCCCTTGATATGTCATTAAGCTTTAGAAGAATCTATAATTTCATTTCTGTCCCTTTTGAACAATGTTGTAATATTGTATTGTAATACATGGACCTATGTGCAAATTACCCAATTAAAAGGGGTTAACTTACAAATTGCACATGTTAAGATGTTCCTTTGGTGTTGAGACATCATAATAATGAATATGATAAAGTATGATGGATTCTCCAAGCTTGGGCACCAAGATGCAGCTTCTGGAGCAATCCTTGTACTTAAAACTCTAGTTTTGGTGTAAAGTGCAATTTACCCAAAATATGGGGTGAAACTTGTAAAATACACCTCTAGAGTATTTTTTATGACTCTTGGCATCATTAAGAGTAAGAATGATGAGGAGGTCACTTCAATTGAATAATTAAATAAGAATGATAACCCTTATAAATTAAATGATCAAGTTATAAGTCTAATAACCCTTCTATATGTGCAACTTAGTAAGAAGTTGGCTTTCTTCACATTTAGACCTTGGGTTTAAGATGAGTTTTGATTAAGTATGGAAGGGAGAAACGTGGTTTATAATAAGGGAAGGACCTAGAGGAGAAATGGAGAAACAAGTTGTCCTTATGTTGAAATTTCACCTAAAGTATATATACACCTTTTATCACTTAGCAAGGATCGTTTCCTTCACTTCCTTTCTTATCCCCTTGCTTAGACCGACTTAGGACAGAGGTCTGGGGAAGAGGAGAACGGCCAAGCAGTTCTAGGTAAGCTTTGATCATCATCTTGCTCGAATTCATGGTGCAAGGTTGGTTTTATGGTCTTCCTTACTTGTTTCTTCTTTCTAGCCATCTTTTCCCAACCTTTCCTTGGAGAAACACCCTTGGCCAACCTTTGGAGCTCAAGACACCATTAAAGACTTGAAGCTTGGAAGCTTGGAGCTCAAGGAATGACCTTAAGGCGGGTTTTATAACTCTAAACCTTTTGCTTTTTTATGCATATCTTTGTACTTGCAAAAGTAGCTTGTTCTTCTTTCCCCCATCCTTCCTTGCTTTCTTGCATCTAAAACCATGGGGAACAGACCTGGATCTGGAGGTAGAAGAAGGGGGGCATGAATACCTATGTCACTTTAGCAAACGGTCTTGCACCCTTGGCCAAACGGTTTGCAAAACCGTTTGAGGGGCAAACGGTTTCACAAGGTCGGTTGGAGAAAACGGTCTCCAAGACCGTTTGAGGGCGTTGACCAAGCATGGACCGTTTGGGATTTCTGTTCATAATTATGTAGGCTAATGACCCACCAAATTTGAGGGGTTAACTTCAAAGGAATCGTAGGTTAAAGGCCAATCAATTAGGCAAATCAAATTGAATTAGGTGCTGATTTTCCAATCTGTTTAACTTGAACTTCTTGGGAAAACGGTCTCAAACCGTTTGAGTGCGTTGACCAAGCGTGGACCGTTTGGGATTACTGTTCCTAATGATGTGGTCTAATAACCCACCAAATTTTATAGGTTAACTCCCAAGGAATCATGAGTTAAAGGCTAAACAATTGGATAAACCTAATTGGATTAAGTGCTGATTTTCCAATTTGATTAATTGAACTTTTTGGGAAAACGGTCTCAAGACCATTTGATGGCGTTGACCAAGCGTTGACCGTTTGGGATTCCTGTTCATAATAATTTTAGTTAATAACCCTCCACATTTGAGGGATTAACTCCAAAGGAATCGTGAGTTGAAGGCTAATCAATTATGTAAACCCTAATTGGATTAAGTGCTGCCTTTCAACTTGATTGATATGACTTTTTGGGTTTTCTTGCCCAAACGGTCTCAAGACCATTTGGGGGATCATCCAAACGGTCTCAAGACCGTTTGGGGGTCACCCAATACCGTTTGAAGGTCTAGGGTCAAGTATGGATAGGTGTTTGAAGATCCAAAGATGTGGTGTGAAACCTAATCGGCTAAGTGTTGGATTTGCATTGAATTGAGTTGATTGTTTTGGGTTGATTGACCCAAACGGTCTCAAGACCGTTTGGAGGTCACCCAAGACCGTTTGGAGGTCTGGGGTCAAGTATAGTTGACCAATTAAAGGTCCAAAGGTACACAATTACAAAGAAATCAATTGCTGATTTGATGATCAACTCAATAGCTCAAACCCTAATGATTTTTCACTAGAATCCAAGGGTTGGGTGAGCCAAACGGTCTCAAGACCGTTTGGAACTCATCCAAACGGTCTCAAGACCGTTTTGAGGTCACCCAAGACCGTTTGGAGGTCTAGGGGTGAGTATGGTTAAGCAATTGATGATACAATGATACTAAGTTGGAATGTAATCAATTGTTGTTTTGGTGATCAATCCAATGATCCAAACCTTAATTGGTTGACTTAGATTTTGATGATATGATGGGAAAACGGTCTCAAGACCATTTGGAGGTCATCCAAATGACCTCATGACCGTTTGGGGTCAAGTAATGTCCCAATGTAATGATGGTTCAATAGGTTCAAATCAATTAGTCCCACATTGAAATATGTTGAAGGGTTATTGATTCCAATCCCTAATTCAATTGAGTTAAACCCTAATTGATGGTCAATTGAGGGTCAAGTGAGGGACAAATCAGTTTAAGGTTGACCTATTAAACTCAATTAAGGTATGAGTATAGGCCCAATTGATGATTGGTTCCATGAATTCAAAGATTGAAGGAATCAACATTGGAAACCCAAATTCAATTGGATACCTTATGAAGTGGAGGTCCAATGTGATTGAATCTTTGAGAATTAAGATGATGAATGTTCTATTGATCCAATAATGATTAGTAATGATAATCAATGAAGGTGTGAAGGTTGAAACTCTAATAACACCTAAGTGATTAAGAACCAATTAAAGGGAGAATTCTTAATTGTTTATAGGATTAATAGCTTGATACACTATGTTAACCATGGTAGTATGTACTTGATTGAAGGGTCGATGTGACCTAATCAATTTGAAAGAATGAGAAATTAGAATACATATATATATAGATAGATAGAAATATGAATCATGTAATGATATGTTGTAGCACGACCGTGCAAGGGAGCACGACCGTGGTATCCTTAGCTTGCACGACCGTGCAAGGGAGCACGGCCGTTGTAGCCTTACTTTGCACGACCGTGCAAGGTGGAACGGTCGTGGTGTCCTATATAGAAATTGAGAAGTTTTGGTATTGTGCTGACATTGTTATATATGCATGTCCTTATTTGTATAAGTCATACAGGTTGATATTATGAGGTAATCATAGCCAGGTATGAGTTATGATGTCATATTCCTTGAAAACAATTATAAGCTTTTAGAGTAATGATATGTGAAAAGTATATACATTGCTTCAATCAAGGTCATGCTAATGGATGACTTGATGCTGATATGGCACTTGACAGCAAGTGTTATGATGATATAAGGGTGTGAGCACCCATGTTCTTGAATCATAGTGATAAGATGATTAAGAATTGATATCCAGCTGATAACTGATATGAGTTATACTTGTACATTTAGTATTCTTCTGTTATAGCCATGTTTAGTACTTGAATGTTTGGAAACATGTATGATGCTAAAAGAATACTGATATGTACCTAATAATCAAGTATAATCATACCATGTAGAGCCCTGATCATAGATCCATCATTGTCAGAATTTAAATAATAGTGAAACAGGTTTTACAAAGGGAACTCCTGGATCACATACTTTAGAGTATGTGGGAGTATATGGAATAACTGATAAAAGTTAAGCTTGACAGGTTTCATATAGAGGTGATCAGATCCAGGTAAGATTTATAATGCTAATTGCATTAAGAACACTTGTTACCTATAATTCAAGAGTATAACTAAATGTCATGTTATCTGGTAAGTGATAACATATGAGCTTGATAGGTTGAATGAGCCACGAGTAATATGATTTGTTGATCTTCAAAGGTCATATTATTTAGATAACCAAATAAAATGAGATGTTACTTGGTAACAAATGCTATGATAAGTCCAGGGGTTTGAACTCCCACATTCTGGTTTTCATATTAATAAGATGGTTAGGGATTGATATCCCAATATTAAAAATATGAGGTATGACCTAAACCAAAGTGTTTCTATGTGAAATTCTATTACGGAATAATCCTATGAAAAGCTTAACTACAGACTAATGGGTTATGAATGTAAATAACCCTTGTATTACATAAGTAATGTTAAGTCTGATATCATATGTACAAGTTATGCAGATATGTTGTGGAGTTGGAATCCTAACACTTTGGGAGAAGGAGTATGGCTACAGGCCATCCTTTCCCAAATAATAATGCCAGGCAATGGATATATGATCCAAGTCTGAAGGGAGTTAGTGATGTGATAAGTGACATGTGATTTTATCAATTTATAGTTGCATTGCTTTTAGTAGAAAGAATAGTTTAATCTGTTAAACATTGTTTTAACTACTCTCAAATATACATAACTTC
Organism: Alisma plantago-aquatica; assembly: GCA_963693085.1. Lineage (NCBI taxonomy): Eukaryota > Viridiplantae > Streptophyta > Magnoliopsida > Alismatales > Alismataceae > Alisma > Alisma plantago-aquatica. Next base: position 963,364,799 of record OY856411.1, on the reverse strand, counting down.
TTTGTGTACATTTGTTCTCTTATGCTGCAATAATTATGCTTCTGGCGAAGAGTTATATCTCTCGCTGGGACGATTTTTATAATTGTCTCACCCCGTAGATTTCAACCTTTAGGTGGATGTGGGCGAGGAGGTAGAAATCCTTCAATAGGTGAAGGGCAGCATCAGCAGTACCAAGGACAGCAGTGAAGCTTCAGGTGGAGGCATTGGCTGCTATGTCATGTGTAGATAGTGTTAGAGTCCTATATGTCGTCTCTGTACTCTCAGGTCCTCGGAGTAATAGTTAGTGCTTTTGAGTTTTTGGTCCAGTCCTTAGAGACTTTTGTATCTTGCCTTACAGAGTTTTACTGATGGATCAGTTGTAAACAACTTATCATGTTGCTTTATGAGAAAGCTTTACCTTTAAAGGATCTCTTTGTAAAAAGTTTAAATTTTTTAGTGATTTCTGGTAATACGATGCTTAGTGAGCGCTTCCGCATTAGTTAATCTTGTTTTCTCGAAATAGACGTTTCAACTGGGGTTGTTCAGGTACAAGCTCCTCTCTATCTTGGTCTCTTGCACTTCCTCCTAGTGCAGCAATGCTGCTCTCAGCAGCATGTTCGTCATGTGATCCAGACATATTCAAGTTCTTCTTCTCCTATATGAGAAGAAGACACTATCATATAAACTGGAAAACACTTTGAACAGACTCAACAACCTTAATCCTATGTCTCTATAGACTTAGTGAACCTAGAGCTCTGATACCACTAATTTGTGTGAACAAACCGGTCTTAACCAAAATAACAAGATTAACTAATGCGGAAGCGTATCATTAGCAGCGGAATTACTAAAATTCACTAAAAATTAAAAACTTGTACACAAACATCCATTCTCAGGAAAACTCTTTGAACAAGAACCATAGTATTATATTTACATACTGGTCCACATTGTTCATTCCATGTACCATCTCTTCTTAAGGAATATATATGCATCATTACCTTGCTAAACAACACAAGTAACAAAATCCTCCAAGCATCAAACCAAAATCTTAGATCAATTTATAAAAACATCATCTACTGACTCCTAGGACCTGAGAGTACAGAGATGACACATAGGACTCTATTGACATATGTACAAGCCTGAAAGCCAGTATACCCAGCTGGGATATCACTGTTGTCCTTGTTGTTGTTGTTGTTGCTCCTCCCCTACTACAGAGTTTCTGCCTCTTTTTCGGCGTCTACCTAAAAACGTTGGATCCCACGAGGGTGAGACAATTATATAATTTCCCCAGCGAGAGATATAACTCTCTATCGAAAACATTATTATTGTAGTTTAATAGAAATAAACTGAGCAGTGGGATAATATACTTTAATGGCAGATAAATCTATATCTATACAAATTAGAGCAACATTCCTATTCAAGTATTTTAGCTATAACTTGACGAGGCAACATGTCTCTTATTTAATATGGAATTGAAGAATATAAGTAACATGTATGTATCCAGGACATGGTAAGAAGGATAATCATCAACCGATGGTGCTCATATTTCAATCTTATGCAAATACGCTACATGGCTGATTACATTTTTCAAACATATTTCAGCTCTAAGAAGATGAGGTATACTGCTCATACTCCAACTGACCATTACGAAGTCAAAATCGGTACCATACAAAGTCAGTGGAAGAGTCGGCTTCCATGACTTCCCACATCCCTGTCAATGTGGGACCACATGCAGGACATCTTGTGTCTCTACTACATAGCTTTCCAGGGTATAATGGCATCTTCGCTATAGAGCTACTGCGGCGGTTGCACTCTCTTTGCAATCGAGAGATTTCATGTTTACCTCCATCGATCCGACATTAACATGATCAGGAGATTTGTGATACATCCATCCTGACACATATAATGAAGGATTGAGAGGTTTAATGTTTACCTTCCATCAATTCCCCCATTCGGAAGTAAGTATATTTTTGCCCATTGACCCCCACATATTCAAAATATGCGAACTCTAGGAGATCCCATAGGAAAACCTATTTCACCATCACTAACTACTGACGATGATGGATCTATGGTCAGAGCACTACATGAATAGCTTTCACTTGATTATTTAAGTACATTATCACATTCTTTTAGCATCAGTCAAGTTTTCAAACATAACTTATTATGACAAATGCTATAAATAAACATGTACTATTTTCATCAGTTACTTCTCAGTCTTTAAAAGACATTGGGATTTCAATCCCTCATTTCAAACTTATTTCCATAAACATATGGTTCTGGGTATTCAAACCCATAGCTCATCACTGAGCATTGTTACCACTTTTTCAGGTAACCATCACCTTTAGGTCATCTGACCAAGGTACACATGACACTTGCTACACAAGCATCTTATCTGGCACTTGAGTCCCATTAACTCTCTTGTTACCTCTTACTAAGCAACAAGGCATATCATGTCACACAAGGCCCAATAAATAATTTCAATAAATAAAGCATCATAGCTCATACCTGGCTATGTTCATCATCTCAGGATACCTGCATCGCTAGCACATATGATAACAGATATATCAATCATGTTTCAGTTGTTGGTATGTATGCCCTGAGAGCCAATCATGGGATGATTGGTGGGATACATTAAGATTGATTTGATAAACATCAAAGGCAAGCTTCCAATTCTTTCTGGTTCAGTCATATGAGATAGTGATAGAATAGATTGAATGTCTAGAGAATGACAGTACTCAATGATGTATGCTTTCAGGTTGAGGACCTAAACGATGAGATCATACGGATGCTAAGAGTTTGTACATTCTTGTTATGTCCCTAGTTGGATGTCATTGTGGAAGGTAAATAGACAGCAATGACATACAATACTAGATTGTGGTGTTGGTTGATGATAGAATCTCATTAGTCATGATATAGAGATATCAAACCAAACACATAGGTACTTGTTAGAGAACAAGTGTACCGGACAGACCCACCGTGAGTTTGACACATGGAACCATGACATGGTAGTCACAGTCAGTACTCACCGTGATGGTGGTGAGTGTGATTCTTTGACTTGAAATCACTACACTCAACACATGTCGTTGGGCACACTTTGACATCATCAAACGTAGTCCTGAAACATGGGTTGTTATAATGGTGATGATTGGGTGGCTTTGACACATGGGGATTTTGAGGGGTGAGTGATAGATATGGGATTTGTCCCTCCCGAGGGAGTTTGATATCCAAGGCCACTTGATGAGTAGGATTGAAATAGGCGTGCGCACGCATGTGTGAATCAGTATGTGATATTGAGGTCATACATATCTCTTCCAATCTACTCTGAGATCAAGAAAGTGAATGAACGTTGACAGGATGACTATTCCATGCCTCGAGTTCATTCGGGATATCATCGACAAAGGAATTATACATTCACTGTAACACCATTCACGGATTGTAGGATTGAAAGTTGTTCTCCAACTTTCTACTTTCACTTGGGTAGCACTGATGTGTGACTAGGCACCACTCTTTGCTTGTGAAGTCATAAGTGTTATGGACTTTCACTGCCAATGTGAAATGGACCTGTAGGGTCACACACATAGGATTTAACCTGGAAGAGGAGTTTTCTCCACAAGCAATGTTTAGATTGATTACTAAAGGAGTTTAGTAGTTCAATTAAACACTCAGTCAATTGATAGCTCAATATCATAATGTTCAAGGTGTTGGACACATTGATTGGAGTATCAGATTGATTGAAATCACAATTGACTGATTCTGCCCAACCTGTACTCCCAACAGATCGGTTCATGTGATGAACTGGTCGGCTGAGCTTGGTGAACCGGTCGGCTCAAGTGTTGAGCCGATCGGCTCAAGATCAGGGTGAATCGATTGCTTCAAGTGTTGAAACGATCGATTCAACTGGTGTAACTGAGCAACTTGGGAAAATAGGATTGGTGAGAATTTTCCTTTCGTTTCAATTGCCCAATTTGATTGGGAAATAGGATTGGTATTTGATACCAATTAGAAACAAAAGAAGGATAGTCAATCGAGAACCGACCAAGACCACCAACCGACCGGTTCACTTGTGAACCGAACGGTTGAGGTGTCCAAACCGACCGGTTCAGGTCCCCAACCGACTGTTTCACTTGTGAAATGATCGGTTCAGGTTGCGAGTTGGTTGCTTTTGTGGAAAATCTCGAACCCTTCTACTCCTGCTTTTAGTCCCGCATTGCCCAGGATAGAGAACCCTGCCCCATGACCCTCCTATATATATAGGGGTATTGGGGGCTTCTCTAATCTCTAAGTACAACTCAGTGCAACCAGTTGCTCTGCAAAGTTGTCGTTCTCTCTGATTTTGGTAACCGAGAGAGAGCCCGAGCAAGTGCTACCCGAAAAGGGAGGCACAACAAGGGAAAGACAACTGTGGTTGCAACTGGAGGTAGGAGAGTGTGTTGGTGACTAGTACATAAATAGGAAGGTGCGAGTCCTTCCAACTCCTTGTAGGACAAGGAGTGTGGAGTTCCAGGTGGTCCGTGTGGACTACTTCAGAGGCGGGAGGTTTCTGCAGCTCAGGAGGACAACTGTCAATCCCGACAGTCCCGGTGAGAGGAGGAGTCGTCAGTCCCGGTGCGACCAGGAGCTGCACAGACACCGTCCAAGACCGGAGGTGAAGACCACACAAGGCACGAGGTATTATCGCCGAGCAAGCCTCGGGACAAGGTATGATTCCAGAAACCATCCTTTCCTATTATATAGACGTTGATGCGTTTCCTTGTTCCGGGTTTGGGGGAGAAAATTTTTGTTTCCACTGCCTTCTCTGCCTCCCCTAAAACCCAACATTAGTTCCATGCTATTCCATAGTAACACCACTATTCCCTTACCAGGGTTAGGGTCTTCCATTTCATTTAAATCAGGGTTACTCATCCCCTTTGTTCAATTAGGACCAATGATTCATCTTTTCATTGTCCAAGATTAGGGTTTCACACACCTTCACCCTATTTTGAATTAGGGTTTACTATTCACATCACATCACCCTAAATTAGGGTTTATATTCAATAACCCACAATTAGGGTTTACTATACATCCCAATTAGGGTTTATCATTAAAATACCCTGAATTAGGGTTACTCATGTTATTACCCTAAATTCATATCACATTATCCTCCTAAATTAGGGTTTCACTCAGAATTGCCCTAAATTAGGGTTTGAGTTCATCAATTAACTCAATTAGGGTTTTATGATCTCTTCCTCAAGGATCATACCCTAATTGTATACCTCACTCATTTTGAATGTGCTAGGCTTGATTGCTACATGATTACTTTTCATGTATGAATCTCTCTCTCTCATCCTCTTCTAGGATGTCCAGAAGATTTGATCAATTGAACCTTCAATTACATGAGGTATCCAATTGAATTGACCAATTAAATCTTCAATTACATTAGATATCCAAATGGATTAACCATGTTGAACCTCAAATGGTTTTGGTTGCTTAGACCCTAAACGGTCTTGGTATTTCAAAATTCAAACGGTTTGAAACTGTTTGGGCACATTGACCTTGTAACCGTTTAAGCAAGAAATGTGTTGAAACCATATGGACTTGGGTCTCGATACAATTTGGGATCGTTTGGACCCAAATGGTCTTAAGACCATTTGGTCCAAACCCTCTCAAAACCGAATGGACCAAAAAGTCTTTCAACACAACCAATTCAAGGTTCCCATCAATGAACCACCTATCAATTGAATCCTTGATTCATTCATCAATTTAACTATTGAATCATCCTTCAATTAGACCATCAATTAAGGTTTTGAACCCAATTGAACTAGGATTTATAATTAGGAACCCATCAATTAGGGTTTTGAATTCGAGGAACCTTCAAGGATTAACATTGTGGAACTAATCCAATTGAAATCATTGAACCATCTTCAAGTTATTATATGACCTGACCTCAAATGGTCTTGAGGTCGTTTGGATGACCTCCAAATGGTCTTGAGGTCATTTGGATGACCTCTAAACAGTCTTGAGACCATTTGCCTCATCATTCATTAAAATTTGTGAAATCCAATTAGGGTTTGCATCATTGGATTGATCATCAATTTAACTACTGATTGTACTTCGATTTGATATCTCTAACTATTCAATTACTCAACCATACTCAACCTTAGACCTCCAAACGATCTTGGTTGACCTCCAAACGGTCTTGAGACCGTTTGGGGTGACCTCCAAACGGTCTTGAGACCATTTGGGCAAATCAACCCAAACTTTTAAATTAAACAGTTGCAATTTCAACACTTAATCGATTAGGGTTTCTAATTGGACGATTGTCCATATATTGAATTAATCAATTGGATCAAATGGATCATCATCCAACATGTTTTAGGGACCTGACCTCAAATGGTCAACCCATCCAAATTGTCAACTCTTCTAAATGGTTTGGGATCCAAACCTCCAAACGATTTGGTGAAACCGTTTGGACCAAAGCTATTGAAACTGTTTGCAATGCAAACTTGTTGGAATGTGTGCCTAAGATGATGTCATCATCATAAAGCCTTAGTCCATAGAAAACTACTACCATTATCATGGTAATTGCATCAATTAATCAAAGGAATTGCAAGAAGAGAAATTGAACATTATTGATTGAGAAATTGAAATCAATAACAATGAATAGGGGTTCAAGTTATATAACCTTCCTCCAATTGAACTCAAATGCTTGGAGCTTCACGTCAACAATGATGGAAGGAGCTTTTTCACACCACAACATTCGTTCCTCAAGCTTTTGAGTGAAAAGGAATGGTTAGAATTGAAGATGGGATCGAGATAAGAAGAAATCATGCATTGATTTGTGATTTCCACCATGAAATCAAGATGAACGAAGGTCAAGAAGCTTACCAACAGGTTGGGGGTCGTCTTCCTGCTGCTCCTAGCTTCCTTGATCATTTTTTGCAAGCAAAGAGAAGAAGTGGAATCGAAAAAGTCCTTGGTTTGAGTTTTAAAGGGTGTTTTTAATAAGAAAATCAATGAGAGAGAAAATGCTTCTTGCAAATCCTATAAATTCTGAAATTGTTGCCACCTCTCCCCCCTTGGTTCCTTGCATGCAAAGGTATCTTTATCTCCACCAAACTCCCTTCCATTATCCATGAATTAAGGGAAAAGAAATTAAGCACCTTAACCTTTATAATATCATTATCCATAAGTTAGTGTATAATTCTTTTTAGTTTCTTAATGTGCACTACTACAGAACATGTCTTTGTTTATGCCCTTTTAGCGACCTTTCTCAAGCGACGCCTACGTGGGCGCCACTAAAGGTCGAACTCTTCGGCATCAATTTTATAACCGACACCAAAAGGCTTCGCGCCACCGAAAACGCGCCAGCAGGGCACCGATAGGCGTCGGTTATGTATAATAAGTCGATGCCAAAAGGATTCACGTCACAAAAAGAGCGCCATCTAGGACACTTTCTGCTTCGGTTTGCAACTAAAAACCGACGCCATATTTCCAGACGCCACGACCGTGCTTCCCTGCATGGCCGTGTTTAGTACTATAGGCGTTGGTTTTGTATTAATAAGCGATGCTATTTCCCGCCACGGTCATGCTTTCCAACACGGTCAGGTTGTTTGTCACATTAGGCGGCGGTTTTATGCAATAATCGACGCTGTAAGACTTTGATGATGGTGTTATATAAATAACCGAAGCCTATGTTTTAATTTTTTTTTCTTATCAGTTTGTAGGCCTGCTGTGGCTGGTCAGCAGGTTGAGAACCTACAGTTCAGTTTTCTGAACTGCAGGTTTACGACATCCATTGATATCAGCCAACAAACATGCCACAAACTTGTAAAATCAAGAAATATACTTTTCACACAAGTAGATACATTCAGACATCAGTTCAATTCTCACATTCACACATGTAGAAACATTCAAATACATGTAGAAACATTCAGACATGTAGAAACATTCAGACATGTAGAAACATTCAGACATGTATAAACATTCAGAAATATTCATTTACAAAATATCATTCAACATCGCTATCAGCATCCCAATTATATTTTACAGTCCCCACTATTTATATGGCTCTTGCCCATTCTTCTCTTACTTCATTTAATACTTCCATCATATATGGAGCATGTACATCTTTTGAGTGTCTACCTATAGTGTGGTCAGTTTTAAACACCTGCAAAGAGAATGATGTATATATATAAGTAATAATATAAAAATAATATTGATATATTTCATACTAGCTAATGAGACTATATATAATACCTCATGTATGGTATCGATGTCCAATGCAGCATATTGGATAATCATCTGCATAAATCACATCACATAGTATACACATGCCCAACCATTGTCTTGTGTAGCGCACTATAAATTTAAACATACAAAATATTAAAAAATACAACTAAGCACAGTTCACATAAATTATATATACATTGGAGTCGGGAACTTACTTTCACGTTCTCCCAAATTATTGGTTGGTTCTTTTTCCTGGGAACCTTTCCTCCAGCCTTTTTGAATGCATCTAAACCCCTACATGTTAATGTAACACAGTAAATTGCATAATTAAATAGTAATGTAATAACAAATGTTAACGGATATAAAAATGAAATATTTCTCACCAGAATAATGACATTCTCATTACGTGTCCAATTTTAGTATTCAATGTACTCCCCACAGGATCTAGATAATAAACAGGGAACGTCCCGGGGAGAATAACTCGTAACTCCCAATGCCTACTGCTAGAGGTAAAAAAGTTCAAAATTAATAACTCAAAATCCACAATAAAAATGTAATTTTCTTATGTCCAAATTATAAGTAAAGTAAACTTACTTGACATTGAATGGAGCTATTATTATAGTCTTCTTTTGCTGATCGAAAATTGTAAAAGAATCTATACAGTATTGTTGAACACTATCAGGATCTTTAGCTACCATACTAATCAATGATGGAATAAAAAATCCCACATGGTCAAATGCAAATTGTTTACATTGATTTTTGACTAAGTAGCTGCAAAACATGTATTATGTATGCATTAATATATAATAAACCAGATCACCAGATCTTACACAAGGTATATGGATGTATAAATAAGATCTCACCTTATCCATGTCTCTATCATTGATGTATTCAACCAATCATAGATAAATAGCTCAATAATATCTTGTATAAATAAAGAGCTTTCGTATGATTGACCTGCATAATTCGCTTCTCAAGAAACAATTATAGGGCAATGTATATTATGTGCCCATAGCCAACATGCCATTCCCCTACAAGCATGACCTAACAGGTATTTTAGGTTAGTTAGAACCCAACTTGGTAATGCAGGAAGTGGAGGTGGAGGCCTAGATGCTCTGGGTGTCTTCTTTTTAACCTGTATATATAATTTCAGATCAATTGACCTTATATATACACATTAACAATCTAAAGTAATGTAAATTTATCTTACAATTTCATTTGTGTAGACGACATCTACTTTGGGCCACAATATCACCCCGCCTTCTGCCTCAGCAAGTGTATCAATATCCGGGTGGGCATATGGAAATGTAGCTTCCATCCAATCAGGGAATACACGTATCAGGCTCTCACGAACATAGCCCTATGGCATTGGAGTCCCATGAAACGTTTCCCCAGGAAGGGATGGGTAAGCCTGCGCCTCTACAACAACATAGTCTTGCATTCTTAAGCGGCATGGCTTCAACGCCTACAAATTTACGTAAAGAATGTTATACATATATATATATATCATCTTGAAAGCATATCATCTTGAAAACACTAGCTACAATGTCATAAACAATACTTACAACATACGTGTTAGGCGGTGGGTATGCAGGATTACTTGCAGTCTGTGCATCAGGAGAAGAGTGGGTCGCCACAGGATGTTTGGAAGCCTGAGATGCCTGCCACCGCTGCATTATATCCTCAACTTTCTTAGAAACTAGATCCTCAACTCTTTTATTCTCCTATACATGGATAAAAGAAACATTAGCTTCTTATTATTGAATTCCCTTTTGCAGTAACATTCTAAAAAAAGAATAAGTTACCTCTTCTTATGAAAGTCCTTCTCCGGGTTTGCGCTGGGATGGCCCAAAGAATGCTTTGATGCCCACACCAGCGCCTGCACCCCTAACATGTCCAGGATGCTCTGGGTTACCCAGAGCAATTGTCAATTCATCCCTTGTGCCCTGAGGGATGAACATGCCTTGTTTCCTCTGCTCATGCAGATCCCACTAATCACCATCAACAGAAATTGGTAAGTTAACACCACAAATAATCAATATTCAAACGATTGCTCTAAAAGTTGTATTTACCATTTTCGCAGCCACCTTAACAGTTACAGGCTTCTTTATTTCACCCTTCTTGTTTTGCCTCCTAGCTATCAAGACATCATGGCGAGGCATGGGTGTGGCAGATGTAGTAGAGGACTCCTGAGTAGCAGCAGACTCTGCCTGTAGTATTTGGCAAACGTTTGCATAGCCCTTTGGACCCATAGTGTGGTCATGCACATTCAGTGCACGCCTTGCTTTTTACGCCTCACTGAGGGCATAGTTAGTATGCACATTAATGATTTGGTTAGTAACACTAAATGTTAATCTTGAATAGGTGAATACAACGTATATTAATACATTCAGTGCACACCTTGCTTTTTGCACCTCACTTAATACCTTGAATTCTTCAGATTTTCTTGAAGCAACAAACATGTCCCAATCTTCTTCGCCTCACTTAATACCTTGAATTCTTCATATTTTGTTGAAGCAACAAACATGTCCCAATCTTCTTTGTCCAAGAAGTTCCACTGTTCAAGTGCTGACTTCTTCTTCTTATCACCATCTTTTATGTATTCTCTATTGAGATTTGTCCTTTAGTTCCTTAGCATCTTTCCAGCGTGTTGCATCATGCTTTTACGATGCAACTTCTCATCCAATGCAAACAGATTCTGTAAAGTAGAATTGCTATTAACTAGTATCCAAAAATAGAATTGCAAATAATAGAATTTGTAATATACAAAATAGAATTGCAAATAATAATAACTTCTTCAACAGACTGATGCCCCTTTTCTTGTTAAGTTTTTGGTGATGCGCATCAAGTTCCTCGAGTGCTGCAGTGGGTACATCAACCTAAAATTTGACAAAAATAAACACACTGAATTAACCCAATATAGAAATATAGGATATATGACATAACTAGAAGATAATGAATTTTATAGAAATACATGATATGTTTTTAGAACATACATTGGTATCCTCGCCATGCTCATCATGGACTTCATGCTCATCATGGACATCATGCTCATCATGGTCAGCCATTTGAAAATGTCATTAAAAAGGCAAACATTTAGCATTTGTATTAACTAGAAGATAATGACACATCAAATCTGAAAATGATATTGATATTAAAAAAGCAAACATTTAGTTTCAATAAAAAATATAAATGTGCATGCCTCTAAAATTTTGATCTTTTATCAATTAACAAACCTTCATTGTGATCTCCGTGCACATATAAGTCATCATTAGCTTCAATATTTTGTGGAGTTGGCAACCCAACTGAGAATGGACTGGAGTCATCATACATGTCATAGTACTCTTCTTCATCTATAGGATCTTCAATAAACTATATTTTACCATGAAGAACAACCGACCATTTATCATTTGCAGGATCATCGATATAGAATACTTATTTTGCCAGTGGTGCCAATATAAATGGTTCACCCTTCTCGCCAATCTTTTCAAAGTTCACTAAAGTGAAACCCAATTCATCCATTACAACTCCTTTGGTGTTATCAACCCAATTACATTTAAAGAGCAGAATTCTGAAATCTATGTAGTCAAACTCCCATTTGTCTTCAATGACACCGTAATATGACATTTTAGCTTCACGTGGACTCTTATGCTTTGCACTTGCAAAATACATAGTCGACGCTTGAAGAGTGACCCCACTATTTTGGACGACACTCTTATCATCTTGGCGCTTTGTGTAATATGTGAACCCATTAATTTCAAACCCTTCATAAGACATAACATTCGGTTTTGGTTTAAAGGTGAGGCATTTGATAGTTTCTGTAATATCATTTGGTGTTTGAGATAGTTGATGTAAGACTTTATCTTCAAACCACTTAGTAAAAGTCTTGTTATGCTCTCTAGCAAGCAACATTGAACTTTCTCAAGGATGTTGTCTCTTGATGAAATCGGTATGTTCTTCGATATAAACACTCACTTCATCTATGTTGTGTAAAATATACAAGTGAGCTTGTTCCAACTGCTCACGGCTGATTACTTTCACCCGTGATCCCAAAATTCCTTTGCCCTCCTCAATATTCTTGTCATTAACATGAGTGTTATTACCACTCAGAAAATCATTGCAAAAATCCATAACCTCTCTCGCCACATAACCTTCAATAATACTCCCTTCAGGCCAATAACGATTTTGAACATCACCTTTAAAAATGCTCATGTATCATTCAAAGGGATACATCCAATGCAAGAAAACTGGTCCCAACATTTTCACTTCCCTAGTCAAGTGGACAGCAAGATGTACCATGATATCAAAGAATGAAGGAGGGAAATACATCTCAAGCTGACATAGGGTAACAACCACTTCTCTTTGCAAATTATCGAGAGTATCAGGATCAATAACTTTGCTGCATAGACTGTTGAAAAAGAAACAAAGTCTGGTGATTGCAAACCTTACATGCTTCGGCAATATAGATTGAATTGCCAAGGGCAATATTTGTTGCATTAGAGTGTGACAATCATGAGATTTAAGACCTATCAACTTCAGATCTTTCATTGAAACCAATCTACGGATGTTGGATGAGTAACCCTGTGGCACCATAACATTTTCCAAGCATTAACAAAAAGCTTTCTTCTCCTTTCTAGACAACGTGTAACAAGCGGGAGGTAAGTATGTTCTTTTATTACCCATTTCACGTAATTCTGTTAATTCTGACCTTATTCCCATTTCACGTAGGTCCAGTCTGGATTTTATCCCATCTTTAGTCTTACCTGATATATTTAACAGAGTACCAATGACGCTATCACAAACATTTTTCACAATGTGCATTACATCGATACAATGCCTGACTGTCAAAGGACTCCAATAAGGAAGATCCCAAAATATTGACTTCTTCTTGAATGAAGAATTGTCACTCCGTGTGGCCATACTACATTGTGATTTCTTACCAAAATTCATTGACAGTGTCTTTTACTCTTTCATAAACAACATTCCCTGGTATAGGTTTAGGTGCACTACGTTCATCATTCCATCCATTGAATGCTTTGTGCTTCCTACGATACAGATGGAATTTTGAAAGAAACCTTTGATGACCAAGATATAAAGTCATGCCGCCATGTTTTAGTCTTATTAAATCAATGTTTTCTTCACATATAGGACACACTTTAGCTCCTTTGACACTATCTGTATGCTAGAAAGTCATTAATAGTGCAAAACAACATAGCGTGCAAACTAAGTGTCTCTCTTACTGAAGCATCATATGTCATCACAACTTCAGCCCAAAGTTTCTTTAAGTAATCAATCAGAGGTTCAAGATAAACATCGATATCATTTCTGGGTTGTTTAGGGCCCGATATCAACAACAACAGCATAACGTACTTATTTTTCATACACAACCAGGGGGGAAGATTGTATATAACAAGCATGACTGGCCAAGTGCTATGTTGGCTGCTCAATGTCATGTATGGATTCATCCCATCTGTACAAAGCCCAAGTCTTAGATTCCTATCTTCTTCACCAAATTTGGGGTACAATAGATCAATCTTCTTCCACTGTGAGGAATCAGACACATGTCGTAGGATCCCATCATTATTTTTCTTAACATCTGCATGCCACCTCAAATTCTTCACATCTTTTGGATTTGCAAACAAGAGTTGAAACTGTGATATTATAGGTGGATACCACATCACCTTGGCAGGAGAACCAATTTTGGACTCCCCTGAAGTCGTCAATTTATACCGTGACGCACCACATTTTGGACAATCTTTCAAATCCACATAGTCCTTTTGAAATAATACACAATCATTCGGGCATGCGTGTATCTTCTTGGCCTCCATTCCCATTGGGCACAACAATTTCTTTACCCGATATGTTGAGATTAGCAGCTCGTTTCTTTCAGGAAGCATTTCTTTCAACAAAGTCAACAATAAAGTGAAGCTTTTTTCACTCCATCTATTGTTAGCTTTCAACTTATACAATCTCAACACAGTGTTAAGCTTCATAAACTTAGCACAACATGTGTATAACGGTATCTCAGCATCATGCACAATGTTTCTAAAGTTAGGAGGTGGATCAGTGTGCTCTACCCTACAACTATCCAGCATCGCATCAACAAATTCTACTAGAACTGGTTCGTTCACATCTACGTCATCAGCGGAAATTTCTTCTTCCACCCAAGCACTACTATCGACATCCACTGGTTTCGAGTTTGAAATCTCTCCATGCCAGTGCCATTCTGTATAGCCTTGTACAATCCCGTTGCACATGACATGACTTTTGATTTCGTCACCAGTGCTGACTTTCAAATTGTTACCGCAATGCCTACATGGATAGTAGAACCTATCTCCAGGTTCTTTCCTATGTTCCTCGGCAAATCTAATAAACTGATCAAGATCAGATATAAACTCTAGGGTGCAGCGATTGCGAATGGACATCCATGATCTATCCATTCTATGATCAAAGAGAAAACAAGTATATATTAGGACAAGATTAGGGTCTACGGTTAACAAATACATGTGATGTCATTCTAATATATAATAAATGTGTACCACCTATCAGTGCCCTGCTGGGGACTATCCAAGATTTACTCCTAATGAGTAAATCTTGGACAGGTTTCTAGGACAACAAACACATGTGTTGTCATTCTAATATATAATATATGTGTACCTCCTATCGGTGCCCTGCTGGCGCATTTTCGGTGACGCAAAGCCTTTTGGCGTCGGTTATAAAACCGACGCCGAAGAGTTTGACCTTTAGCGGCACCCACATAGGTGTCACTTGAGAACCGTCGCTAAAAGGGCATAAACAATCGACGCCAAAGACATGTTCTGTAGTAGTGAAATTCAGGGTTTCTAGGCCAACAAACACATGTGATGTCATTCTGATATATAATAAATGTGTACCACCTATCCCATCCTTGAACACCTAATCTCACTAGTAAGTGTATAATGTGTATTGGGTTTTCGAGTATTGGGTTTCTAGGCCAACAAACACATGTGATGTCATTCTGATATATAATAAATGTGTACCACCTATCCCATCCTTGAACACCTAATCTCACTAGTAAGTGTATTAGGTGTTCAAGAACAGTCCCAAACCAGGGACTATCCAAGATTTACTCCTAATGAGTAAATCTTGGATGGGTTTCTAGGCCAACAAACTCAATAATAGATATGTACATGTTAGGGTTTCATCACAATTAATGTTAGGGTTTCATCACAATTGATGTTAGGGTTTCATCAATGTTAGGGTTTAATCAAATCAAATTAGGATGCTAGAATGGACATGTTTAAATCTTATTTCAACGTGCATCAAAATTTACTGAATTAGGTCAAACATTAGGATTAGAAACACAAATATATGCAAGCAAAAGATCTGTTCGTATCCTAGGATTTACATAAAGCATTACATAAAGATTTGTTCATATCCTTACCAATAATAAGAACGACCATGGCTGTGTTGGCCTACCACGGCCGTGCTGGACAGCAGGGCCGTGGTAGGCCAACACAGCCACGACCGTGCTTGCTGTTGGTAAGGAGATACGGAGAAGGAAGCAAAGAGGCTAGGGCTACCTGGAGCTAGCGTGGAGAAGAGCGACGGCGACCAACGACAGACGTGGGGGCGAGCAGGCAAAGACTAGAGCAGAGCGGCGAGCAGAAGTGGCACCAGGAGAAGAGCAGAGCAGATCGGTGAGCAGCAATGGTGGTAAGCGGCGGCGACAGTCGGAGAAAGAGGATGCGGCGGTGAGCTCAGCCGCACCAGCAGCAGCTGCGGCGAGCAGCAGTGGGGGTCGTCAGGTGATTTTAGGCGAGCGGCGATCACAGCAAAAAACTATCACGATGAAACAAGAAGGAAGGGGAAGAGCTGGGTGATATAGGTCTATTAAGTTTGTCAACAACGTCAGTTATCTGGAAAACCGATGCCTTTTACCTTTAAGCGTCAGTTTATAGTAAAAAACCGACGTCCAATTAGATAATCTTTACCTTAAATTATTTGGCGGAAACGATTATCAGCGTCGGTTATGAAAGGATAACCGACGCCTAAATTGGAATTTTTTGTGCAAATTTTCATCTTATATCAGCGTCGGTTAGTAGTTAAAAAACCGACGCTGTATGTGATACTTTGGGGCAAAAAAATTTTCTACTCGAAAATTGGATTTCACGGGCGATTTTAGGCGTCAGTTTGTCTTACCCAGCCGACGCTGAATATAAAGCGGTACCTGTGTCTAGCTGGTCTTTGAATATAGACGTCGGGGTTCCTAAATAACCGACGTTGAATATTATAGGTGTCAGTTTTTTTAAATAACAGACGCCCAGAAAAGCGACATTGAATGCTGTTTCTGTAGTAGTGGTGAGTGGGTTCTCCACTCACGTAGATCTTTCCTTTGCTTTTGCAAGGCACAAGGATGTCCATATATGTGGATTTCAACCAACATAATTTTGGTTGAAGAGCAATCCATTTAATATAATTATTTTTGCATTATTTCAATTATGCTTAAATCTTGATTATTTTAATATCAAGATTCTCTCTCCTTCAAAGTAGCTCACATGAGATGCCCCTCTCATTTTCTTTCCTCTAAAAGATGCCAATAATATTAAGGACCTTATTGAAGTGGTAAATTGCATATTGAACCATGGGTTTTGGGTAAATTGCACATTACACCAAAACTAGGTTTTAATGGATAAACATTGCTTTATCAGCTCTTTCTTGGTACTCAGGATTTCACTAGCCATACCTCTGCATCATTTTCATTCCCATGATGCTTTAACATATTAGGAACATACTATCATGCACAATTTGCAATTAACCCCTCACTTCAGTTTTCATTTGATCAATATAGTGATTGTGGATAATCGATTGGAATGCATGTTTATATTACAATTTCTCAACCCTCAACCATATCTGATAGAAGCATTGGTGATCATTCACAAATTTGGTGTGAATTCTTTGTTGGACATGTACGAATTGGTATCTGATTACAAGAGGTACAATATTGTACAAGTCATTGTGTTCATAAAATAAGCTTACATTTTTATTTAAAATTTAGTAGTAGAATTTTCCCCATTTTGCATATTGTTTCTAGGATTAGGGATAGCTATGTTGATTTATGGTAGGATTGAAATAAAGCACATCCATCTTGATTTTGTCTTTCTATGATGATTGATGCTAACATACCTAATAAATATTTGGTTGTGGTTTCTTACTCTATTTGCTTTCTATTGAGTTGTATACCTTATAAATGTAATACTCTAATGACTCTTATGCATCTTATGATCAAAGACCATAAATATTCTTATCTAGGGGCATTTGGATGTATATGTTTTCCTTGTGTACGAGATGTTAACTATGAACTTGATCTTAGATCACTCTCTTGTGTGTACAATGATACTTTTAAAGGCTACAAGTGCTCAAATATTTTTACTAACAAGGTTTATTGATCTAATAATTTGTTAGATTGGTTTGTTTTTACCTCAATGTATATTTTTGAACTTGTTGGAATATCACCTTCTTCAAAATACATAACTCTTTCATAACTACATATGTTATTGTTAATTTGTGGTATTCAATTTAGTTCAATGTCATTTGAGTGAAATGAGAATTGTATTGTTTGTGCAATGTGTTAGTTAGTGCAATGCGATATCCAATTCAATGTGGTTTATTTGAAGTTTTTTGTTTCAATCTGTGGAGGTTGCATTTGGTGGGGTTTCTAAATATTAGTAGTTCAGATAGTTCTACAAAACACACTATTAAATTACCACAAGAACATGGTGTCATTTATTAGGTAAAATTCAAAGATTCAATCGTACATGTATCGATGGTTAATGGGTAAAAACCAACACCTTAAATGTCCTCCATGATATATATTATATATACATGAAATTATATCTTGGTAGATTAATATTAAAAGACCATGTCATGTTTATTTGAACTAACACTTCACTAAAAATGAACGTTGACACATATTTTAATGTATCAACTCTCTAACCAATGTGTGATCTATTCTTTCTTGTGGAACCCACTTACTTGGACGTCACAATGAAATTGACAAAATATGTCTTCTTCAACCACAAAAAAATATTATTTTACAATATATTCCCTCACAATTAGGCAAGGAGTATACCACATGGGTGCCTATTCTTCATTAACCCTCCAAAATGATCACTTATCAAACTCTTAGTTGATTAAATCGTGGGGTGGAGAAAGTGGGGAACACACTTGGGGGGACTACATTCTAGTTCCTTGAAAAACATACATTGATATGGCTCATTGACCATTTTGCAATGGATTCCGCCACTCCAAAGTGGGCAATGTACTTGCTTTGCACCTTAGTCTAATCTTGGTCTTTGCAGATTCTCAATTATAATTAGGTGTTAAATGGATTTGATTGTGATAAAGAGACGAAAGTGGGTGAGTGGGTGCAGTGCATCCATTTAGTTCTAAATCTCAGTAGTGTGAGGCATGTTGATCATTTGAGTGAATTAGATGTAGTTTTGCAGCTGTCATGTACCTAACATTTAGGGTTTTAGTGATGATGTCCAAGAAAAGTAGTCAATAAATAAACACCAATCAATTGATTGTCATTTTAAATCAATAGCCTTCCCATAGCAGGAGTTATTGTCTTTGTTGTATGATTGTAACCTCATATCATGAAAGAGATTAGGATCGTTCTCTTCTTCAGGTGATTGTTAAACACCTTCATTATTGAATTGTGTGGAAAATAAGTTGTGTTGTATATCTTATTGATAGACAACAGACTCCCCTCCTATATATATTAGAGAAGGCAAGTACAAGGATGATTAATTAATCCTAATTGGACAAGATAATTAAGTCCATGTACATATTAACTACTAATATATCTAACATCTAACAATCTTGTTCAAGTTGGAGTATGTGAAAGAGACATATTCATCTTGGAAATACAAGACTCAATAAGAATATAAGACAAATAAGGAATTAAAATCTCACTCCAATTCATAAATTTCACTCCCATTTAAACATGACTCCCAAACTAATAAGCAATTTAATGATGTCTCATTTGAAATTATGTTTTGTAGGTAGGAAATACTTGAGCTTTCAAGAACATCTTCTAAAGTGCATATGGAAGGAAGAAGTGGATGTAATCCAATCATTATAGCAAAATGTCACCACCAGCAACTTGGAGTAAAAGATCAAGGAACCATGAGTATGTCATCTCTACATGAAATAAATGTGTGATTCAAATAAGCACATTCAACACATCACATGATGTCGATGTAGTAGAGGTATCTTCAATCATTTGAGAAGGTTAGTGAACTGGACTAGTGTACAAAGGACAAAAACCATGCATAATGTGGAACAAACATGAAGAAAATGAGGCGATGATGACTTCCATGCTTAATCCACAAATTTGGATCATGAATTTTGGGGGCTTGATAAGAATGAAAACACCATCAAGGAAAACCCAAGTTGACCACCATATCAACAGTTGAGAAACAAAAAAATGCAAATTGGAGAAAACATGAATAAAGTAGCTCGGTGAAGATAAAATATGGATGAATATCAACATTGTAGTTGTAGTATTTGCATGTTGTATATTAATGTGATTCTCAAAGGAAACTATCCATATCATGAGAATGCCTCAAGATCACCAAAAGAATGACACCAAAGGGAAAAGTGGCTTGAATAAGAACAAGAATCTCTTTCCCAATGTGTGTAAATGTTATAACTAAGATTCTTCAACTAACTCATCAAATGGTGGTCAACTAGAATAAGAACAGAGAGCCAATCCCTGTGCATATCGTGGCATGAATGCAAAAAAATGAACAATGCTATTAGGAGAAAGATATGACAATGATGCACTGGAAGCATAATGTTTAGTGGGAATGAAACACAAAAAAGATATCGAAATATTGCTATATATTATAATAATAATAAAAATAACAATAATAATAATAATAATAATAATAAGCTTGATAAATATCTAAATAGCATGGGCTAATATATATCATCTCTCTTTCTTCTCATATTCCCCTTTGATATTTTCTCTCTATCCCTCCTCATACTCTCTTTCTTCTCTATATCCCCCTTTCATGCCAACTACAAAAAGAATTAAGAGAGTGGTTGTAGTGAGAATGCATAAAACAATGATAGAGGTAAGGATATCTCTAATACAATTCTACTCTATAGTGTCACAACTAATAACATAGATTTTAAAACCAAAATTATATTGTTGGTTATAAACCAACAAGCATCTCTATAAGTTGACATTTATCCTTGAGGAAAAAATTTGGGTACCACTTGTATCTTAAAGTCTATTTATCACATCAAAACTGACACCATAGGTAGCCCGCAAAATTCAATTTCTCAGAAAATTTGTGACTTGGAACAAAAGTGCTTGTTTATGTAAAATTGACATCATAAACCTAATGGTACCTCCAAAAAATCTTACTATGTTGGTTCTACTATTGAACTAACTCTCGACAGTTCTAGAGAGGAGCCAACATTACATTCTTCCCATTATGTAACCCCACAAAATAAATAATCCCTCCCCAGAGACTTACGTTTTGTCAACCGAAGTTGACGCAATAGTCTTGGCTAAATTTGATGTTCTAATTGATTTTGGGCATCAGTTCTGATAGGGAACCAATGTGATAGTCTTCCCACAATGCAACCACATATAAAAAATAACAACTCCAAAATGCCTTCCTATGTTAATTTTTTTTGCAAAAAATGACTCTTTAGTCTTGGCAAAAATCGAGGCTTTGAAACAATGGGGTGTCAGTTTTTCATGAAAATTGACACTTAATGTCAATTTTGCATGTCAAAATGATGCATCAACAAAAATCCAGGTACCGATTATAGGTAGGGACATGTAGGGAGAGGAGGTGAGGTGTTCATATGGGAGAAATAGGGAAACGTTCCAATTACAGATGAGGTAGGGTGCATAAACAAGGTTGGATGCAAAAGAGGCTAGCAAAATAGGTCAGGGTAAGAAATAAGGTTGGATGCAAGAGAGGCTACCCAACGTGGTTGGGGGTACGAGATCCATTGACAGTGACCACCATAGGAAAAGAAGTAGATGGCAAGGTTGATGATGGATGCAGGTTGGTAAGGCTATGGCATTACAAACTAGATAAATGGTGGACTTTCTATTAGTTGGAAACAAGAGAGAAAAACTTGACCATGGAGGCCTTGAATATGCCTGGTGGGTGGCCATGGAAGGAAGAAGCAAAGGCCGCCTATAGGCATAGACAACTCTTTGTTTCTCTCCTCTCTAGGTTTTCCAAAGAGCATCCTACTACAATACCATGTGTAAAATAAGATGTGTTGTATTTATTCTCGATTGATGACAAACTATTCTACTATATATAGGGGAGAAGGAAATTATAAGGAACCAAACTTATCCTAATGGGCCAGGATAATTAGGCCCATGAACTTATTAACTATTAATATATCTGACATAAAAAAATTATATCTGATGACTGATCACCTACCTAATTAGAAGTATATGGTTTATTATATTTAGTTACTACTACGTAGATCATCTCGTTGTATCCTGACGTACCTCATGATGTAAAATCTAAACTTCACATGTTCATATTGTGTTCTGTCACTCCAATGCAATATTTTGTGTGTTGTGACCAACTTCCAATAAATACTATTATCCTAGTATACTACTAAATCTTTTCTGATTTTGATTAAGTTCACATGTCTTCATTTTATCATTATAACTTTAATTGACATTTTTTCATGATATTCTATGTATTGAGCAACTAATTTGGATGTACAGAAACTAGAGTGTCAAAATATGGCATAGAAGAAATAACCTAGTGAGGCACAACATTCATATAACATTTATCAAATAAATTATGAAATGATGGTATACAATACTACCAAAACAATAGTGACACCGAATATGTTGACATCAAATATCACATAATGTATGAAGTACCTAGTGAATTATTTTGGATGGGGACCTAACTACTTCCATTTGAGTACATGTTTTAGGAAAGATGTTAATGTTGTACCAGCCAGTTTACATCACAACCGAGTCTAGATATGGCGAGCCTCATTGTAAACTAGGGAGATAGTAGAGGAATCAATCATTATAGATTTTAGGCAGACCTTAAGGTATATGAATTGTAGAGGTAGCTTGCTATTCTACTTTCACATATTGTGGTACACTTTATATGGGTTCATGAGCATAATAAAAAGGAAAAAAAATTAAGAAACTAATATAGTATTTTCATGCATTTGAAGTAGACATCATGAAACTAGTGAACTATTTTACTTGCTCCACAATGAAATAGTCTATTGCATACTTCAAACTACAAGTATCATGTTATTTACCTAAACAAATGTCTTTCTTCTAATTAATATACTATGACATTTATATTTCTTTGAACTTGTGGAGTTTCCCACACATTGGGATCTAGATCATATACTATAATATATTTGTTTCTTTGGCTTAGTTTAGTGTTCCACACAATGGGCTCGTAGATCATGCTAAATCAAATGAAACTTTTGGGTATCAGTCAATGACATCAGATTCAAGGATATCCTGATGGTTCCTACTAAGATGAAATGACTAGAGGTGTATAATGACAATATAGAATTAGATGATAAGGTATCTTATGTACTTCTAGTTCTATATTAGGTGTGGGTGAGAGTGAATGTGATAAAGTATAATGTATGTAACATGTTAATTTGTAGACAATAATATGTTATACTTGTCTTGTTCCTGCACTGAAAAGATCTTGTAATGACTCTGTGAAATGGTGAATGACATGTAGAATATGAGTCTAAAAGTGATTGTATGTTGAAAAATCAACAGATGAAAATTCGATTATCTAATACAAATGGTTAGTCCTAATCATACCTCTAGTGCAAGCTTAATCCATGAAATTAGGGTTTGGGTTGCATCAAAGATGGTCCATGGTAGTTTCTAGTATCTACAAAAGTGGAAAATGGATGCATCAACCATTCATATATATCTTTAGTAGAAAATAAAACATAAAAATAGAGATGTAAACAATTACACACATATGAATCATACCCAATATGCATGCCAATAAATGACTAGTTAAACATGAACCAAAACATGATCATGTTTTTGTATTATAGTCACCTTGTATTTCACCATATACTTTCATTCACTCAAAGTATTTTTATCAAGAAACACAAATTATAACATTTTGGGACTACAAACAATTTTTTCAATTATATTATATGGTGAACATTATGATTTAAAACTTGAAGGGAGAAAACAAATAAAATCATATCATATTGGATGAGACATAAATAGATCCTTCTCTACTTCAAATTACCTTGGCCCTATTTGACTAATGGACCCCCAAGAATCTTATCTAACACCTTCATGTCATTGTGTGACTATGTGATGGAATAACCTACCTTGGAAATTGATGCAATCCAAGGAGGATGGTTGATATTTATGGTGTCCGCTCTTTTCCCACCTCGACTTTCTTTCAAGAAACCTAATTCTAGGAATTGAAGAACATGTTCCTTATTTGGTTTTGTCGTAGGGGAATAATCTATAACAGAGCAACTAGACTACATTCATTTGCAATTGGTGACTTACTGAGATGACATGTGAATAAATAGTTATACATGTAATGTTTTATATGTTCAGCACAATATAAAAGGATCTTAGGTTATATATGATTATAGTCACTTCTCTCTACGTGCACTCCTTTTTCACTAGCGAAGGCAATTCCCTTACATGTTAGGTATGTGGATTTGTCACTATCTATACCCTTAATTTTGTAATCAGATTTTCATTTGAAATGTTTCTTAGGCATGTTTATTGTTAATATTTTAGTACACTACATGATTGTATTTGTCATTTTCATAATTGCACAACATGTTCATCATAATTATTAGGTAAAACCAATAAAGTCTCCCCATTTGATCCAACATCAGTGCATCAACACTTGTTATCTTATATCTCCTTAAAACACACCCACACATGCACACACACACACACACATACGAACAAACACACACACACACATGAACACACACACACACACACACACACACACACACACACACACACACACACTACTCCTAAATAACCTGGCTCAACATTACTGGTGTACATGTAACTCTGGTCTTCGACCTCCTCCACAAAATCCCTTCCCCTCAATGACATTGAGATTAGTATCTCAACCTTCTATTTAACATCCCAAATGGAATTATTTACATCCCCTCACTTAAGTGACAACTATAATTTTAGCTAATATATGACATGCAATTTCAAATGGGATCATTGGTGCCTTTGGATGAGTCATCAAATATGATTGGTAGCTTTGCATCAACTCATCGGAAATCACAAACCATTTCTTCATTGTATTGAGAGATATCAATGTTACGTATTATGTAAAAGCCACTATTGTATATCAAAGCTAATCAATCAACTTATTGTGTATTATCAATTCATAAATTTTGAATAATTTCCTTGATGTTAATAGTCACAAACACCTAATAAGATATAAAATTCTCTTATTCCTTACCAATGTCGGTCTTGTCAGTAAATGTTCTTTACTTTTAGCTTGAGAAGACTAAGAGAAGCAAAATACTCACCTTTGATTGGGAAGTTATGAGAGTGGAAGCCAATGAATATCTCTTTGCACAATGTTGGATTTTTATAACAAAATGGGTATAGTTGCCAAAAACTCCACGTAATGAATTGCTATCTTGGAACGGAGAATATTTGGAAATAAGTGTTACAATACTTGCTGATTTTAACTTTTTAAAACATATATATAATTATTGCTGATATCATGGAAGAAATTATGAATCGAGTTAATTGCAGGATATACTATTAAAAAATGATTATCTAAATGAATTAAATCGCTCATCCTATACATGTCAAACAGCATAATGATGAAAAATACTTCATTTTTTTAATTTGTTGTGTCCTGGTTCATGGATATGAGCACAACGCCATCATTTTTATTGTAAATCTTTTATTTGACCTTTATTGCAACACATGCATTATGTCCTACAGGCTATATTGAATAATATCTTGCGTTTACATAAAGACTTGCGTTACCCTACTTTTCCCCTTAATTGAATTATGTCCTCCATTGCTCTCTGCATGCACCTCCCTACCTTACGTCTCTGTCCACGGAAAAACAAGGGCTACTACATTTTGGTCTTGAGGCTACAAATTGTGCAAAAAGTGAACATCATACGCTTACAAATTTTGTTTCTGAACTAGTGGCTGGCTTTGCCTCGGACCGAGATGGATGGCTGTAGGACACTACTTTTCTTGTCTTTGACCCGTCGGCGCCGTGCGTTGTCACGCTGTAGGAGAACCGCACACAATTCTTGGCTCGGCTTTACTTTTGGTGGAACCTGATCCAGGAGGGACCCCCGCCATGCAATATTGGCTGCATGTCCACCAAGTATGCAGTAGTCAATTCGCGTATCATTTTGACAAGTGCCACCAAGGCTAGATGGATATCAGATAGTAATGGAATTCGAAATGTGCGGGAGCTGGTTGGCTCCGGTTTATATCGATAATAAAATAATATAGTTCAGTAAAAAGATTACGTATGGATATATCTGCCCCACTGAGTGGATATATCATCCACGCGTATTATCCACAAAGAAATATCCGCCAAGAGAAGAAGATGGGTGTATTATCCATACAGAAAAATCCACCACGAGAAGAAGATTCCAATCTGTTTGGGGAAACACACCTAAATGATTTTATGAATAGACCGGGAGTTGTCTTAGCTCTTTCCTTTTTGGCTAGATGTCCACATTTTATGTATGGTTGTGTAATCCTACGCTATTATGAAAAGGGAAAACATAAATGTTCGACTTCAAATGATTTATGGACCTCACAATCCTATTCAATTTGTTTTCTTTCTTTTCTTCATGATCTTTAAATTATGTTCTCTGCATGGTGTTGTTCTATGGAAAACTGTCAATGATGACAAATTGCCACTATAAATAAGGCTCAACATGTTGTAGAAAAAGTGTTAGGCTCATTAAATATCCAAATTAATGATTGCAGAAAGTAAAAGGCAACAAACGATTATCCTAAACAAATGAACAAATATATGAGCTAGAAGCACATGTGTGCGAGCACATCATTTGATCAAAATTGTGAAGATAGATCCAATCGATTGTGTGCGTTAGCTTTCCTGGTGGTCTGGCGGTTGAAGAGTCTGTTGGTCACTTGCATCGCTAGAATTGTTGGAACAGAGGACCGTACAACCATATTCTTTGTGTATTGGAACACAAGACCTTACAACCATATTCTTTGTGTAATAGCATGCAAATGGGAAGTCAATATTGAAAAGATAATAAAATGAATGAAGGTTTTGCTGAAGGAATATTAGGGATGGAGGATTTTTTGATGCATTGCAAGTGAGAGATGACATTTTGGTGTTTAATAGGTGGAGAAGAATACTCACCCCTTAGAAAAAAAATTGGTTGTGTGTCTTGACAGACGTCATTTGATGATTGTAGCAGGGATATTTTGTTCACTATTTGACTATTAATAAAAGATAATTTTAATTAGTATGCTTATTTTCACTATTAAGATAATGATAAACCTAATAATGTCATAAGATTGTTTGACTCGATAACATATGGTTCGGGTTGAGGACTTGAACATGAGATCTTATATTACTTAGAGTGCACATTCTTGTTATGTCCCTAGTCAGTTATTATTGTTGATACTATAGGACAACAACAATACACAAGACTAGCATGTGTGGTGAGTGATGACTATGTCTCTTTAGTCATGATATTGTATATACATTCAGATACATGGGTACTTTTTAGAAATTAGTTTTATTGGACAGGTACACCTTAAGAATGACACATAAATGTCATGTAATGATAGGTCGAATTCATATCTCAATGTGATAGTAATGATTGTGTCCTTAAGTCTTTAAGTCACTACAGTAATCATATGTTGTTCTGTGTACTTTGACTGCTAGCTGAATGTGTTCTGAATAGAAGTTGCCAAAAATATAGTGATTGAGTGCACTATGACACTTGTGGAATGTTGTGAATAATGTAGATGAAATTTATCCCAATTTTGGAGTGATATCTTAGTCACTTGATAAGTGAGACTATGGAAATGCATGGACATGGTCATCTGATTAAGTATGTGATATTAAGCTCATAATGTCTCAAATAGTCTGCTTAGTTTGAGTAACATAGATTGAATGATTAGAGGCCATGCTTCATTTTCAATCTGGACGTCTATTACAAATGCATTATACGGTCATGGAAACATTGATCACTATACGTGTTGAATTTGTTTTTCAACTCATTGCTTTAACTTGGATGGCAATGATGTGTGGCTAGATACCGGTCTTTACTTATGAGGTTTTGAACACCACTACCAATGTAATGAGGAGCCTACATGGTCACACTTATAAGGAATCATAAGGAAATTGAAGTTCACAATCAAACATATGATTAGAATGGTTCTAAATCATAAAAGGGGAATTTTATACCCAGTTGGTTGACTCAAATGCCTAGTCGACCTATTGGATTTTTGGGTCAATGGATCATTTGATTGTCAATCGATCCACTGACATTCACTTTGGATAATGACCAATTGACCGACTCACTTTGTGAGTCGGCTGACTGGAATTCAACATGAATTCAAATCTAGATCATGACTGACTGAGTCAACCATTTGGGAATTCTATTCAGCAAACTGAAATTCCTATCTGAGTGTTCAATTTTGAGACTATTTTAGAGATTGCAATTAGGAAAGGCATCGGAATAAAAAAAAATTAAGTGCATGTCTCTCTTATGTAAAGGGGGCTCATCCCTTTATGATTACACACATGAGACACAATTTGTAAGACAAGTTGAATGTCACATTTCTCTCTTGAAGAGAGAAAGAGAATAATTGCCCTAAAGACAACTTCCCAAGATAGGAGAAGAAAGGGAGATTTGGGATGACTAGCAGGTGAACAACTCTCACATAGTTTTAACTTGATGGCCAAGGTGGCTCACCATGTTCTCCCTCATACACATGGATGAAGGGGAGTCTGAGGCAAACATGTAGAGTCTTGGAGAAGTTATTCCATAAGATGACAATAAGGTGTCATAATGCAGAAAACCATGTAGCAACTTTGTGGCCAGTCTAGATTTCTTAGTAGATAATCTAGACTTTTTGGTGGATGATTCGGCTCTAGGTCCGAAAGTTTGATTTGCTCATAAATAAATATGTGTCTACTTGTTGGACAACTAGTGTGTGTGAAAAGGTATAATCTTTATCCTTTCTACATCTTTTGTTCACTAATTCTTTGTAGTTATGATAGATTCATCGACTAGGGTTCAACGAAAAGGATTTTTTGATATTGTTACACTGTGCCCACTTCTTGAAAACACTACAATGGTATTACAACTGAATATGTACATTTCTAGTGTCAATATGGGTTTTGAACCACAAATGATTCTTTGGATGAATTACGTACACAATTGTGTCAATTTTAATTACCTTATATATATATGTCTTACATAAACCAATGTGACGCCTTGAAGATCATTTAGTTTGGTAGATGGAGATATGAAAGTTAGATCATTGTGTGGTGATCCATAACATGTAACATTGTTGTTTTGATTTTGACCAAAAGTTATGTAACATGTATATGGCTTGCATGCCATGCCTCTCTGTATACATTTTCCATGTTCATTTTATGATGATGTAACGATGGACCATGGTGGATAAAGGAGATGATCAGAAGTATATGCAACATAGGATGATCCTTGGAGGATTTGTGATCAAGACAAAATGATAGATCGATCAACAACACAAGAACTTTCCAAACAAGGACTACCAGTCGGCTCACTGACTTGCCCAGTCTAGTGACTTGAAATCCTACAAAGGGAATATTTAGGGCTAATTAGATGTGAATCTCTTGATTTTTTTTTCTACAAATCTTGATGGCTCAATATGTTGTACTAGTTATCATATCCAATTTTATCACATGTAGTGATTGTTGCAGTATTTGACACATATAATAATGTACTTATAATAGTTATTTGATACATATGCACACACACCCATATATATATTCTTCAATATAATAGCAGTGCTAAAGATGCCTTCTATTGTCAATACACACAAAAATCTTGTTTTACTATGTAGGGACACAACGAGCGTGGTGCACAATCTACCATGGGGAAGTGTGATAATAAGTATGTAAGTCTTTTCAGTTGGATGCAAATCTTATTATCTTGGATTTTGGTGGACTTTACTAGGTGACTCAAATAGGAATCACCTAGAGGAATAAAGATAGCATATATGTTAATTTATTGATGCGGAGTTGTGCAACCATCTGCCCAAGAAATGTTTTAGATGCAATTGGTAATTGTTACCTACATAAATAGTTAAGTGGTGTGCGGTCAGTCATACTTGAATCATGACTGAATATATTATGGATCTTTGCTCACTAGAAAATTTCTTGTTGCAATCTTTTAAATTTAAAGTGAGTCCTATTATTTTGAATAAAATAATGGTAATCTATGTAATCAAAGGTCAAATTAGTTCTATCAAATACAATTTTTGAAATTCAATTAATTTGCTGACTCATGCAAATATTTTCTATAAAGATCAATGAATTTCATAAACATAAATCCTTTTTCAATATGATGGGTCCTTGAGAAAGAAATACTAAATGAGAATAACTTCAAAAACTGGTTCGAGATTCTAAAAATTGTTCACACACGTGAGCATAAGCTATATGTCTTGGACACAAAGTACCAAATGATCCAATTCCCAAATGTGGCAAGGGTGGAAAGGGAAGCTCATAAGGAACATTCTATTTCCCTGGACTTCATGTTCCACATCCTATGTTCCATGAATCATGATCCTTATGGATGTTATTTAGATGATAACACATCTTAGTAACATGTATCAAGAACAAGGAAAGGGAGAGAGGTATGCCATTTCTAAGGTGCTATTTAAGTGCAAGATGCCGGAAGGTGATACAATTGGACCCCATGTATTCAAGTTAATTGGGTATTTGGAAAATCTAGCAAGAGTGGGATTTCCTTTTGGCCAATAGTTGGCCACAAACGTGATCCTACAATCATTGTGGGATTTGTACAAATAATTTTATCATGAATTATAACGTGAAAGATCTTGTTAACCCATTGCAGAGCTACTTGGCATGCTGAGCAAAACTGAGGGGACAATGAAAGACAAGCCCATATCTGTGTTGATGGTCATCAAAGGAAAATGAAAGTTTAAGGAAAAAGGCAAATCTACGAAAGGTTATAAGGCTGGCTAAAACTCTTTTTCACTCAAGGAAAAATGAGGAGTGGCTAGGGGGATCAAATGCCACCATCGTCACCAAGATAGACATTCAAAGAGAATCATCCTCTCTACTTTGAAGAATTAAAGAATAGAAAGTAGGGGACACAGATCTCCATTTTAGATATATATGTTATAGAAATAAATTTATCTACTTCATCATCCTGGGTATTGGATACCGAATGTGGATCTCACATATGCTCAATTATGTAGCATTTGAAAAGAAGTAGACCCTTGTAGAAAGAGGAGGTGGGACCACATTTTAAAAATGGAGCAAGAGTTACTTCCACTGTACTAGGAAACTAATGTTTATCTATTCCCAATAGGATTGTAATAGAGTTAAAGAACTACTATTATGTACCTTCCATAAATAAAAATATTATATATATATATCTTGCTCCAAAAAGAATGGCTTATACATTCTAATAAAAAGTTGTCAAATTTCCATTTCTAAAGATGAGATATTTGATTGCGTGCCTCTATGTCTTATATTCTTCATTTATTAGATTTAAAGACACATTTGTATCACCTAATTATGAAGAAATTAAAAATCAATGACTCTAAAAAACTTATTTGTGATTCGGTTATCTAGGGCACATAAATGAGAAACGTACATCCTGACTCCATGAAGATGGTGATCTAGTCTCTTTTAATTTGGAATCAATAGAAAAATGTCATTCTTGTTTATTGGGTAAGATTAAAAAATCACCTTCCACTAGAAATAGTGTGAGAGATAGTAACTTATTAGGCCTCATACATGTTAATGTATTTGGTCCTTTTACCACAAGTGGTAGAGGGTGTTATCAATACTTCATCACATGTATTGATGATTTCAATTGATTAAATATGAGTATCTTATGAAATAGAAGTTAGAATCACTTAAAAAGTTCAATGAACTCATGAATGAAGTACACGACCAACTTGGTAAGAATTTTAAAGCATTATTATCTAAATGTGGTGGAGAATATATTATCCAAGAGTTTGAGGCCCTTCTGAGATACCCTAGTATTGCATCACAGTTGACTCCACCTAGAACACTACTACATTATGGTGTGTCAGAAAGAAGGAATGACACCTTGTTGGACATGGTATGATTAATGATGAGTTTATATAATATTTTGCATTCTACATGGGGACATTCTCTTGAACATCTCATTTACACTAAACCAAGAACCTTCCAAATATGTTGAAAAGACACCATATGAGATTTGGGATTGGAAATGTATCAATGTATCTTTCATGAAACATTGGGGATGTGAATCTTATGTAAAACACTTGTAACCAAATTGAGTAAACATTTCATTGTTGGATACCCTAAGGAAACTAGGGGTTACCACTTATATAATCCAGAGGAAAACAATGTTTTCTATCAGAATTACTACATTCCTTGAAAAGGAATTTATTTCTAGAGGAGCCATTGGAAGGAAAATATTACTCAAAGAAGTTTGAGACCAAAAAAATAACATTGAACCTATGTAGGTAGATAAGGAACACGGGGAACCACAAACTATTGTGAATATCAAGTCCCTATTGTAACACATGAACCTTGATGGTCTAGTGGAGAACCTCTTGAGCCAGATAGATATGTATTTCTTGTGATTCAACAAGACAATGTGTTGGTCATCAATGATGATGGGGAAAAAACATATAATGAGTCTATTGAAAGATCAAATTAGAAGAAATATCTTAAAGCCATAAGATTAGATATGAACACCATGTATATCAACAAGTTATGGATCTTTGTAGATCCACTTCAAGGAGTAAACCGTAGGGTGAAATGGGTGTTCAAGAAGACTGCCAACATTGATGGTAATGTAAAAACCTACAAAGGTCAATTGGTAGAAAATTGTTTCAAACAAGTTCAAGGTGTTGAGTATGATGAAACTTTTTCACCAGTTGCCTTGGTTGAATCTATAAGGATCATGCTTGCCACTGTAGATTATAATGACTATAAGATTTATTGAATAGACATCAACATTTTTTTCCCTAACATGAGCCTTCTAGAGAATGTTTATATCACATATCCTGTAGGCTTTACTACTCCAAATTCAAGAAATAAAATATCCAAGGTACAAAAATCAATCCATAGATTGAAGCATGCATCGAGAAACTAGATTTTTTTTTATGAGTGACTCAAACAGTTTATCTCTATTCAAAATGAAGATGGGCCTTATGTTTACAACATGGTTGTTGGTATCATTTTTTTTCTTATATTGTATGTAGATGCCATACTATTGATTGAAATGTACAAACCTACTCTACAATTGGTTAATACCTATTTGGGAAATACCTTCTCCATAAAGGACATAGGAGAAGCATCCTATATAATATGAATTAAGATCTATAGAGATAGATCTGTAAGGCTTCTTGGCTTAAGAAAAATTACTTACATTGTCAACGTGCTGAAAATGTTTACTTATCTAGACAATACTTCTCAAATCATATTATTTCATTTAAAATTTATACTTACTTACCATTTATTAGTAGTTTTCTCTCAGCATTCATATGCTAACCACTACATTTCTTTCCCTGTTTGGCTTCCTATATGATTAAAGTGTAACATCAAATTTGAATATGATGTCTCAAATCACGGTTATTCTTTTTAATGTAAGACAGTAAATTTTTGACATTTTTTAATTAACAAAAGTCTTTTTAGAAAATTCATACATTTCAACAAAATATTTATAAGGATATTTTACCTTCATCTTTATCTCTAAAAACAACCCTTTTGATCACCAGGATTTAAGTACCTATACTTTGGAATGAAAATTTTCATAATAGTATCAACATTTAACTATTTTTCCCGTCCTTTCTTTAAAATGTCAATTTATATTTTCTTAGGTATGCAAGAATGTTTTTCATTATAAAATTCTCCTTTCCAAAAGGTTTATTTTAATTGTTAATTTTGTTTTCTCGTCCTATCTTCCCCTATTGGAAGACATGTATGTACAACGGGAACATTTGTAGAGATTTGAGGATGTTTGATCTAGATTGATCATTGTAAACAACGATGTCAGTAACCATGGTTGTCCATAAGTATTATGATCCAACGGTATGGAAGTTTAATTGTTTTATTTTCTTAGATTGAATTCAAATGACCTAGCAATTTTATTTTTAGATCAAGTTGCAACCAACTGTTGACCTTCCTCATTGTAATTAGATTGCAAATATTGGATTGCTCATTGATAAACATGTTGTTTTTGGTTGAATATTTGTTTCTATTATTTTGAGTTTACACGTAAGGTACATTCATTTTTTTTTCCTTTATTCATCACAAAAATAAAATCCTTTTTCTTTTTTCATTACCTCATATTCTTGGACTAGTCTTGGACTCTTGCTTGAGGAGAAAATGGACCTGGTAGTTTTATGTCTGAGAAGAGTTCTCTTGAGTATTAAAAACACACACATTTAATTTTTTCAGATTTGTACCAAAAAGCATTTAGATAATTTTCATTGACAAACACAATTTAGTGAAGCCATAAAAGAATCCATTGCATTGATATTAAAATGGTTTATGATAGGTAATGAAACATGATCATTGGTGGAGGACATCTTGTTCATAGGATAATAGGCATCAAGATATTTTGTCATACGTGGATGGGTCTACAGCACATTATAATCATCATTATTCTTTTTCATGCAAAGTAGTACAATTTTTGAGAATTTTTAAATTAACAAAGGTCATCTTAGGAAAGTCACACATTTCATAAACATTATTTATAAGATTTGTCTACCTCCATATTAATCTATAAAAATTATCCTTGTAATCACAAGGATTTAAAAATGTATACTTTGGAATGAAAAAATTCATCATATAACCAGTGTTTAACTATTTTCCTCTCCTTTCTTCAAAATTTTATTTTGTATTTCCTTAGGAATGTAAGACAAATTTTCTTTCTATAATGATCCTTTTCAAAACGTTATTTTTAATTATTAATTTTCTCTTCTCTTCCTACTTACCAATCCATTTTGATCTAGCCTCAATTGCAACACATGCGTGTATAATGGGACCAACTATAGAGATTGAGGACATTTGATCCACATCAATCACTATGAACAATGATAGGAACAACCAATATTGTCCATATTATCATGATCCACCAATATTTAAATTTTATTGTTTTAATTTTCTTATATTGAATTCAAATAATCTTGCAATTTTATTTTTTATTAGAGCAACAACAAGGTGTTGACCCTGACCTATCACAATAAGATTGCAATATCTAATTTTAAACCAGTTAACTATTTGTGTAATATTTTATTTATTTTTGAGTTTCCACATAACTATAGATTCATCAATTTGTTTCATTTATTTCTTATAATATAGAACAATTTTTATTTCTTCATTATCTCATTTTCCTGGCCTCAAAATTTATGATGAAAATGGACCTAGTAGTTCTATGTGAGTCGAGTTCTCTAGTTTATGATAAACACACAAATTGAATTTGTTTATCTTTAAAACATAAACCCTTGATTTATTTCTTATAAATAAACACCAATATGTGAATCCATACAAGCATCCACTATGTTGATATTAGAATGATTTAAGGCAGTTAAGGAATAATGTTCTTGGATGGAGGACATCTTTTTCACCTGATAATATAAACAAGACAGTTTGTCATACTTTGGTGTGTAGCACTTGACTAAAAGGATACAGTTACTTTTATGTTTCACCATTTGGTTACAAATTCTAATGGGAGAACAATCTTTTTAAAAAAGAGAGGTAAGTACTAAAGCATGGTTCTCCACAATCAACTTTATTTTATTCTTGGATTATACCGAAAAAACCTATTATTTATTACTATAATAGTTGTTTAATAATGATTTTGATTCTCATATACCATGAATATACACAATCCAGGATTAACACTTTGTAGGTCTCATACCGAAAAAACCTATTATTTATATTTTGAGAACACAAATATCCATCTACTAAGTTTCCCAAATTTCATATAAATAATATTTGTGTTCTCAAAATAGCTATTTACCTACAACTTAACCTCCTTGAGAATTTTATAATAACTAAATTAAAATAATTAGGGATCCATTATTGTTGCTTTCCTCATTATCAATAAACATATAAGATTTTAGGGCATACATTTCTTATCTTTTTATATTGGTTCTATGTATTTCATTAATCTTCCATACACTCATGAAATATTTCATTAAAGAAGAAATATGTTTTGTATAATTTTATGAACACTTATGGATGTTTGATAGGAATTTGATTGAGAGTATAACTTGGTGAGAACCATTGTATTTATGAACTTTTCCATTTTGTTTTTTATACCTTTTCTTTTACTAAAATCATTTGTTTGTATTTCAATGGCTCATGTGTTCATCTGGTAAAAACTTATCCATAATGGAAATAAAGAACCAACTCATTTTATTCAAGTGTCACATTGTAAAAATTATGTATATTTCTTTACTAAGCTGACAAATAAATTGTCTACGACTATAATATCCTTTTTTGGAATTTATATTTCTCACAAATAAGAAAATATTTATCAATAATCACATATCCGAAGAAATCTGCCAACCTCTGAATCAAAATTAGAACAATTTTTTTCTAGTACAACAATTAAGAGATAACATGTGATATATTGATATTTGAATTGCGAAAGGCTAATAATATGTTGAATAACGTAGTCATGATCCCATGTGGTTGTTCCTTTATTCAATCTGATTAGAAAAAGAGACTTAGATAGTTAGTACATAATTATGTCATATAGTTAGTATGTAACATATAGACAAACATGCCAACCATGAAATGTTGAAATCTTCCTAGATGAATGACCACTCACACGTGAGCATGCTAACATCTATCCCTTTAGATGCTAGATCTTGACACTTTCTTAGACATTGACGTTCCCTCGACACATATACATTCATCAATAAGTCTCTTACAAACAACACAAAGTTGTTCATTGTTCTCATGGTTTCTAGTCCTATCAGAATTTTTGCAACCCTTCAAGATGGGAATAGATGCTCGATAGAAGGTGGTTTGCTAGTGGTGGATCTTTCCTTCTTTGCCTATGGTTGGTTGTGACTTTGCAAACATCTTGAACTTTAGTAGCTATGACAGATGGAGAAGACAAACACGATGAAACTAGACTTCATGTGATCCTTTTTATAGTTCCTAATGTAGAAAGAAGGATTTTTCTATTATTCTCGTATTCACAGGTACTCTCTTATTCACCAAGAGTTTGAGAATTATTGAGATATTCCTCTAATATCTTATCCATTAAAAATGAAAATATTTTAAAATGAGGCATCCAATAATTAATTAGGAAATGTTTGTTGAATGAGAAAGAGAAAACTTTTAAAGTCACAAAAGGCCAACTTAATTTATTTTCTCACTCCTAGGCTTGTCTTCACTGTTAAAATATATCATAGTTGAATATGCTAGTAAAATAGAAGGGAACATATATAATCAATATATGAAAGCGAGAGTTGGTTAAATTTATTGAATTTTTTCTGTTTTAACAACGATTTCAAAATTTGATCAATAACAATTTGAAAATGGTTTTTCTCCTCTTCTTGCATTTCTCATCATTTCTCCTGTGTATTTTTTTATTTCTCTCTCATATCACTCATTTACCTACTTTCAAATCAATAGCCTCGTTAATTATGATGATTTTTATATTGTCTAACACAATGATTTATGTAATTTTCTTCTTGATGTGGAAACTGTTGGTCAAAATATATTTAATGAAAAATTTAAAACAAATGTTACAAATATTTTAAATATCCAAACTAACTTCTTTGTAAAGGCCCGAGATACAAATTAGTTTACCAATACTTTTTGAATTGCAAAGCCAATGATACAAAGACAATAACTTATTTAAATTCTTATTTTATTTTTAGATCAATTATCTTTTCCATCATGAAGGGACTAGTAGCCCAATTTATTGCCCACACTTTTGAGAAGACATTTTTTTTAATATTTTTTCCGGTTCATTTTGGTTTTCTTGAATGTACAAAGAATGAGTAAACAAAGATAGATATAATTATTATTTTTGTAATATGATATTTTCTCAAATATGAAATTTTACACTTATACATGTAGAAAAATTATGGAAACATCACATTTATTATGAAACATAATTAGCTCTCTCCGCTCCATATTTTCAAAACTCATGCAATCATCCATTCAAATCCAAGAACTTCTTACTCTAATTTGTCTAACATTTCTTTCCTCTAACTGTAATATTTAATAAAATAATTTTGACTAATTGATCAACGTTTCCTTATTTAAAAATATGACATTATCTATAAAAATAATTATCAAATCTTTCTTTAAATTATGAGGACAAATTTCCAAAAAATATCATTAAAATAAATAAAAACCAGCCACACAAATTAAATGTCCTGTCAGTAAACAAAAAAAGTTCATAGGGGGAGAAAATCAAAATTTGTCAAGACACAAAATGCCAAATTAATTTCTTTCCCAACTGATAGGTTTGGACTTTGTCATTAAAATATATAAAAGTTTAATGCATGAGAAAAATATAAGGCAACACATAAATCATATAGGAATGATAGATTTGGATCTATTTGCGATAAATTTGTCATTATAACAATAATTATTTAGATTTTATGTAATCAGGATTGGTGATATACAAAGTGGAGCTCTTCTCATATTTCCTTTATTTTAAGTTTGTCTTATATATCTCCTATCCAAATACTTTACTACCCATAACGTTTATAATATATAATAGTTTTTGTATTGTTTAATATAATTACATTTATTCTTAATACATCACACTCATTATCAAACATAATTACATATATTCAATCAATCTTCTCAAAAATACAATTGTACATGCATGGTTCATTCAAATCCAAGAATTGCCTACTCTGATTCCCCTCTCATATTTTCCTCTACCTAAAATATTTTAATCTAATAGTTTTTGCAACATCAACAGTAAAAAAATAACTACACCTCTCAACTCATACTTTATCCTTTACCAAAAGTCAGTAGTTATATTCCTTTAATTAGTCGTATCTAACATGGTTATAGACCTATATTCATTGTTTGAAAAATAACTTATGTCATATTCTAAAATGAGAGAATCTATTGGAAAGAATTTGACGTTGTTTATTTTCTAGACAATATCATCGTATTATACCATTTTGGAGTTCTACACCATTCTTGATTGGTCTAACCTTTCTTTACTCATTTCTTTCAAGTTCTAATTGATTTCCTCTCAACACTCACGTTCTCAAGTATCGTTTCTCTCATGAAACTACAACTTCCTTTGTCAATTACCAAGACATTCTTATGAACATGGTATCCTAAGTTGCACTCCCTCTATTGTATAATTTTTCAACTCATAGAGCATATCTTACATGAAATAGTTCTTATATATGTATGTCTCTCCGACTAACACAAGCTTTTAAAATTCTCTCTTCCCCATAAAATATCATCACCTTACTGA
This sequence comes from Alisma plantago-aquatica, assembly GCA_963693085.1. Classification (NCBI taxonomy): domain Eukaryota; kingdom Viridiplantae; phylum Streptophyta; class Magnoliopsida; order Alismatales; family Alismataceae; genus Alisma; species Alisma plantago-aquatica. The sequence goes on along the minus strand of OY856411.1, from coordinate 963,325,883 downwards.
CTAACCCATCAACTAATGCATTTTTCTACTTAAAACAACAACACCTTATGTCAACACCATTCTTGAATCTATGACATTCTATTTTGACATAACTATTTCTTTTTATCACCATTGGGCTGAGATAACAAAATAGATCCACACTAGGATCATCAATGAAGTGACTGCATTGGATCCCTAGTGTAACATTCAACAATATACCAAAATTGTCACTCATCTCATGATTTTGAGAAACACGAAGGTCACTCTCCTTTTGTTATCCTCTATCTCCTTGAATCCTACCTCAAATTTGAAAGACCAACAAAGAGTTAGGCATTGAGTGAGTCCTGAGGAAGTTTCAAGTTTATCCAAATTTCAATCAATCTTCCCCTTTGATTGTGTCCACTAGTAGATGATTTTTGTATTTCTTAAATAGCAAGCAATAATATCTGATTTACCTTGATTCCATGTAGTTTCCTAGAGTGTATCTCCTCAACTATCATGATTATTTATCCTTTTTCCTTGTGCACACAAAAATTGCAACTCTAAGACCATGTAGAATCTATATCTTCAAACATTTATGTATGATCTTTTTATTTGTTATGCATTGAAATTTTTTTAAAGATATACCTTCATATGGTGCGTAAATATTTGTGGTATCCATTTATAATTTTACAATATAAAAATATAATCCAAGGTTTTGGGACTTACAACCTCTCCATTCTATTTTATTATTTCAAAATTTCCAACTTACAAAGAAAAATATTACAACTAAGTCAAGTATACTATTCTCTTATTTTTGTAGAAATACTAACAAATATCAAATATTATTAAGCTATTTTTACATATCTAGACAATACTTATCTAATCATGTTATTTCATTTAGTATTTATACTTTCCTACCATTTCATATTAGTTTCCTCTCAGCATTCATATGTTAACCACTACATTTTTTCCTATTTGGCTTCCTTTATGATTAAAGTATAACATCATCTTACATATTATCAACTCTCTCTCCAAAACTAGTGCATGTTATTTTCATTTTAAACAAAATAATCTCACATATGTGTACTATCTCAAATTCCAGAGATCTATCAATTTTGCATCTCTCCACCCTCGACTTCACACACCATAAGTACATTGCAGTATTCTTTATCTATAAAACTATACTCTAAATTGGTTGCATGTATTTTCTAAAGTCTTTGTCCCTGACTATTATGTTGATTTTGGTTCTCCATTATTTATAAACAATAAGTTTTTCTCAAAGAATATCGACAATTCATATCCTCAATCTTTTTATATATCCTTTCCTAAATTCCATGTATCAGACAAAATAACCATATACATATATAAAATATGTATATATATAAGTTTGCATTTACACATAGATTTACATACATATATATTTATATATAAAAATATATAGAGACACACACATATTGTATAAATATATATACAATATATTTTTGTGTGTATTTACATATATATGTGATTAAGAGAGAAAGATTCCCCCCACACCTGTGGCGGAGGTCGAATGCCAAGGAGGGGGGTAAATCAAGGCGGTAACTGCGATACAAACTCAGGTCTATTTTCTAGGGGACATCGTGCTTGACAACTTGAGACACTCCTTGTCAGCTTGTATTTACACACACACACACACACACACACACACACACACATATATATATATATATATATATATATATATATATATATATATATATATATATATATATATATAGAGTCAGGCTAGAATACACTCGAGTGTACGGATCGCACGAATACACTCAAGTGTGTTTGCATATCAAGTCTATTTTTTGCAAAATGTAAACCGTTGATCTTCACCGTCATACTATAACTAGGCTACATAAAAATTTTGAGCCCATTTGGATGAGTGTAAGTCATTCATCCAAGGGTAACAAAATCGACACGCGAAACTAATTTGAAATACCTAATTTTTGTGGTCTTCATAGCATGAGATATACAAATCCAAATGTGCTCAAATTTTGCATATGAGTTGTTCAAAAGATGTTTAAGAAGATCAACGGATTAGATTTTCAAAAAAAATATTACATCATGGAAAACTACTTGAGTGTATTCCGCTCCGGATACACTCGAGTGTATTCTAGCTTGACTCTCTCTCTCTCTCTCTCTCTATATATATATATATATATATATTGTATCACTGTAATTTGAAATTTTTTATTTTTTAAATTATAAAAAAAACACTCACGTGTTGTTTGTAAGAATGTTTTAGACTTAGGCTCTCTAATTTTTATTTTAAAGTTCTACATAAACTATAATCATATAACATATATCCTTTCATTTTATAATTTAAGAAAAAGTATAAAGTAATCAATATCATATCTAAGGTTTGAGAAACATATAAGGAAGTATACATATATACACACACACACACAAACACACACACACACACACACACACACACACACACATATATATATATATATATATATATATATATATATATATATATATATATATATATATATATATATATATATATATATATATATATATATATATTGATGAGACTCTACCTTCTCTGTAAGTTTTGAGAGATAGTGAGATAGTGATTTGGAGCTTGCCAGTGTGATGGCACAATGACGACCAACAAGGGGCTGGTTGGTGTCTACGAGCCTAGGTACATATTATAAAAAGAGAGATTCTATTGAAAAAAAATTGTAGCTATTTATTTTCTAGACAATATCATTATATTTCATCATATTGGAGTTCTACACCATTCTTGTTTGGCCTAACGTTTCTTTACTCATTTCTTTCAAGTTCTCATTGATTTTTTCTCACCACTCACGTTCTCAAGTACATAGTTCTCATGAAATTACAACTTCCTATATCAATTAACAAGACATTCTTTTAAACATGGTATCCTAAGTCTTACCCTCTCTATTGTATAAATTTTCAACACATAGAGCATCATCTTACATGAAACAGTTCCTAAGTCTCTCTCTCCCTCTAACATAAGGTTTTAAAATTCTCTCTTCCCCATAAAATATCATCACCTTACTGACTATCCCCTCAACTACTAAATTTTTCTAATTCAAACAACACCACCTTATGTCAACACGGTTTTTGAATCTATGACATTCTATTTTTATATCACTATTTCTTTTTATAATCATTGGGATGAGATGACCAAATAGATCAACACTACAATCATCAAAGAAGTGACTGCATTGGATCCCTAGTGTAACATTCAATAATATACCACAATTGTCACACATCTCATGATTTGTAGAAACAAGGGGGTCACTCTCCTTTTGTTATCCGCTCTCTCCTTTCAGCCTACCTCAAATTTGAAACACATTTCCAAACTTTAATCGCTCTTCGCCATTAATTGTGTCCACTAGTAGATGATTTTTATATTTCTTCAATAGAAAGCAATAATATATGATTTACCTTGATGTCATGAAGTTTCATTGAGTGTATGTCCTCAACTACCATGATGATTTATCTTTTTTTTCCTTGAGCACACAAATATTGTGACTCAAAGACCATGTAGAATCTATATCTTCAAGCATTTATATATGATTTTTTATTCTTTCTGTGTTGAAAAAATGTTAAAGATATACCTTCATATGGTGTGTAAATATTTGTAGTATCTATTTATAATATTACAATATAAAAACGTAATCCAAATTTTTAGGACATACGACCTCTCCATTCTATATTTTTTATTTCAAAATTTCAAACATACATAGAAAAACATTACAACTATGTCAAGTACACTATTCTTTTATTTTTATAGAAATACTAACAAATATCAAATATTATTAAGTTATTTTTACTTATCTAATCATATTATTTCATTTAAAATTTATACTTTCTAACCATTTCTTATTAGTTTTCTCTCAGCATTCATATGTTAAGCACTACATTTATATTCATGTTTTGTTTCCTTTATAACTAAAGTGTAACATAAAATTTGAAAATGATGTCTCAACTCTCTCATCCCACTAATACATTTTATTCAAATATAAAAAGTTTAATCCTTAATAAAATAGTTCTAAAATATCTCTCCCCACTCAACTCAAGGTTTGAAGTGTCTCTTCTATAGAATATAACATCATCTTACATATTATCAACTCTCTCTCTGAAATTAGTGCATGCTATTTTCAATTTAAACAACATAATCCCACATATGTGTACTATCTCAAACTCTTGTGATATATTAATTTTACATCTCTCATTCCTCGAATTCACACACCATAAGTTTTTTTTGTTAAAAATAACTCGATATCATTAAAAATAGGTCATACGACATATACAAGATAGAGATCTTTCATCAATGAACCAAGCAACAACTCATTTTGTGGAAAGACATAGCACAAGACTCAGATTGGGATGCGATAGGTAAATTTCTACACCATCCACCTCTTATAGTGGTTGTCTAAAACAGTTATCTGGGATGGAATTCATCAATCTACATGATCCTATGAGTACATCAGGAGAGGAGTTTGCATTGCCATCGACAGAGACCTGTGAGATACCACCCATAGAGATCACTATCTCATCTATGCTAGAGGCCGCCAAACAAAAAGAGAGCTCAACCCAAACCACAATAAGCAAAACTTACATCTTGCTGCTAACAAAATAAACCCAAAAAATGGCAAGAAAAGAACAATAGTTGAGGCCAATCAAGAAGCTGCATAAGCTCATAGAACACCCACACATGCAATTTGTTACGGCCCCACCTCCCGATAACCCCCAATTAAGGGAGACCAAGAGGTTGAAGCCGCACCCATTAATCCCGGATCAAAGGTTCGACATATAACCATAAACAATTATTAAATTCTAACAGACTATACTGAAAATGGTAATAAAATTTTTCTTTGCATACCTTTGAAAAGTTTGGAACAAACTAAACTTCTAACCTCAGCTGAACTATTCTAACTAGTTCCTCCTTGTTCTTTAATTCTTGAATTCATAGGGTGTAACTTTACTGTTTGTTCTTTTCATTGTACCTAAAATGCCGACAAACAAAACGTCGGTCAGCCGAAGCTGGTATGTGGAGGAAATAGATAATGTTCAACTATGTTTAACAATATAATCATTCAATTAATCATTTAATAATCAAGATTACATTTTAAACCATACAACTCAATCCATACATATTCTCGAACTCTGGGTTGTCCCTGCAGTGGACATGGATATCACCTCTCTTTTAGGTAATACAGTCACATGGCACTATCCGAAGATAGCCCAATATCTAACTCATTGTGACTTGATGGTCCTACCTCAATGGTAGCCATGTACTAAGTCAACCATAGACCTGATGGACCTACCCAATAGGTAGCCATGTACTAGGTCATCCATAGACCTGATGGACCTACCCAATAGGTAGCCATGTACTAGGTCTTTCTCTAACCTGATGGACCTACCCATAGGTAGCCATGTACTAGGTTAGCTATAATGCCACAGAGAGAACCAGGATCTGAGTTTGTAGGCATATATTCTTTGTGATAGTCATAGCCACATTATAGTTTGCAATATGAACATCCAAACAGTTTAGTTGCATTCCATGCGATTAAACATCTGGGAATCCATCGGAAAACTAAAGCGGTTATTCATAATTAACCACATACCTGTCTTGGAGATCTCAAGCAATAATTTATCCAAATCCAACTAGATGTTCTATCAAGCAAGACAATCAATCAATCAAGCAAACATTGATCCTGAAAACATGTATAATGTCTAATTGTCACCAGCATATCCCAAACAACTCCTTATTGACTTGGAACACCTTCCTAAAGTTTCTAAGTCTCATTAGGATGCATTAGGGTTTCTTAGATCAATTTCTCAAACTTTACCCTTTTTAGGTCAACAAACCCTAAAACAACTTTTCCACTCATAAAAACCCTAATTACTCAAATTGGCTTAGGATCATCACATCTCTATTTTATTCACAAATTTACACAATTAAACCAATTAAAAGAAATATTCATCAAAATTAGGGTTTTCAAGCTCATTAATGCATAATCATGCACGAAACCCTAAATTGAACCAATTATATAAAAAGATCATATTTTTAGATCCCACTATCACTTTTATTAACAACAAGTTAATATAAACTTGAATTATCCAAATAACTTCATTAAGTCCATCTATCATCAAATCTAAGGATTTTCCCTTAATTAAAACACTAAAGATGATAACTTTATGTACTTTTCCAATTTCAAGCATATAAACTCTAAATTAGACTAATCATGAGCAAAGTTCTTCCTTTTTGAACTCAATGTTCCTTTTTTACATTTAACATATTAATATCAACTCTAAAGATCCATTAAACCCTATTAAACACATTAATCATATCAAAATAGGGTTTCTTAATCTTTAATTCATTAAATATGATAATTTACACTATATTTCGAACTATGATCAGATTCAGGCTACATAACTATTTTTATTGGATTCCTTGTGCTTTCCTGATCAAAATTCATATATAACTTGTTTTAATCTGAGCTACGGTTAAATAAATATGATTTTTGCATTAAACCACATACCTCAGACCAATCACAGAGCGCCACGTCGCCCTGGCTCATGCAACGCGTTTTGCTGGGTTTGGAAACATAACGAAAGGACAACTTTGCCCGTGGTAAGTTGAACGCCTTCTACAGCCTGCGGAGGGCAACTCCGTCCAAAGCCAACCCTTCCTTTCTTCAACCTCGGGCCGCCCTAGGGCCGCCGCCTTAGCTGTGACTGGCACAGCTTTTCCCTCCTCTTCTTGGACCCGAGAGCCCCCGTCGACCACTCCATTAGCTCCGCCGTCCAACATCATCCTCCGCCCACCTTTGACCCCTATCCAAGATGGCCGGGATGGGTCAGGCGGAGCTGCATCTTACGGCCGTTCAGTGCAGCAGTGCAGCTGCTATGCATAGACTTTTGGAGCATGGCATTGTTGGCTGGAACAACCTATGGCTTCGTGGCATGTTCAGACCCATTGCCAACCTACTCGGGCACCCTGTTGCTCTAAGGTCGTGGTGTTTTCTTCTACTAGGGTTTAAGGAGGAAGAAGATAGAGAAAAGAGAGTATATTGCATGGAATTTCCCCTGGAACTCGATCCTAAGAGTCTACCCTTTATATAGGGTGAGGAAAGGAGACTTAGGTCGGCTATACATGAATAAGAAGCCCCTTTCCAAGTAGGAAACTAATTCCTTCAAAAAGAAACTAGTTCTCTCTCTCTCATATTCCTTTAGTATTCCTTCTTCTTTTAATATAAGGATTACGAAAATCCACTTTCTTATTCTCTTTAAACTTGCCTTTTAGTTATTTGTCATGAAATCATGTTTCCTTTTAATAGAAAATACCATCTTTTGAAAATAACACAAAATCCATTAATAATGCAACACATAATCATCTTATTTTGCCTTTTTAGTATTTTCTCTTCCTTTCCTCTTTATTGGGACTCCTTGGTTCCCAAGAAACTTTATGATTTCGAAATTCTTTTCCAAGGGTATTTATTATCCTTCTAGATGCATCTAAATGCATTATTTCACATTATCATGTTTATTTCTCATTAAAATATCTCTTTTTGAGGATTTCTCTTTATTTCCCTTTTATTTTCCTCATGGGTATTCCTTTTATCATTAGAAATCCTTGGAACATGAAATTCCACAAAGGATCTCCTAATTACACCTTCTCCCACTTATTTCTAACATTTTAACATTATTTTCAATCTCTTTCTTATTAAAGAAATACTTAATTAAACTTTTCTTTTCTTATTGCCTTCTTTTTGCAACTTTGGACTCCTTGGAACCCAAGGAACCTGAATGGCACGAAATCCATCCTTGGATTAGATCTCTTTTCCATCTAGAGGTTTCTACCTCTTTCTATTATTCAAATATTCAATTTTCAGTTACTATTTTATTAATTGAATTTTCCTTTCTTCATTTTCTTGTTATTGGGCCCCATAGCCAATAAAGCCCACAACACAATCATCAAGGCTATTGTAAATGAAATCCACTTATCAAAACAAATCATATCTTTTTTTTTGTTCAAATATCTTTAATATGAGAAATTACATTTCTCACCAATTGAACCCAAAAATTGGGGTTATAACATCCTTCCTCTCTTATAGGAATTTTGTCCTCAAAATTCAGGCAAGCAAACAAACAATTCAGGATATGACTTTTCCATGTCCATCATTGGCCCCTATGTGGCTTTGCCGTACTCATGGCGTTTCCAAAGAACCTTTATCATCACATATTCTTTTCTCTGAGTTCTTTCATCCTGGCATCTATAAACTGCACAGGTGACTCAGGCCATTTCAGCCACCCTTGGGGCTCACTAGGTTCATTGTTCAGCACATGGTCGGGGTACCTCACATAGTGCTCTAAATTGGACACATGGAAAACATCTCCCATTACTGTATCCTGAGGGGTAGGGTCAAACCTAACCTTCTCCACCCATCCATCTCTAATGGACCCATGTATCAGGGACTTAGCTCTCTTAGTTATAGTTTAGAGGGGTCGGATTTTCATGTCACATATTCTCCCACAGTAACTTGTATGCCAGTCTACTTTGCATCTGCTCACGACTCTCATCGTCTCCAGGCTCCTTTCAGCCCTTGCACAATCAAAGTGACTTCATCTACATGCACTGTGGTCCCTTTTCTAACCATCATGTGGTACTTTTCTAACCATCATGTGGTCCTTTCACCAACATCACCTTACTGAAGTGGTGACCGACACAACCTCCTTCACAGAGCTTCATATAAAACCCGATACTGCTATGGTGGTCATTGTCACATATTTCATAGGACAAGAAATGTTTCTAGATATCACCCTGAACGAGCACACATGCCCTCATCAGACCCTCTAGTCTGGATCATACTAACCATAGTTAGGGGTGATAAACTAACATTGAGTCCTTCATGCACCTACTTCCATCTTTTGGAAGGAAACCTTTAGGTCAAACTCAAGAACCTTTGAACTCGTTTCATGGTGTAGTTGAACTAGATCTGTCCCTTAACAGAACTCTTTCTTTCTCATGTTATCTAGGTAAGGCGACCTACCATAACCCATATTGCATCTCGACCTTCCTTGGCCCAAAGAAGACCTATCACAACATCCATAGTGTTGAGCTCTCGTTCCCTCTCAGGGACTCTTTTGTCCTCAAAATCGATACACTGGGTTACTGAGGTTCATCCTTTACCTCCTGGCTTGCATGGCCTTAAACCACATGCAACCTTATCTTAAGCATCCAAAGTGCTATTGCAATTTTCCATGGTGTATGGTTATCTTCAATCATGATTTCCTGTATGTCATGATTCTTTCAAGATCGATTCCTTCGAAACCCTAAACCAATCTAGTCAGGGTTTCATCACCTTCTTTTCCAAAGAAGTGCACTTGAGGTTCTACCACCATCCTTTCATTGTATCAAGGACTAGGCTGGCTAACCAAACAGCCTTTAACTTTTCAACACATCTTGTTACATCTGAGTGTTATTCAAACACCTCTCCTTTTCAAACTTAGGGTTAGCCAAACAATCTCTTCTAGCTTCTAGTCAAACAAGTCAGATGTATCTCAACCAGAGCATCCATTACCACCTCACATCCTTAGGTATTAGGTAACATTGAAGACATACACTTCCATGTATTTCACTTATCATATTACCTCCAACTCCATGTCTATCTCCATTAAGAACACTCTCTGATTTCATCATCATGGTGACCAAACTCAACCTGGTATAACTTGTAAGCTCCACTTAGCTCATGCTAGAAACATCCTCATAAGGTGACTACCTCATTCCTCTTAGTGTTAGTAAACCTTCCATGAATCATTCACTTTACCAGGGTAGGTTATCTTCTCTATCCCCATTTCTCGTGGCAACGTTCCAACCTACATCATCTCTTATTCTTGGTGTATGGCATGCGTAATGTCCTATCTCTCACCCCCATAACAAGAGGAAATAAGTATTTGGCTGCAGTCCAAATACAGAGTTCTTCCTGTTCCAAGAGTAGAGATGGTACATCCCACCTTGCCAATACACCTTCACATCTAAGTTGCAACGTGCCACATATGTCTCTACATCACAGGCATCATGATATCAAAGTTACCTCCCTAGAAAACTAGTCTTGAACCTACTGAGGTTTATATCCTTGGTCATCTCCTCTAGGTCTATAGGGTACCGACTCTTTTGGGGTCATCCCTCTTACCTCATGCATCAATAGAGTGCCCTACTCATCTGCCCTTTGGGTCCCATGAGTTCATGAAGGTGATCAATCTCCTAACCCATGGCCCTCAGACAATGATAGTTGTTACCTCCCGACCCTATGGTCATGTGCAACTAGGGAATTAGGCAACTCCTACTTTCATCGGTCTTATCCCTACCTGACCCTAGGATAGACTTAGGATTCTCCATTACAGTACATGTTCACTTAGAACCTTACCCAAGTCTTCATCATCTCTCTTTCTGCATGTATGGGCTGGCTCTCATCCTTTCATAGGCATCATGGCAACCTGCCTACCTTGGTCAGCCCCATACTGGTTACCTCCATGGTAACACATTCACATGCAATAGAGATGGAAATCTATGGGTCTGTAGATTCATGCCCATACCATGTACCTTTCACTAAGCTTCTCAAGATCCTATGAGATCTCTTTAGGTTACCTTGAACCAACAAAATTGATATACACCCTTCCAAAGGGGTCCCTCTCCTAGGATGGGAGGAAAACTATCTCTAAGGTCACAAAAGGTCTTAGGTCTATGGTTTACATCCACACGAGCCTACTTAACCCTAGCAAGCCATTAAGGCATGAGAAGATCACTGACTGTACCATGCTAGGTCATACTTGTCCTCTTTCCTCAATGTTGGATCAAGATCATACCTTTATTTATCATAAACCTAGCTGTGAGGGGTTCATCAAACACACCTTAAACTTCAGGGGCTCCCCTTTTCCTCTATACATGAGGATTACCATGTTCGCTTCTATAAGAACTCAACTTCTCATCATGAGCATTAGGTATACCCCTTCCCCTCTTAGGCCTAGGAACCCTAGGTTCACTTTTAGGTGTCAAACTGCATGCTCTATCTCTTAACTACGAACCAAGCATGCAAAAGGCATGACATTCACCTCTTGTCATCCTTCAACTCGAGCAACACTTAGGATTGGGTCCTCCTTAAGGACAACCATCAAGGTACAAGGCCTCATAACTGCTACAAAACCTTTCTAAGTCTAAGGAACTCTTCTTCCTACCTCGGAGGGTAAACATCTCTACCATAGACACGTAGGCACCAGATGCTTCATCTTCATTCTCTAGGGTTGGTCCCTCTAAAGGCAACCAAGATATCATCAACTTTCAGGGATCGATCATGAGGCAACCACTATCATCCATTGTTCAAGGTTTTAGGCTTCCAACCTTCTTGTTGGGTTTCCTTCTCTCTCTAGAGCTAACCCCACATCCAACCTCACCATTAGAGGTCCTTTCTTCATGAAAGATCAACCTCAAAAGCATGCTCTACATCGGTGAAGCCTAGGTTCAAACTTATGATTGCTCCAGATCATCCATAACCCTTTATGCTCCATCATAATTCCTTATCCAGGGTTTCATCCTACTGCCAGCATTATGACGTGCCCTAGGTGCCAGCTATGCCCTACTTGTACAAGCCCATAGGGTTTCTATGGTCCTTCACTAACATCATCATCTAAGGAGCTATCCTTTACCCTAACATGCACGACCCTTCCCAGGGTTGGGTTGCCAAAGGTGCTAGGTCACCCATGGATCATATGGCATCCCAAAGGCATGTCCTTTCAAACACCCGGTCCAACTCATCTCTCTCTAACCTTCACTTAGGGTTAGGGTTAGCATCATCCTCATAGGATGTGCCAGGTCTCTACTTGCAATGGAGATCTCTATCTCTAAGACTAACTTATCATCCTGACAAGAAGGTCTAGCCTCAGGTCTCTTCTGCGGACATGACATCTTACGTCATACATCCTAAGAATGTATCTATTATTTATTTTGTGCTTAATCTATTAAGCTTATATCCATGACATCTTATTTACATGCCTTTCATTAATTTAGTGGAGGCTTCCTTAAACCATATTAACCTTACCCATACCTCAAGAGGGTGAGGAGAAGAAAGAAAACCCTAATCCTTTAGGTCCTTATCAGAATTTTGTGATGAGAAGGGATGAATAAGATGAGAAGTCCTAAAGGTATCTTATTTCGATTCATACCCTAAGACTTTGGCCAGGTGGTCACACGGGTCCGGGAGTTCTCGTATTCCGACTAGCGGTGCAGAGGAAAATCTTGCCAGCCCCCAATCGTGATCCCTTTCTAAACACCTCCGCCTTTCAGATACTCCTCTAATAACTCCCTTGGGTTCTATGGAGTTTGTAAAATTTAATAATTATTAATGGTTAACTCAGGAACCTAAGCTCTGATACCAAATGTTATGACCCCACCTCTCGATAACCCCCAATTAAGGGAGACCAAGAGGTTGAAGCCGCACCCATTAATCCCGGATCAAAGGTTCGACATATAACCATAAACAATTATTAAATTCTAACAGACTATACTGAAAATGGTAATAAAATTTTTCTTTGCATACCTTTGAAAAGTTTGGAACAAACTAAACTTCTAACCTCAGCTGAACTATTCTAACTAGTTCCTCCTTGTTCTTTAATTCTTGAATTCACAGGGTGTAACTTTACTGTTTGTTCTTTTCATTATACCTAAAACGCCGACAAACAAAACGTCGGTCAGCCGAAGCTGGTATGTGGAGGAAACAGATAATGTTCAACTATGTTTAACAATATAATCATTCAATTAATCATTTAACAATCAAGATTACATTTTAAACCATACAACTCAATCCATACATATTCTCGAACTCTGGGCTGTCCCTACAGTGGACATGGATATCACCTCTCTTTTAGGTAATAGAGTCGCATGGCACTATCCGAAGATAGCCCAATATCTAACTCATTGTGACTTGATGGTCCTACCTCAATGGTAGCCATGTACTAAGTCAACCATAGACCCTATGGACCTACCCAATAGGTAGCCATGTACTAGGTCATCCATAGACCTGATGGACCTACCCAATAGGTAGCCATGTACTAGGTCTTTCTCTAACCTGATGGACCTACCCATAGGCAGCCATGTACTAGGTTAGCTATAATGCCACAGAGAGAACCAGGATCTGAGTTTGTAGGCATATATTCTTTGTGATAGTCATAGCCACATTATAGTTTGCAATATGAACATCCAAACAGTTTAGTTGCATTCAATGCGATTAAACATCTGGGAATCCATCGGAAAACTAAAGCGGTTATTCATAATTAACCACATACCTATCTTGGAGATCTCAAGCAACAATTTATCCAAATCCAACTAGATGTCCAATCAAGCAAGCCAATCAATCAATCAAGCAAACATTGATCCTGAAAACATGTATAATGTCTAATTGTCACCAGCATATCCCAAACAACTCCTTATTGACTTGGAACACCTTTCTAAAGTTTCTAAGTCTCATTAGGATGCATTAGGGTTTCTTAGATCAATTTCTCAAACTTTACCCTTTTTAGGTCAACAAACCCTAAAACAACTTTTCCACTCATAAAAACCCTAATTACTCAAATTGGCTTAGGATCATCCCATCTCTATTTTATTCGTGAATTTACATAATTAAACCAATTAAAAGACATATTTATCAAAATTAGGGTTTTCAAGCTCATTAATGCATAATCATGCACGAAACCCTAAATTAAACCAATTATATAAAAAGATCATATTTTTAGATCCCACTTTCACTTTTATTAACAACAAGTTAATATAAACTTGAATTATCCAAATAACTTCATTAAGTCCATCTATCATCAAATCTAAGGATTTTCCCTTAATTAAAACACTAAAGATGATAACTTTATGTACTTTTCCAATTTCAAGCATATAAACTCTAAATTAGACTAATCATGAGCAAAGTTCTTCCTTTTTTAACTCAATGTTCCTTTTTTACATTTAACAGATTAATATCAACTCTAAAGATCCATTAAACCCTATTAAACACATTGATCATATCAAAATAGGGTTTCTTAATCTTTAATTCATTAAATATGATAATTTACACTATATTTGGAACTATGATCAGATTCAGGCTACAAAACTATTTTTATTGGATTCCTTGTGTTTTCCTGATCAAAATTCATATATAACTTGTTTTAATCCGAGCTACGGTTAAATAAATATGATTTTTGCATTAAACCACATACCTCAGACCAATCACAGAGCGCCACGTCGCCCTGGCTCATGCAACGCGTTTTGCTGGGTTTGGAAACATAACGAAAGGACAACTTTGCCCTTGGTAAGTTGAATGCCTTCTACAGCCCGCGGAGGGCAACTCCGTCCAAAGCCAACCCTTCCTTTCTTCAACCTCGGGACGCCCTAGGGCCGCCGCCCTAGTTGCGACTGGCGCAGCTTTTCCCTCCTCTTCCTGGACCCGAGAGCCCCCGACGACCACTCCATTAGCTCCACCGTCGACCATCGTCCTCTGCCCACCTTTGACCCCTGGCCAGGATGGCTGGGACGGGTCAGGCGGAGCTGCATCTTGCGGCCGTTCAGTGCAGCAGTGCGGCTGCTATGCATTGACTTTTGGAGCATGGCGTTGTTGGCTGGAACAACCTATGGCTTCGTGGCACATTCAAACCCATTGCCAACCTACTCGGGCGCCCTGTTGCTCTAGGGTCGTGGCATTTTCTTCTACTAGGGTTTAAGGAGGAAGAAGGTAGAAAAAAGAGAGTATATTGCATGGAATTTCCCCTGGAACTCGATCCTAAGAGTCTACCTTTTATATAGGGTGAGGAAAGGAGACTTAGGACGGCTATACACGAATAAGAAGCCCCTTTCCAAGTAGGAAACTAATTCCTTCAAAAAGAAACTCGTTCTCTCTCTCTCTCTCATATTCCTTTAGTATTCCTTCTTCTTTTAATATTAGGATTACGAAAATCCACTTTCTTATTCTCTTTAAACTTGCCTTTTAGTTATTTGTCACGAAATCATGTTTCCTTTTAATAGAAAATACCATCTTTTGAAAATAACACAAAATCCATTAATAATGCAACACATTATCCTCTTATTTTTCCTTTTTAGTATTTTCTCTTCCTTTCCTCTTTATTGGGACTCCTTGGTTCCCAAGAAACTTTATGATTTCGAAATTCTTTTCCAAGGATATTTATTATCCTTATAGATGCATCTAAATGCATTATTTCGCATTATCATGTTTATTTCTCATTAAAATATCTATTTTTGAGGATTTCTCTTTATTTCCCTTTTATTTTCCTCATGGGTATTCCTTTTATCATTAGAAATCCTTGGAACACGAAATTCCACAAAGGATCTCCTAATTACACCTTCTCCCACTTATTTCTAACATTTTAACATTATTTTCAATCTCTTTCTTGTTAAAGAAATACTTAATTAAACTTTTCTTTTCTTATTGCCTTCTTTTTGCAACTTTGGACTCCTTGGAATCCAAGGAACCCAAAAGGCACGAAATCCATCCTTGGATTACATCTCTTTGCCTTCTAGAGGTTTCTACCTCTTTCTATTCTTCAAATATTCAATTTTGAGTTACTATTTTATTAATTGAATTTCCTTTCTTCATTTTCTTGTTATTGGGCCCAATACCCAATAAATCCCACAACACAATCATCAAGGATATTGTAAATGAAATCCACTTATCAAAACAAATCATTTCTTTTTTTTTGTTCAAATATCTTTAATAAGAGAAATTACATTTCTCACCAATTGAACCCAAAAATTGGGGTTATAACACAATTACTCATACAACTTCAGTGCATCACCCTGGATCTCTGAGAAGGAGGCAAAAAGATCCGCTTGCACATACTCAGAGTAAAAGGGCCTAGGAGGATTGAAGGTGGGAGGTAGAAAGCACCGGGTAACCCCACCACCACTCTTGAGCACCCCTACGAGCAGGGGACGAGAGCAACCTCCCAAAGCACATAACCTAGTTTCTCTCCCTCTACCGGTGCACCATGGAGT
This sequence comes from Alisma plantago-aquatica, assembly GCA_963693085.1. Lineage (NCBI taxonomy): Eukaryota > Viridiplantae > Streptophyta > Magnoliopsida > Alismatales > Alismataceae > Alisma > Alisma plantago-aquatica. Next base: position 963,309,859 of record OY856411.1, on the reverse strand, counting down.
CACCCAGCATCGTCGTCCATCCACAGGAGCACCCGATGCCACGACCTACAACAAGACCTAGACAGAATAAGAGAGGCTCGACCAGCAGCCCGCCGCAGGCTAGAGCTCACCACCACCCATCGTTGTCCTCCCATATCCGGGCCGCCTTCTGAAAGTGAGGCCACCGGGGGGGGCACCTGCTCATGAGTAGGAAACCCATGCGCTGCAGAGCAAGAAGAAAAAACCACACCACGGGAAGATGGCTCGCACCTAGATAACCTAAGGACTTTGGCTGAGCATGAGGGAGAAGGGGAGGTGCCCAGGGGTAGAGGGTTCCAGCCAGACGAGTGCCAGCTGCCTCCCCCCGAGAAAGAGCACCACCGTCGGGGACTACTGGATCGCTCTGCAATCACGAACCCTGGCAGAGGCCCTTCTTTTCATACACCATAAGTAAGTACATTGCATTATATTTTATCTTTAAAAATATACTTTGAATTGGTTGCATGTATTACCTAAAGTCTCTTCCCTAGCTATTATGTTGATTTTGGGTTTCTATTATTTATAAACAATAAGTTCTTCTCAAAGAATATGGACAATGTATATCCTCAACCTTATTATATATATATTTTTTAATTCCATGTATGGGACAAAACAACTATACATATATAAAATATGCATATATATAAGTATATATATGTATACACATACATTTACATATATATTTATATATAGAAATACATAGACACACACATATTGTATAAATATATATATATACAATATATTCTTGTTTGCGATTATATATATATATATATATATTCATGTATCACTACAGTTTGTAAATTAGTATTTTTTAAATTATAAAAAACACTAATGAGTTGTTTGTAAGAATGTTTTTGGACTCAGGCTCCCAAATTTTTATTTAAAAGTTCTACAAAAAACATAATCATTATAATATATATTATTAGATTTTTTAAATTAAGAAAAAATATTAACTAATTAATATCATATCTAGGGTTTGAGAAACATATAAGGAAGTATACATAGATATGTATATATATATATATATATATATATATATATGTTTACGAGACTCTATCTTCTCTCTAGGTTTGGAGAGCTAGTGAGAAAGTGATTAGGGTTTGCCACCATGATGGCACAATGGCGAACAGTAATGGGTTGGCCAGTGTCTACAAGAAATGACGAGTAGAGGTGTGAACAATGGAATGTGAGAAGAATTAGTGACTCTAGAGATAAAATATAGAAGGACGTTGAGAAATGGGGATAGTTGTGGATTTCATGTGGTGGTCATAATAAGAGAGGAAGACGAAGAGGAAACTATAGAAGGCGCTCTTGGTGGTGATGGCAGAGGTCCTTGAAACACCATGGTACCATCTTTAATTATGGGTTGAATCGCAATAAAGACCATGGTATTTTCAAGAAGACTGTAAGAACAACATGCAAGACATTGACAATGCTAGACAAGTAGCTCTAGCCCCAAGCCTACCATTATACGTTCACTTGAAGGGGGTAGTTGTCAGTCACAATTTCTCTTCCAAAAAGAAGGGGATTTTGAGGCACCAAACTTATATTTTTATAACTCAACACTTAGGCCTCCGCACATATATTAACGGGATCCAATGTAGTAGACTGTGGTCAAATATAGGGACAAAGGTGGTAATTGTTAAGATGCTTGGTATTTTGACTTATATACACCAATCAAAGAATAAGATAAGGTGTGTGTCCCTTATAGAGTGATTATTCTCCAAGAAACATCCAACAAACAAGTAAAGTAAAATGAAAGATAAAATAAAGAGCTAGAATGATAAAGGATAAGAAGATAAATATGAAAGGAAACTTAAATTGGGTTTCACCATATAAATTCTCTCACCAAGTAGAAATTCTCAAACCCATTCTATATCCTTAGAAATTTTACAAGCAATAATCATTAGTATCAATTCCTCCTATCTTGTTCTTAGGATAGATCTAGATCATAAGGTTACCTCTATCTTGAGATGGCAAATAAACAATCACCAGGAAAACATATGATCATTAGGTTAAGCATTCAAACATTCTCATTCATTCATATAACTCCACAAGTCTTACATATGTGTTAACACAACAGTAAAAATGGTTGTACATAAGTATTATGATCCAATAGTATGAAAGTTTAATTGTTTTATTTTCTTAGATTGAATTCAAATGACCTAGCAGTTTTATTTTTACATCAAGTGGCAACCAATTTCTGACCTTCCTCATTGTAATTAGATTTAAAATTTTTGCATTGTTCATTTTTGAACATGTTGCTTTTTGGTTGAATGTTTGTTTTAATTATTTTGAGTTTACACATAAAAAAGGTGCATTGATATTTTTCCTTAATTCCTCAGAAAAATAGAATCCTTTTTCTTTTATCATTATCTCATTGTCTTGGACTCTTACTTGAGCAGAAAATGGACCTAGTAGTTTTACGTTTGAGTAGAGTTCTCTAGATTATGAAAAACAAACACATTGAATATTTTTATATTTTTACCAAAAAGCATTAAAATAATTCTTATGGATAAAAACCTTCCAGTTAAGGCACAAAATAATCCATTGTGTTGATATTAAAATAGTTTAAGATAGGTAATGAAACATGATCATTGATGTAGGACATCTTGTTCACATGATAATAGGCATCAAGATATTTTGTCTTACATGGATGGGTCTACACCACATTGTAATCATCATTCTTCATTTTCATGCAAAGTAGTACAATTTTTGACAATTTTAAAATTAACAAAGGACGTTTTTGGAAAGTCAGACATTTCATAAAAATTATTTATAAGATTTGTCTACCTCCATATTAATCTATAAAAATTATCCTTGTTATCACACGGATTTAAGAATGTATACTTTGGAATGAAAAATTTCATCAGATAACCAGTGTTTACTATTTTTCTCTCCTTTATTCAAAATTTTATTTTGTATTTCCATTGGTATCTAAGACCATTTTTCATTCTAAAATGATCCTTTTCAAAATGTTATTTTTCATTAATCATTTTCTCTTCACTTCCTACTTACTAATCCATTTTGATCTAGCCTCAATTCCAACGTACACATGTGTATAATGGGACCAGCTATAAAGATTGAGGACATTTGATCCACATCGATCACTATAAACAAAGATAGGAACAACCAATATTGTCCATAATATCACAATCCACCAATATGAAAATTTTATTGTTTTAATTTTCTTATATTGAATTCAAATGATCTTGCAATTTTATTTTTTGATAGAGAAACAACAAGGTGTTGACCCTTACCTATCACAATAATATTGTAATATCTCATTTTAAACCCATTAACTTTTTGTGTAATATTTTATTTACTTTTGTGTTTATGCTTAACTACATATACATCAATTTGTTTCATTTATTTCTTATAATCTATAACCCTTTTTATTTCTTCATTACCTCATTTCCTTGGTCTCAAGTTTGTGATGAAAATGGACCAAGTAGTTCTATGTGTGAGATGAGTTCTCTAGATTATGAAAAACACACACATCGAATTTTTTTATCTTTAAATCATAAACCCTTCATTTAATTCTTATAAATAAACACCAATATGTGAATCCATACAAGCATCCACTATGTTGATATTAGAACTGTTTAAGACAGTTAATGAAAAATATTCTTAGATGGAGGACATCTTGTTCACCTGATAATATAAACCAAGAAAATTTATCGTACTTTGGCACGTAGCACTTGACTCAAAGGATGCACTTACTTTTATGTTTGACTGTTTGGTTACAAACTCTAATGAGAGAACAATCCTTAAAAAAAGAGAGGTTAGTACTGAAGCATGATTCTCCACAATCAACTCTATTTTGTGCTTGGATTATACCATAAAGCCTATCATTTATGACTATAATAGTTTCTCAATCACGATTTTGATTCTCGTCTACCAAGAATATACACAATCCAGGATCAACACTTTATAGGTCTCATATCTTTTTATAGACAATGTGAGACATGTAGTTTCTAAATATTTAGACTTCTATTTTGGTGCTTGTTCACGTAACTTAAATGCAACGTCGAAATATCCATCAACTAACTTTACCAAATTTCATAGAAATAATATTTGTGCTCTTAAAATAGTTATTTACCTACAACTTAACCTCCTTGAGAATTTTTATAATAACTAAATTAAAATAATTAGGGATCTGTAGGTGTTGCTTTCCTCGTTATCAATAAACATATATGATGTTAGGACACAAATTTCTTGTCTTTTTATATTGGTCCTATGTATTTCATTAATCTTCCATACACTATAAAATATTCCATTAATGAGGAAATATGTTTGGTATAATTTTATAAATATTTATGGATGTTTGATAGGAATTTAATAGAGAATATAACTTGTTGATAACCATTGTATTTATGAGCTTTACCATTTAATTTTCCATACCTTTTCCTTTACTAAAATCATTTGTTTGGATTTCACTGGCTCATTTGTACATCGGGTAAAAGCTAATCCATAATAGAAATAAAGAAATGACTTATTTTATTGAATTGTCAAATTATAGAAAATATGCATATTTCTATATTAAGCTGACAAATAATTTTTTTCTACCACTACTATATGCTTTTTTGGAATTTATATTGCTCAAAAATATGAAAACATTTATCAATAATAACATATATGAGGAAATCTAGAATGACCACTCGCACATGAGCATACTAACATCTATACTTTTAGACACCTGATCTTGACAATTTCTTAGACATTGACGTTCCCTCGACGCATATACATTGATCTATAAGTTTCTTACAGACAACACAAAGTTGTTCACTATTCTCATGTTTCTAGTCCTGTCAGAATTTTTGCAGCCTGGTGGATCTTTCTTTCTTTTCCTATGGTTGCTTGTGCCTAGGCAAACATCATGAACTTCAATAGCTACGGCAGATGAAGAAGATAGACACGAAGAAACTAGTTTTGTTATATTGATCAAATATCTTTTCTAGACTTGATCTTATCCTTTTTATAGTTACTAATGTAGGAAGAAGGATTTTGTTGTTACTCTCGTATTCGTGGATACTCTCGTATTCACCATGTTTTTGAGAAATATTAAGATATTCCTCTAATAACTTAGCCATAAAAAAGGAAAATATTTTAAAATAAGGTGCCCAACAAGTAATTAGGAAATGTTTGTTGCATGAGAAAGAGAAAACATTTCAAGTCACAAAAGGCCAACTTAATTGCTCTCCCCACTCCTACACTTGTCTTCATTGTTAAAACATATCATAGTTGAATATTCTAGTAAAACATAAGAAAACATATATTATTAATATATGAAAGAGAGGGTTGGTTAAATTTATTCAATTTTTCTATTATAAGAATGAGTTTGAAAGTTTGATCAGTAACATTTTGAAAATGGAGTTTTCTCCTCTTCTTGCATTTCTGTGTTTCTCCTATCTATTTTATTATTTCTCTCCCATATGACTCATTTACCTACTTTAAAATTATAAACTTCTTAATTATGATGATTTTTATGTTGTCTAACACAATGATTATGTAATTCTCTACTTAATATGGAAGGAGTTGAAGACAACATATTTAATATAAAAAAACAATTGTTACAAAGATTTTAAATACTAAATTAATGTCTTTGTAAATGACCATGCTAAAAGTTAGTATACAAATCTTTTTTTAATTGCAAAGCCAATGATACAAAGACAAAACTTATTTAAAATCTTATTTTATTTTTAGATCGATTATCTTTTTCCTCCCGAAGGGACTGGTAGCCGAATTAGTTGCACACACTTTTGAGAAAGCATTTTTGTAAATATTTTTGTCGGATCATTTTGATTTTTCATGAATGTACAAATAATGAGTAAACAAAGATAGATATGAAATTTTCTTGTAAGATGATATTTTTTCAAATATGAAATATTAAAGTTAAAGATGTTGAAATATTATGGAAACATCACATTTATTATCAAACTTAATTAGCTCTCTCCGCTCCATATTTTCAAAACTCAAATTAAACATGCAACTGTCCATTCAAATCCAAGAACTTATTACTCTAATTTGTCTAACATTTCTATCCTCTAACTATAATATTTTATAAAATAATTTTGACTAATTGATCAACGTTTTCTCATTCCAAAAATAAGACATTAGCTATAAAACATAATTACCAAATCTTTCTTAGAATTATTAGGATAAATTTCCAAAAAAATATCTTTACAATTTATAAAAAGAAACTACTCAAATAAAATGTCATGTCAGTAAAGAGGAAATATTTGTAGGGGTAGAAAATCAAAATTTGTCAAGACACAAAATGCCAAATTTATTTCTTTCCCAACTGATAGGTTTATACTTTGTCATGAAAATATGTAAAAGTTCAATGCACAAGGAAATTATAAAGCAACACATAAGTAATATAAGAAAGATAGATTTGGATTTAATTATGATAAATTTATCTATTACAATAATTTTAAAAAAATTCTAACCAGGACCACTGATATTCAAAGTGGAGTTCTTCTCATATTTCCCTTATTTTAAGTTTATCTTAGATATCTGCCATCCAAATACTTTACTACCCATAACCTTTATAATTATAATGGTTTTTGTATTGTTCAATACAATTATAATTATTCTTCATATATCACACTCATTATCAAACATAATTACATATCCTTAATCAATATTCTAAAAAATATGATTGTATACACATCCTTCATTAAAATACAAAAATCTCCTACTCCAATTCCCCTCTCATATCTTTCCTCTACTTAAAATCTTTTAATATAACATTTTTAGCTAATTGATCTACATTTCTTTGTATTAAAAATGCAACATCAATAGTGAAAAATAATTACACCTCTTAACTCATATTTTATCCTTTACAAAATGTCAGTAAATATATTCCATTGAAACAACAATATCTAACATGGTTGTAGATATATACTAATTGGTTGAAAAATAGCTTCTGCCATATTGTAAAAAGAGAGAATCTATTGGACAAAACTTTGACGTTATTTATTTTGTTGACAATATCATTGTATTATATCATTTTGGAGTTCCATACCATTCTTGATTGGCCTAACATTTCTTTACTCATTTCTTTCAAGTTCTCATTGATTTTCTCTCACCACTCACGTTATCAAGAACATATTTTCTCATGAAACTACAACTTCCTATATCAATTAACAAAACATTCTTATGAACATGGCATCCTAAGTCTTACTACCTCTATTTTATATATTTTCAACACATAGAGCATCATCTTACATGAAATAGTTCCTAAGTGTCTCTCTCCCTCTAACACAAGGTTTTAAAATTCTCTCTTCCCCATAAAATATCATCACATTTCTGACTATCCCCTCAACTAATGCATTTTTCTAATTCAAACAACACCACCTTATGCCAACACCGTTCTTGAATCTATGACATTCTATTTTTATATCACTATTTCTTTTTATCACCAATGGGATGAGATGACCAAATAGATTGACACTAGGATCATCAATGAAGTGGCTGCATTGGATTCCTAGTGTAACATTCAACAATATACCACAATTGTCACTCATCTCATGAATTAGAGAAATAAGGGGGTCACTCTCCTTTTGTTATCCTCTCTCTCCTTTCATCCTACCTCAAATATGAAAGACATTTCCAAATTTCAATCACTCTACCCCTTTGATTGTGTCCACTAGTAGATGTTTTTTGTATTTCTTCAATAGCAAACAATATATCTGATTTACGTTGATGCCATGAAGTTTCCTTGAGTGTATCTCCTCAACTACCATGATGATTTATCGTTTTTTTCTTGCGCACACAAAAATCGCAACTCAAAGACCATTTAGAATCGATATCTTCAAACATATAGATATGATTTTTTATTCTTTATGTGTTGAAAGAATGTTAAATATGGGATTAAGAGATTAAGATTTCTCCCCCCTCTCCCATAATCCGTGGCAGAGGCCGGATGCCCGGGAGGGTGATAAATGAGGAGAGGTGTGGTTTTTTACCCAGGTCCCTTCAATGGGGGAAAGAATGTTAAATATAGACCTTCATATGGTGTGTAAATCTTTGTAGTATCTATTTATTATATTACAATAAAAATGCAATCCATGTTTTTAGGACAGACGACCTCTCCATTCTATATTTTTATTTCAAAATTTCAAACACTAATAGAAAAACATTACAACTAAGTCAAGTACACTATTCTTTTATTTTTGTAGAAATACTAACAAGTATCAAATATTATTATGTTACTTTTACTTATCTAATTTTTTTAATCTAATCATATTATTTTATTTTAAATTTATACTTTCTTACCATTTCTTATTAGTTTTCTCTCAGCATTCATATGTTAACAACTACATTTCTTTTCCTATTTGGTTTCCTTTATGATTAAAGTGTAACAACAAATTTTAAAATGATGTCTCAACTCTCTCATCCCACTAATACATTTTATTTAAATATAAAAATCATAATCCTTAATAACATATTTCTAAAATATCTCTCCCCCACCAACACAAGGTTTGAAGTGTCTCTTCTATAGAGTATACCATCATTTTACATATTATCAACTCTCTCCCTCTGAAACTAGTGCATGTTATTTTCAATTTAAGCAACATAATCACACATATGCGTACTATCTCAAACCCCAGTGATCTATAAATTTTGCATCTCTTCTCCCTTGACTTCACACACCATAAGTACATTGCATTATTTTCTATCTATAAAACTATACTCTGAATTGATTGCATGTATTTCCTACTGCCTTTATCCCCAAATATTATTTCGATTTTGGTTTTGTATTATTTACAAACAATACGTTCTTCTAAAAGAATATGGATGATGTATATCCTCAACCTTTTTATATATCCTTTTTTAAATTCCATGTATGGGATAGAACAACTATAAATATGTAAAATATGTATACATACATAAGTATATATATACATACCACATGTTATGGGAGAGGGGGGGAGAAATCTTTCTCTCTTAATCCCATATATATTTATATATACAAATACATAGAGACAAACACATATTGTATATATATATATACAATATATTTTTATGTGTTTATATATATATATATATATATATATATATATATATATTCATGTATCACTATAGTTTGGAAATTAGTATGTTTTAAATTATAAAAAACACTAACATGTTGTTTGTATGAATGTTTCTGGACTCAACCTCTCTAATTTTTATTATAAGGTTCTACAAAAACATAATCATTATAATATATATTATTTCATTTTTTTAAATTAAGAAAAATATTAAGTAATTAATATCATATCTTGGGTTTGAGAAACATATAAGAAAGTATACATATATATGTATATATGTATGTTTATGAGACTCTACCTTCACTCTAGGTTTTGAGAGCTAGTGAGAAAGTGATTAGGGCATGCCACTATGATGGGAAAATGGTGGCCAACAATGGATTGGCCGGTGTCTACGAGAAATGACGAGGAGGGGCAAGAACCATGGAATGTGAGAATAATTAGTGACTCTAGAGATAAAGCATAGAAGGAGGTTGAGAAAAGGGGATCATTGTGGAATTCATGTGGTTGTCATAATAAGAGAGGAAGATGAAGAGGCAACTATGTAGATGCTCACGGTGGTGATGGTAGAGGTCGTTCAAACACCATGATACCATCTTTAATTGTGGGGTGAATCACGATAAAGACCATGGCATTTTCAAGAAGACTATGAGAACAACATACAAGACATTGACAATGCTAAAGAAGTAGCTCGAGCTCCAATCCTACCATTGTAAGTTCACTTGAAGGGGGTAGTTGATCGGTCGCAATTTCTCTTCCAAAAAGAAGGCGATTTAGAGTAACCAAACTTTTTTATTTTTATAACTTGACACATAGGCCTTCGTACAATTATTAACGGGTCCGATGTAGTAGGCTATGGTGAAACATAGGTATAAGGAAGGTAGTTGTTAAGATGCTTGGTTGCTTGACTTATATACCCCAATCAAAGCATAAGAAAAGGTGTCTGTCCCCTTTAGAATGATGATTCTCCAAGAAACATCCAACAAATAAGTAAAGTAAAATGAAAGATAAAACAAAGGGCAAGAATGATAAAGGATAAGAAAATAAATATGGAAGGAAACTTAAATTGGGTTTCACCATATAAAACCCTAAATTTTGTGATATTGTAGACTATTTTTCTGTTATCAAAACTGCCATTTTTAACTATTTTCCTCTCTTTTGTATGCACTTTCGCAATAATTGGCCAAGCAATGCTCTTAATCCAATTTTCCTATCTTTTGCAGAGTTTTCCTCATTTTTGGGCAATAAGGCCGCTCCGACCCATGAATAAGTCCAAGCTTGTCTCGGCCTCCCTGACGCCCGATACAACCCCTGCCCGACAGGGGTTGGGCGACACAAAGATGCTCAACAAAGAGGTGTCGCGTGAGAAGAAGCTGATGGACGACACGCCTTCTACCCGACAGGGAGCTCGGCTCGCCCCGACGACCCAGCCTGTCGGGCGATACAGCCACCCACCGGCAGGCGCGCCGCCCGTCACATGACCGATAGCAGACACCTCCGCGCTGAGCTATACCTATATCAGACGTCCATCGACCAGCGCTTAAGGGGGCCACGTGGCGCTTCGAGCACCATAACTCCTCTCGGCCAACTGACTATAAATAGCAGCTACAGGAAGCCAAAAAGACAGTTCGGAGTTTTAGAATTCGGACAGTTGGGAGTTGAGCTATCTTCCGAGGAGACTGCGAGAGCATACGTATCGTGCCCCAATGCTTGTCTCGGGCGACACTAGGTGAGCTTCTCCCCAACATGAGAGGGAGGGGACAGTTCACTTAGGACCGTCCCGAGCGACACTGCGGGCCGATATCAGCCGACATAGATGAGCGACACAAGTGCCCGACAACAACAATGCATAGCTCTTAGCCCGACACGATATCAAACCGATACGCTTAGCTTGTCGAGCGTGCCGCACAACATGAGCGTCTCGGTCAGGGTCCTTGAGCAATACGGTCGACAGTCGGTGCGTGCCGCCCGACACCTCTGTATCGGGCTAGGCCTCTGACCGATATCGGGCAGGAGAGCTACAACACCCTATCGTCCTTCTACATCAAGGAGGCGACACCTATCTTTCCTTTCTGTCATTTAATTCCTTACTTATGCATTGTAATTAAGACCCTTTATTTGTCAATGGAAACAGAAGATGCTTAATTACTTATTGATCTATTCTTGGTGCACAATGTTGGATGACTGCTATGTTTGATATCCGAACTCTAGCTTGCATGTTTGGATCGCGTTTCGCTTAGCTAACAAATCGTGTTTTCCCGTCGCAACAACTTCGAGAGTTGTGTTGTGGCTCTAGTGTTTGGTCCGATTCTGGAGTACGAGAGTGCCTGGAACAGAGTTGCTTTAGTGACCTTTCCACTCTAATTTTAGTCCAGTGACCTCGAGAGGGGCGCTGATTCCTTGTTAGAGGTACCCGCTTCGAGAGGAGGGGTACATGACTGGTTCTACCGCCGCTTGTTTTACTGGAGTTTTATCCTTCGTACATCGCTTTAGCTCGAGCAATATCTTTCTATTTCTTTTGCATGAAAACCCCTAAAAACCACTAAATGATTAACATCTTAAATCTTTCTAGTAACTCCACTTGGAGATAGTTTTCTTGTTTTGTTTGTGACACCTTACTGCTTCCCTTTTTGGGAATTTATCTCTCTTTATACCTGCCGGAGTGTAGTGTGTCGATTCCGCGCTCTCAACACTACCCCCCTTGTCCCTGTGTTTGACCCCGTATATCTACTTCGACCCCGTAAACAAAGTTGCGGGGGCCTAGAAGGATTCGGGTTTATAAATGTAAAAGCTCGACTACCTCAAATCCGCCTCCAATTTTAGGACGCGCGATTTAGGCTGGTCAACTTTTTGGCGCCTTTGCCAGGGACAAGGAAAAAACGGTACTGTTGACGATTCTGAATCCACTAACTATACTCCAGTGCCTCAAGCTTAGCAATGAGTTTGACAACACTCTTTTTCTTTTTTCTTTTTCCTTTACTATTATTCTCTGCTTGAAATTAATAAATCTATCTTCTAACCTTGATTTCTCGTGCCATCTCAGGAACCCTAAAGAACGGTGACCTATTCCTTCGAGATCTGACGCCATGTCTCGTTGTGAGCAATCTCTGTTCGAAGGTGAATGTCAAGTCCGAGATGAGATATCACACCAGCCCAGCCTGGTTGGCCAGTTGCATGCTTTCATAAAAAGACAAGACTCTATCATCAACCGGCTGGTGCAGGGTGCACTTCCCATCCCTGGAGCTCAGAATTCCATGCAACACCAGATGGAAAGTATGCGGATGCGCCAATGGGAGGTCGATCAACGATTGGCCCAGATGGCGGCTCTGATAAAGAACCCTGCGGGAAAGACACTCTCATATCCGAAAACTGCCAGAATGGTGGTACTGAGGTCTGGAAAGATGGTGGAGCGCACAGCTGATGCCGAACCAGAACCTGAACTGAGGTTAGAGAGTATCATTCCAGCAGAGGGCGAAGGTGGACAAGCAGAAGCTCAAGAGCCTGCACGGAAGCCTTTCGATGAGCTACCTGGTGGGAGGAATTCTTATGCTCCAAGGCTGCTGTTCCCGCATAAGCTGATCAAGGCAAATCTGAAAAGGCACCACGAAAGGTTCATGGACTCGATCAGGAAACTGCATCTTGAAGTCCCCTTCCTTGATGCATTGGAAGAGATGCCTATTTATGCCAAGTTCCTCAAGGACCTTATTACAAAGAAGAGAAGGGGGGAAGGACAGAGACAGTGTATCTAGCTTCCGCCTCCTCCACCTTCTTGAAGCCCGACACGCCAAATAAGAGAAGGGATCCCGCAGCCTTCACAATCCCATTCGCCGTCAGAGACAACGTCGAGCGCAAGGGTCTAGCAGACTTGGGGGCTAGCATAAGCCTCATGCCCCTAAGTTTCACACAAAGGGTGGGTTTGACCGACATGGTTCGAACCAACATGTAGATTGAACTGGCAGATCACACCTTTAAGAGACCCGTTGGCATTGTCGAAGATGTGTCGATCAGGGTTGGTGACTTCTTCATCCCTTGCGATATAGTCATCATCGACACATCTGAAGACCCCCATTGCCCGATCATCTTTGGTCACCCCTTCTTGGCGATAGGGAAAGCGCTGATTGATGTTTCCGAGGGGATGATCACCTTAAGGGTCGGAAACGACCATATCGACTTCAAGCTGAAATAAATCATGAAGAGCCCATCCCTATCTGAATCAGCATGTTTCGTAGATAGCTACAATAAATTCTGTGAGGAAGTAGAGGAAGATATCCGGATAGTAGACCCCCTCTTGAGGGCTATAAACTGTCAAGATCCCGACCTCGAAGATCCTGAGGTCGCAAAGCACCTCAACCTTTTCAACCGTTCTGACGAAGATTTGCAAGAAGAGGATACGGTGGTGGAGTCTGCGAAGTATGCCTCTCTCGAGGAGGAGCCTCAGGAGAAGGCACCCAGACCAAAGCCAGAGTTAAAAGTGTTGCCCGAAGTCCTGAAGTACGAGTTCTTAGATGAAGAGCACAGAAACCCCGTCATCGTAAACGCTGATCTTTCAAGCAACCAGCTGGACCGACTCCTTGACGAGTTAAGGCTCCACAGGAGGGCTATAGGATATTCAGTAGATGATATCAAAGGCCTTAGCCCCGCCCTTTGCATGCATCGCATCAACTTGGATGAATCGGCCAAGCCTCTGGCTCAACCCCAGAGGAAGCTGAACCAGATGCTCAAGGAGGTCGTCAAGAAAGAGGTAATAAAGCTTAGGGATGCGGGGATCATTTACCCAATCAGCGATAGCAATTGGGTAAGTCCGATCCACGTAGTGCCCAAAAAGGGCGGAATGACAGTGGTTAAGGGTGAGAAGGGTGATGAGGTGGCGGTAAGGACAGTCACCGGCTGGCAGATGTGCATAGATTACCGAAAGCTAAATCAGGCTACAAAGAAGGATCATTTTCCGCTACCTTTTATTGACCAAGTTCTCGAAAGGTTAGTGCATCACGATTTCTTTTGTTTTCTTGATGGCTTTTCAGGTTTTTACCAGGTACCTGTCTTGCCCGACGATCAAGAGAAAACAACGTTCACCTGTCTTACCTTCGGACTCTGCAACGCCTCGCAACCTTTCAGCGATGCATGATATCAATGTTCTCAGATTTTATAGAAGACATTGTAGAAGTTTTCATGGACGATTCTTCCGTCTATGGGAAGGACTTCGATAGTTGTCTGAAGAATCTATCATTGGTCCTTCAAAGGTGCGAGGAGAACAACCTAGTTCTAAACTAGGAGAAGTGCCATTTCATGGTGCGAGATAGCATCGTTCTCGGGCATAAGATCTCAAAGTGTGGGATCGAAGTGGACGCGAGCAAGGTTGAAGCAATATCCAAGCTTCCTACACCGAGATCCGTGACGGGGGTGCGAAGCTTCCTCGGGCACGCGGGATATTACCGAAGATTCATCAAGGACTTCTCAAAGATTTTCAAACCGCGGTCCAATCTTCTGGTAAAAGACGCTGAATTTGTTTTCTCTAACGATCGTCTAAGTGCTTTTTAGGCCCTTAAAACACTTTAATATCACCACCTATCCTTCAAGCGCCAGAATGGGGTTTACCTTTTGAGCTGATGTGCGACGCAAGCGACTACGCGGTTGGAGCAGTCCTGGGGCAAAAGAAAGATAAAAGCACCATGTGATTTGCTACGCTAGTCGCACGTTGGACAAGGCTCAAGTAAACTACACAACAACTGAGAAAGAGATGCTCGCGATCATCTTCGCATTTTATGAATTCAGGTCGTATCTCGTTGGAGCCAAGGTCAAGGTATACACAGATCATGGGGCTATAAAATACTTAATGCAAAAGAAAGACGCAAATCCCAGACTGTTGAGGTGGGCCTTGCTTCTCCAAGAGTTCGACCATGAAATTATCGACAAGAAAGGCACAGAGAATGTGGTCGCTGACCACCTATCAAGAATCGTGACAGAGAGAGAGAGGGCCTCAAATCAATGACGACTACGCCGATGAGGCTCTGATGTTGGCAGAAGCTCATGAAGAAACTTTACCCTAGTTTGCAGACATCTGCAATTATCTTGCCTGCGGAGAACTGCCTCCTGACATCACGTACAATCAGAAAAAGAAGCTATTTGTGGATGTCAAAAACTACTACTAGGATGATCCTCTCCTGTTCACAAGATGTGCTGACAACTTATACAGGCGATGCATACCAGAGGAAGAAACCGCATACATCCTGAAAGAATGCCACGCCTCCCCCTACGGTGGACACCTAGGTAGCGAGAGAACAACTGCAAAAGTGTTACAGTCAGGTTTCTACTGGCCCACCTTGTTTAAAGACGCTGGACAATTTGTGAAGGTTTGCAAAGAGTGCCAGTTGACAAGAAACATAGGGAGGAGGAATGAAATGCCAATGGCAAGTTGGATCGAAGTAGAAATATTTGACGTGTGGGGGATCGACTACATGGGACCGTTTCCCCCATCTCGGGGGTATCAATACATACTAGTGGCAGTAGATTATATATCGAAGTGGGTGGAAGCGGTAGCCACCCAAACCTGTGACGCCAAGTTGGTTATCAAGCTCTTCGAGAAAACCATCTTCCCTCGTTTTGGTGTACCGCACACTGTGATAAGCGACAGAGGGTCGCACTTTGGAGAAAGATAGTTTGAAGCACTTTTGCGCAAGTACGGAGTGAGGCACAAGATCGCTACAGCCTACCACCCACAGACGTCAGGGCAGGTAGAGGTTTCCAACAGGCAAATCAAGCAAATCTTGGAGAAAACTATCAACCGAACGAGGAAAGACTGGTCCATGAAGCTTGACGACGCACTTTGGGCCTACCGTATTGCTTACAAAACACCCATTGGAACCACCTCCTACCGACTCATCTACGGAAAATCCTGCCACCTGCCTTTGGAGTTGGAACATAAGGCCCTTTGGGCAATCAAGTTCCTAAATATGGACCTCGACAAAGTAGGAGAAAAAAGTTTTTTGCAACTTCAAGAGCTCGAAGAGCTGAGAATGAATGCCTATGAAAATGCAAAAATTTACAAATAGAGGACAAAGTTGTGGCATGATACCCATCTCAGGAGAAAAGATGTAAGCGAAGGGGATAAGGTCTTGTTATTCAAGTCCTCTATTCGTCTTTTCCCTGAGAAGTTGCAAATGAGGTGGTCTAGACCGTTCACTGTGTCAAAGATATATCCATCAGGGATGATGGAGCTCTACGACAAAGACGATCCGACCAAAGCCTTTCAGGTGAACGGGCACAGGGTGAAAAGGTTCTATGAAGATGAAACATTTGTCAGGAGAGCAGAGATCATTCTGCAAGATATGGGTACAGTTGAGGGCTGATCAAGATGATCTTACACCGGTCGAGTTGGCGACGCAAACCCCAGCGCTCCTCGGGAGGCAGCCCGAGTTCTTCTTTCTTTCATAGAATAGGTTGCATGTTTATTATAAAAAGTAAAAACAAACTTTATGGTATGCAATAAGGCCCGAGTCAGAGCACGCGTCGAGCATGCCGACTTTTCTGTTTTATGGGTCATCGCCGAATTTTCCGAAGCTTTGAAGAGTATTGCACTCTGAGGTCAAAGGCTTAACCCTTGGCCGATGATGTTTTACCCTTTGATTGTTGTTTCTGCTCTTAGGTTTTTAGTTTTTTTCGCCCGCCTGTTTTAACCGTGTCGGGCAGCCGCTCAGCTGGCGCGCAGGACCGCCCCTACCGGGCTTTGGTCTCTCGGGCATCGCAACAGCCGTGACGGTCGACATTCCTGGGCGGTGTGCACCCTATCGTGCATGGGAATAAATGCCCTTAATGAGACTGATGTGACCATCGTCTCGGGAACCGCCTGACCCGTTGGCCGACGTGCGCCCCAGAGATGTCCGTTTCGCCCCCGGCCGAGCTGGCTATAAATAAGAACGGTGGTTTTATCGTGTCGGGCTGTCACACTTTACTCATTTTAGCCACCTGTAACGCATGTAGTAGTCCGCCCTTTTGCTCCCGTGTCGGCCAGATGCCTTCACCGTGGTATCGGGCGATTGCTCCTATGAGCAAAGGTATAGCCCGATAAGCTTATCGACCGACATACCTATCGACCGACATGCTTATCGCTCGACAGTCTTATCGGCCGACAGGCTTATCGCCCGACACGGGTTTTTTTCTATCACGCACTGTCGATTTTGTATCGCCCGACGCAGTTAAGCGCGACATAACAACCGATGGTGTCTGCCCGACACACCATGTCGGGCGACATGTTTTCTTTTGTGACGACCTGTCGAGCAGTTGCTCTTTGGTGACCTTATCGCCCGATATACCCGTATCGGGAGGTATGTTGTGTCGTGCTGCCCCCCCCCCCCTCGTATCGCCCGATTTTGTATCGACTCGACTTTTTGTTTTGATGGACGATACCCGGATCTTCGAAATAAGTCCTGTTTATCAAGTCTCTTTAGCTTTTCCTATCTAACATTTTAAATGATTAATGAACTTGATAACAGGCAGCGTTGAGGCCGCAGCTGAAGCAGCAACTGTCGGATAGAAACGTCACAAGGGGCCACCAACCACCAAAAAGAGAGCAAGGGGAAATTTCCTTGATTAGGTAGCCTCGAAAGAGGCTCGTTTCTTTATCATGGTCTGTCTTCTGTAGTAGCCTGGGGCCAACTACAGAGACAGCTCGAGTACAGCCCCAGTGACTGCCGGGACAGCACAAGAGCTCTCTGTCTACCATGAGCTATTGTGCGTGTTCCGGCTGAGCTGGGAAATAAAGCAGAGGCTGAGCTTGGAAAGTGCTTTGCCGGCGACCTCCAGATGGAACCTGGGCATCTCGGTTCCAGCTACATAATAAGGAGGAAGCAGCCACAAGTGTCCACACTTGTTGAATCTCTTTCCAAATGAGAAAAAAGGAGGCGGCAGCAAAGAAGCATATTGCAGCTTCTACAAGGCACAAGTGAACCTGCTAAATAACCTTCACTGGACTAACATGAACTCACCCTCTTCTTCACTACTCTGGGACAGAGTATTGGATAAGTTTGGGGGGGGTACCCATGTACCAGTGAAGGAGGTATAAAATTCTCTTGTGCCAATTTGCTTTTCCCGTATATCATGTACTCATATCCTTGCTCATATAAAAATTTTGAATTTTTTTTTTGAAAGTTTTGCTTATTTTGTTCCCATGCATATGTACAAAGTTGCTATATTAGTAAAAACCTATTGTGACTTCTTGCAAAGTTTGTTTTCTTTGTGCTGAATGTGACGCAAGTCCTGTTATATCTTTTTGATAATGCTGCTTCAAACGAACAAAAGAATATGTTTTGTCATGTCAAAAATTTCGAAAAATACAATAATCTCGCAAACAGTTAAGAGATGAGTATGGAGAAGGAAAAAACTGCCCAAACAGCAGGAATCTCTTTGTTCCCCCTTACCCAACAAAAATCCCAAAAAGAGAGAGAAGCCTTATGAGTGTGAATAAAAGTATGAGAGTTGTGCCCAATAAAAGAAAAAGAAAAAAAATATATACACCACTTATTTTCCAAAAGTACCCATCTTTAGGCATGGTAGATCTAGGGCAGTGGTACGTAGGATGTGAAATCACTACTCTAAAGCCAACTGGCTTGGACTGTAGGGACCACTTGCCCATTAACGGACCCTTACCTGGATGGACGGATGGGAGACAAGAATGAAAAACCCAAAAAGCCTTAGCCTACCCTATACACAACTTTCTGCCCCAAAAATAAAGTTGTTTGGTGTGTAAGATGACTTTGGAATCGTACAACAAAGTCTCACCGAAGCTATAGAGAAAATTTTTACTGAAATGTTAAGGCAAGGAAATGCATGGTCTTTTGTTCGCAGTGAAGCAACATTATCTCTAAAGGCATTACTATACTTGTTTTACCTATTGGCCTGAAAGTTATACCAAGCACGAAGAAGCATCACAAAATATAGTTTAAATATTGATTGAGGACAATCAAAATGCTAAGTTTGGGGGAGTTGATAACACCAAATTTTGTGATATTTTAGACTGTTTTTCTGTTATCAAAACTGCCATTTTTAGCTATTTTCCTCTCTTTTGTATGCACTTTCGCAATAATTGGCCAAGCAATGCTCTTAATCCAATTTTCCTATCTTTTGCAGAGTTTTCCTCATTTTTGGGCAATAAGGCCGCTCCGGCCCATGAATAAGTCCAAGCCTGTCTCGGCCTCCCTGTCGCCCGATACAACCCCTGCCCGATAGGGGTTGGGCGACACAAAGACGCTCGACAAAGAGGTGCCACGCGAGAAGAAGATGACGGACGACACACCTTCTACCCGACAGGGAGCTCGGCTCACCCCGAGGACCCAGCTTGTCGGGTGACACAGCCACCCACCGGCAGGCGCGCCTCCCGTCACATGACCGATAACAGACACCACCGTGCCGAGCTATACCTGTATCGGTCGTCCATCGATCGACGCTTAAAGGGGCCACGTGGCGCTTCGAGCACCATAACTCCCCCCGGCCAGCTGACTATAAATAACAGCTACAGGGAGCTGAAAAGACAGTTCGGAGTTTTAGAATGCGGACAGTTGGGAGTTGAGCTATCTTCCGAGGAGACTGCGAGAGCATACATATCGTGCCCTAGTGCTTGTCTCGGGCGACACTAGGTGAGCTTCTCCCCATCCCGAGAGGGAGGGGACAGTTCACTTAGGACCGTCACAGGAAACACTGCGGGCCGATATCGGCCGATGTAGATGAGCGACACAAGTGCTCGATAACAACAATGCGTAGCTCTTAGTCTGACATGATATCAAACTGATACGCTTAGCTTGTTGAGCGTGCCGCCCGAGAGGGTGTGCCACCCGACATGAGCGTATCAGCCAGGGTCCTTGAGCAATATGATCGACAGTCGGTGCGTGCCACCCGAGAGGGTGTGCCGCCCGACACCTCTGTATCGGGCTAGGCCTCTGACCGATATCGGGCAGGAGAGCTACAACACCCTGTCATCCTTCTACATTAAGGAGGCGACACCTATCTTTACTTTTTGTCATTTAATTTCTTACTTATGCATTGTAATTAAGACCCTTTATTTGTCTATGGAAACAAAAGATGCTTAATTACTTGTTGCTCTATGCTTGGTGCACAATGTTAGATGACTGCTATGTTTGATATCCGAACTCTAGCTTGCATGTTTGGATCGCGTTTCGCTTAGCTAACGAATCGTGTTTTCCCGTCGCAACAACTTCGAGAGTTGTGTTGTGGCTCTAGTGTTTGGTCCGATTCTGGAGTACGAGAGTGCCTGGAACGGAGTTGCTTTAGTGACCTTTCCACTCTAATTTTAGTCCAGTGACCTCGAGAGGGACGCTGATGCCTTGTTAGAGGTACCCGCTTCGAGAGGACGGGTACAAGACTGGTTCTACCGCTGCTTGTTTTATTGGAGTTTTATCATTCGTACCTCGCTTTAGCTCGAGCAATATCTTTCTATTTCTGTTGCATGAAAACCCCTAAAAACCGCTAAATGATTAAAATCTTCAATCTTTCTAGTAACTCCACTTGGAGATAGTTTTCTTGTTTTGTCCGTGACACCTTACTGCTTCCCTTTTTGGGAATTTATCTCTCTTTATACCTGCCGGAGTGTAGCGTGTCGATTCCGCACTCTCAACACTACCCCCTTGTCCCTGTGTTCAACCCCGTATATCTACTTCGACCCCGTAAACAAAGTTGCGGGGGCCTAGAAGGATTCGAGTTTATAAATGTAAAAGCTCGACTACCTCAAATCTGCCTCCAATTTTAGGACGCGCGATTTAGGCCAGTCAGGTACCCTATCCTCTGTGTTGTCCCCATTAAACCCCTCATGATCCACCTATAAGTGAACCAATATCTAGGGTTGAGTCACATGGCACTACTCGTAAGTAGCCCACTCCTTAACTCATGGCAGGCTAATGAGTCTCATGGCACTACACGTAGGTAGCCTAGTTTCTAACTCTCGGTAACCTAGACCTTGCTCTAGGATTACACCTTTTTTTTCTTAGCCTTTTCATTACAATAGAGGTGGACCCGGATCTAGTCAGTTATATACGCGCAATTATAGTGATAATCATAGTCACTTTATAGTTGCATGAATTAAATAAACACCCAACCGTTATTTTCAAGCAACCGGTTAAAACTTCGGGAATCACCGTGAAACTAGAGCGATTATTCATAATCGTAACCACATACCTGATTTGATGAGTCATGCAGATTATTCAACATATAATTCATGTGTATACAATCAAGTCAATCAACAGATCCAAGCAAGTAATTCAATCATCACATTGTTCCTGAAATAAATATGTACTCTATTTATTACACACTTTATCAAGAAACTACTTTATTGACTTGGATTCACCTTCTAGGATTTCTAATCCGCATTAAGGTTTCATTAATATCCATTAGGGTTTCTTAGATCAATTTCTCAAACTTTATTCCTTTTAGGTTAACAAACCCTAAAATATCTTTTTCCATATTTATGAACCTTAATTGCTCAACTATCCATTTAATAGTCTTTTATACCTAGATTGACTTAGGATCATCACATCCCTATTTATTCATGGATTTGAACAATTAAACCAATTAAAAGAAGTATTCTCTTAAATTAGGGTTTTTAAGCTCATTGCTGCATAATCATGCACGAAACCCTAAATTAAGCTAATCATATAAAAAGATCATCTTTTTCGATCCTATTTTCACTTTTATTAACAATAGATTAATATCAACTTGAATTATCCAAATAATGTCATTAAGACTATTTACCATCAATCTAAGGATTTTCCCTTAATTAAAACACTAAAAATGATAACTTTATGTACTTTTCAATTTTTAAGCATATTTATGTACATAATCTTCAAATTAAACTAATTATGTACAAAGATCATCCTTTTTGATCTTAATGTACCTTTTTACATTTAACATGTTAACATCAACCCTAAAGATCCATTAAACCCTATTAAACACATTAATCATATCAAAATAGGGTTTCTTAATCTTTAATTCATTAAAGATGATGATTTACACTACATTTCGAACTATGATCAGACTCAGGCTATAAACTATTTTTATTGGATTTCTCTCGGTTTCCTGATCAAAATTCATATATAAACTTTTATCATCCGAGCTACGAATATTTAACTACGATTTTTTCAATAAAAACTTACTTGGACCAATCTGGAGCTGCCACGTAGCCATCTCCATGCATCGTTGGCTCACTTTTGGAAATATTTCGAAAAGTCTGAAAGACCCCCGGGTTAAGTGGACTGCTCTTTAGCCCGCAAAAGGGCATATTTGTCCATCGTGCTCCTCCTTTCTTCAACCTTGGACAGATCGCGGGTTGCCGCCCTAGCAGCCATGGCCGCGCGTCTCAGGCCGCCCCCCCATCTCCTCAGTGCTCAGAACTAGCCAGAAACCCTTCCTCTACCTCCACCCTCCCCTCTCGCAGGCAGGGCAGCCCTTTGGCACACGACTGGTCGGCCAAGGTCGCACCCAGCAGAGCTGCAAACGCAGTCGTGATGCAGCCCTGGATGCGGCCGGAGAGTGTCAGGAACTAGCCGAGCCAGGCAGGGTGAAGCAGCACTGCTGATGCGGTCGCTCATCCGCACAGGTCGGGGTGAGTCCGTAGTCATTGGAGACAGGGAGGGAAATCTTTCTCACTAGAAAACGGTAACCAAGGCAAGGCTTGGGGTCACGAGCTGCACTCAAGCAGGTGCCTCCCTATACATATAGCAGAACGGGTAGGAGAGGTAGATCTTGAAGGGATTGACGCCCAGGGTGTTGCAGACGTAGTGACTCCATGACGCACTCAGGGAGGTGTCCGTGGTGGTTTGAACAATGGGACCATGAGGGAGAGATGAGGGAGACGGCTAGGTCCACCAGGTGTGCGTTAACTATAGAAATATATGTATAGATCATTTCCTTCTCTCATCTCTCTCATATCTTCTTTCTGGAGGTTCAAGGATTGTATCAATATGGAAAGATACTTAAGACATTTCCATCTTTCAATGGGTACGAATTACACCCTTTTTGTTCACTAACTAAAAGTATAAAAAAGGCACGAGCTAAAACCTAGAACCATATTATCCTTTGCTTTATAAAACTCTTGCCTTTTCATTCATTGGCCATGAAATTCTATTTTCATTTAATAGAAAAAATACTCCCTTTTTAGTAATACTACATAATTCATTAATAATGCAACCCATTATCCTCTTATTTTTCCTTTTTTAGTATTTTCTCTTTCTTTCCTCTTTATTGGGTCTCCTTGGATCCCAAGACATTCCATTATTTCGAATTTCTTTTTATTTGATACTTATTATCCTTCTAGATGCATCTAAATGCACTATTTCCCATTATCATGTGTAGTTCTTATTAAAATATTTCTTTTTGAGGATTTCTCTTTACTTCTCTTTTATTTTCCACATTGGTATTCCTTTTATCATTAGTAATCCTTGGGATACAAAACTCCACAAAGGATAACTCAATTATATCTCTTTTCACTTGTTTTCCACATTTTAACATTATTTTCAATTTCTTTCTTAATAAAGAAATACTTAATTAATATTTTCTTTTCTTATTGCTTTCTTTATGCAACTTTGGACTCCTTGGAACCCAAGGATCCCAAGAGGCATGAAATCCTCTTTGGATTTGCCTTCTACATGTTTCCACATATTTCTTTTATCAATTATTCAATTATTCATTTACTAATTGAATTTTCTTATTATTTGGGCCCAATAGCCAATAAAGCCCACAACACAAACAACAAGGCTATTGTAACCAAAACCATTTATTTGAACCAAATTATATCATTATTTGTTCAAATATCCTTAATATGAGAAATTACATTTCTCGATCAACGAACCCAAAAATTGGGGTTGTAACAGGGTAGTTGATCGGTCGCAATTTCTCTTCCAAAAAGAAGGGGATTTAGAGTGACCAGACTTTTTATTTTTATAACTCGACACATAGGCCTTCGTACAATTATTAACGGGTCCAATGTAGTAGGCTATGGTGAAACATAGGTATAAGGAAGGTAGTTGTTAAGATGCTTGGTTGCTTGACTTATATACACCAATCAAAGCATAAGAAAAGGTGTCTGTCCCCTTTAGAATGATGATTCTCCAAGAAACATCCAACAAATAAGTCAAGTAAAATGAAAGATAAAACAAAGGGAAAGAATGATAAAGGATAACAAATAAATATGGAAGGAAACTTAAATTGGGTTTCACCATATAAAACCACTCAACATCAAAAAATACTTAAACTCATTCTATATCCTTAGAAATTACAAGCAATAATCATTAGTATCAATTCCTCCTCTCTTGTTCTTAGGACAGAGCCAGATCATAAGGTTACCTCTCTCTTGATTTGGCAAACAAACAATCACCAAGAAAACATATGATCACCACTAGGTAGCTCTTCCAAGAGAATAACAACCATCCCTCACTTGGTATTAGATACATGGGTGAAGGATTGTTACCAACAATGGATTTCGTTGATCCACTAACATATGGGTGGGTGAGATGGATAACTAGGTCACAATATCTGGTATACTCACCTGCACCATAAGCATATGTAGTAGAGTCCTCAATACTTAGTGGTCCGTAGCGCCGCATCGTCAGGTTGTGTGCCCTTTCGGGGCCAATGACCCGCCCCTTGAGAATTATCCGTAAGATAGGGTGCTTCATTCCAACATTCTCATTCATTCACGTAACTCCATAAGTCTTAAATATGTGTCAACACTACTCTCTCGAGGTATTAACAATTAAACAACACTCTAATCATGAAAGTAAAGCATTAAGAACATGTATATATAGATGAACATTTCTAAGAGTATATATATTCTTTGGATAAGGTTATTTACATGTTGGGAGTGACTTAGTGGCTACTTCCCACCCAAGGTAAATGATTAGCCCCTCATGGTGGTGAGTGATAGGGCAAAATTACAAGTATGGCAAGACATGGGGATGGAGATGAAAGGAGGAGAGCAAATCACCAAAGAAGTTTAAAGATACACCAAAAGTAACCCAAAATGAGTCAAGATCGATGGAGACCTCCGCCTCTCTAAACTTGGCGATGGCATTGAAGATGGTTGGGTTCTCTATCTTCCATCTCTCAAAGAAAAAATCAGGTGTTGGTCGAAGGCGATGGAGGAACTTTGACCTTTGGACTCTCATCCTCCTAATGCAAAGAAGCGATGGAAATAGCAAAGATCAATGCACTAAAAGCACATGAGCATAACTTTATATTCAATTTCTAACCACGTGATGTGAAGAAATTGACCCTTCTTCGATAGAAGGTGGTTTGCTATTTATAGTCCACGGTGTGGGACATAGGGTGTATAAAATTTGGTGTGTTGTCGTTCATAGATTCTTCTCAATCATGTAACGATTTCCATAGTACCAAATGTGCCTGCATGTGATGAATTCAAACAACACTATCATGCTATGTCTACTTCTTATGACCCCTTCAAATATCATATCCAAGTCAATGAGGCCCATCCTATTAAGCCATTTAGGGATGTATACGGTACTTTCTAGTGATTGATTAGTTTGAAAATTTGGTTGTGTGGGCATGTTAAGGCGTCACCTCAAGTAAGCAGGGTTGAATGATGCATGCATACATAAATGTAATTGTAAGATTTGAATCTAGACTTGTTAGATACTTGATTTGATTATAAAGAAAAAAATAAGATAAATATGACGTAAGATGCAATGAGGAGATCTGAAGTTAAAATGGATAGGAGTGGGTGCGAGTTGAATCCAAACCACTTACTCTCAACAAAGTAAAATTTTAGTCATCCTTAATACAACGCAAAATCTAAGATGGAGTGGAAAAATATTTTGGTTGGACCACAACATATGGTTTCTATCCGATCGGCAAAATATCAACCATCTATATTTAGAAAGGAAATTTCATAACTTGAAATTGTATCTAGAGATGCATTAATGGAACTGATAGAATAAAATGGACACATAAAAAAGATTTGGATGTAAGTGTTGTTAGATGATGACCCAAGTGTGGAGGGACATGAAATTTTAATAACATTAAATGAGCATACACTAAATACACATGCCATAGGGCACATTTTGTGTATGTGCAAAGTCCTTTCTACCGTTACCCAATTAAATTGGGGATTATTTGATTGGAATCTATTCAAGATGATGTTAGGATTCCCTTTTAGTTTTTTGTAATGTGCCTACAACCTCATGTAGTCTTGGTTATTCTTTTTTGTATAAAACACTAAAATTTTGACATTTTTAAATGAACAAACGTCTTTTTAGAAAATGTCACACATTTCAAAAAAATATTTATAAGGACCTTTGAAGTTCATCTTTATCTATAAACATAACCATTTTGATCACAAAGATTTAAGTACCTATACTTTGGAATGAAAATTTTCATAATAGTATAAGTGTTTAACTATTTTTCCTCTCCTTTCTTCAAAATGTCAATTTATATTTTCTTAGGTATGTAAGAACTTTTTACATTATAAAGTCCTCCTGTCCAAAGGGTTTATTTTAATTGTTCATTTTTCTTTCTCTTCCTATCTTCCCCGATTGGAAGACACGTATGTACAATTGGAAGATTTGTAGAGATTTGAGGATGTTTGATCCACATCAATCATTGTATACAACAATAGCAGTCGCCATGGTTGTACATAAGTATTATGTTCTAACAATATGATAGTGTAATTGTTATATTTTTTCTAGATTGAATTCAAATGACCCAACAATTTTATTTTTACATCAAGTGGCAACCAACTGCTGACATACCACATCATAATTAGATTGAGAAATTTTGGGTTGCTCACAAAAATAGAATCCTTTTTCTTTTTTCAATACCTCATTGTCTTGGACTCTTTCTTCAGGAGAAAATGGACCTGGTAGTTTCATGTGTAAGAAGAGTTCTCTAGATTATGAAAAACACACACATTGAATATTTTCATATTTGTATAAACACCATTTAGTGAATCCATAAAAGAATCCATTGTGTTGATATTAAAATAGTTTAAGACAGGTAATGAAACATGACCATTGATGGAGGGCATCTTTTTCACATGATAATAGGCATCAAGATATTTTGTCATACATGGATGGGTCTACACCACATTGTAATCATCTTTATTCTTTTTCATGCAAAGTAGTACAATTTTTGACAATTTCTAAATTCACAAAGGACATTTTACAAAAGTCACACATTTCATTAAAATTATTTATAAGATTTTCCTACCTCCATATTAATCACTATAAATTATCCTTGTTATCACAATGATTTAAGGATGTATACTTTTGAATGAAAAATTTCATCATATAACCAGGGTTTAACTGTTTTGCTCTCCTTTCTTCAAAATTTTATTTTGTATTTCTTTAGGTATGTAAGACCATTTTGCTTTCTAAAATGATCCTTTTCAGAACATTATTTTTAATTATTCATTTGGTCTTCTCTTCCTACTTACTAATCCATTTTGATCTATCCTCAACTGCAGCACATGTGTGTATAATGGGACTAACTCTAGAGATTGAGGACATTTGATCCACATAGATCACTATAAATAATGATAGGAACAACCAATATTGTCTGTAATATCATGATCGACAAATATTAAAATTTCATTGTTTTAATTTTCTAATATTGCATTCAAAATGATCTTGCAATTTTATTTTTTTAATAGAGAAACAACAAGGTGTTGACCTTACCTATCACACTAAGATCGCAATATCTCATTTTAAACCTGTTAACTTTTTGTGTAATATTTTATTTATTTTTGAGCTTCCACGTCACGATATAAACATCAATTTGTTTCATTTATTTCTTATAATCTAGAACCCTTTTTATTTCTTCATTATCTCATTTTCTTAGCCTCAAGTTTGTGATAAAAATTGACCTAGTAGTTCTATGTGTGAGATGAGTTATCTAGATTATGACAACCACACACATTGAATTTTTTCATCTTTAAACCATAAACTCTTCATTTAATTCTTATAAATAAACACCAATATGTGCATCCATACAAGCATCCACTATGTTGATGTTAGAATGGATTATGGCAGTTAATGAAAAATGTTCTTGGATGG
Organism: Alisma plantago-aquatica; assembly: GCA_963693085.1. Classification (NCBI taxonomy): domain Eukaryota; kingdom Viridiplantae; phylum Streptophyta; class Magnoliopsida; order Alismatales; family Alismataceae; genus Alisma; species Alisma plantago-aquatica. Next base: position 963,281,742 of record OY856411.1, on the reverse strand, counting down.
AGGACATCTTGTTCACCTGATAATATAAACCAAGATAAGTTGTCATACTTTGGCGTGTAGCACTTGACTACAAGGATACACTTACTTTTATGTTTGACTATTTGGTTACAAATTCTAATGGAAGAACAATCCTAAAAAAAAAAGAGGTTAGTACTGAAGCATGATTCTCCACAATCAACTCTACTTTGTTCTTGGATGATACCATAAAACCTATCATTTAAGACTATAATAGCTGAATCACGATTTTGATTCTCATCTACCAAGAATATACACAATCCAGGATCAACACCTTGTAGGTCTCATATCGTTTTGTAGACAATGTGAGACATGTAGTTTCTAAATATTTTGACTTCTATTTTGGTGCTTGTCCATGTAACTTAAATACAACACCAAAATATCTGTCAATTAACTTTCTGAAATTTCATATAAATAATATTTGTGTTCTTTAAATAACTATTTACCTACAACTTAACCTCCTTGAGAATTTTTATAATAACTAAATTAAATCAATTAGGGATTCGTGGGTGTTGCTTTCCTCGTTAGCAATAAACATATAAGATTTCAGGATATAAATTTCTTGTCTTTTTATATTGGTTCTATGTATTTCATTAATCTTCCAAACACTCTAAAATATTTCATTAATAAGGAAATATGTTTGGTATAACTTTGTAAATATTTATGGTCGTTTGATAGGAATTTAATTGAGGATATAACTTGTTGATAACCATAGTATTTATGAACTTTTCCATTTAGTTTTCCCTACCTTTTCTTTTACTAAAATAATTTGTTTATATTCCACTGGCTTATTTGTACATCTAGTAAAAGCTTATCCATAAAGGAAATCAAGAAACAACTTATTTTATTCAATTGTCACATTTTAGAAAATATGCATATTTCTCTACGAAGCTGACAAATATTTTTTTACCCCTACAATATGCTTTTTTGGAATTTATACTGTTCAAAAATATGAAAAGATTTATCAATAATAACGTATCTGAGGAAATCTGTCAACCTTTGAATGAAAATTAGAACAATTTTTTCTAGTACGAAAATTATGCAAGAACATGTGATATATTGATACTCAAATTGAGAAAGGCCAATAATATGTTGAACAATGTAGACATGAGCCCATGTGGTTGCTCCTTTATTCAACCTGATGAGAAATAAAGACTTAGATAGTTATTACATAATTATACCATATAGTTAGTATGTAACATATAGACAAACATGCCAAACATGAAAAGTTAAAAGCTTATTGTAAGCAATGGAATGACTATTCGCACATGAGCATGCTAACATCTATACTTTTGGACACCTAATCTTGACACTTTCTTAGACATTGACGTTCCCTCGACGCATATACATTGATCTATAAGTTTCTTATAGACAACACAAAGTTGTTTACTATTCTCATGGTTTCTAGTCCTATCAGAATTTTTGCAGTTCTTCAAGGCGGGAACATATTCTCGATAGAAGGTGGTTTTCTAGTGGTGGATCTTTCCGTCTTTGCCTATAGTTGGTTGTGCCTTAGCAAATATGAATAAGATAAACACGAAGAAACTAGTTTTGTTATATTGATCTACTGCCTTTTCAAGACTTCATGTGATCCTTTTTATAGTTGCTAATGTAGGAAGAAGGATTTTGTTGTTACTCTTCTATTCACAAATACTCTCTTATTCACAAAGTTTTTGGGAATTATTAAGATATTCCTTTGATGACTTAGCCATTAAAAAAGGAAAATATTTTAAAATAAGGTGCCCAACAAGTAATTAGGAAATGTTTGTTGGATGAGAAAGAGAAAACTTTTCAACTCACAAAAGGCCAACTTAATTTCTTTCCCCACTCCTACGCTTGTCTTCGTCGTTAAAATATATCATAGTTTAATATGCTATTAAAACAAAAGGAAGCATATATAATCAATATATGAAAGAGAGTTGGTTAAATTTATTGAATTTTTCCATTATAACAACGATTTTAAAAGTTTGAACAATAACATTTTGAAAATGGACTTTTTTCCTCTTCTCGCATTTCTCCGTTCTCATGTCTATTTTTTCTTTCTCTCCCATATCACTCATTTACCTACTTTAAAATCAATAACCTTATTAATTATGCTGGTTTTTTATATTGTCCAACACAATGATTATGTAATTCTCTACTTGAAATGGAAGGGGATGGCCAAAACATAATTAACGAAAAAATAAAACAAATGTTACAATGATTTTAAATACTAAACAAACATCTTTGTAAAGGCCCAAGCTACAAGTTGGTTTTCCAATCATTTTTAATTGCAAAGCCAATGATACAAAAACAAAATTTATTTAAAATCTTATTTGATTTGTAGATCGATTATCTTTTCCCTCCCAAAGGGACTGGTAGCCTAATTAGTTGCCCACTCTTTTGAGAAAGCATTTTTGTAAATATTTTTGCCAGATCATTTTGATTTTTCTTGAATGTACAAAGAATGAGTAAATAAAGATAGATATGAATTTTTCTTGTAAGATGATATTTTCTCAAATATGAAATATTACACTTACAGATGTAGAAATATTATGGAAACATCACATTTATTATCAAACTTGATTAGCTCTCTCTGCTCCATATTCTCAAAACTAAAATTAAACATGCAACCATCCAATCAAATCCAAGAACTTCTTGCTCTAATTTGTCTAACATTTCTTTCCTCTAACTATAATATTTTATAAAATAATTTTGACAAATTTATCAACGTTCCCTCATTTCAACAATAAGATATTAGCTATAAAACATAATTACCAAATATTTCTTTGAATTATTATGATAAATTTCCAAAAAATATCTTTAAAATATATAAAAATAAGCCACTCAAATACAATGTCATGTCATTAAAAAGGAAATGTTTGTAGGGGAAAAATCAAAATTTGTCATGACACAAAATGCCAAATTAATTTCTTTCCCAACTGATAGGTTTGGACTTTGTCATTAAAATATATAAAAGTTTAACGCACAAGGAAAATATAAAGAAACATATAAATAGTATAGGAAATATAGATTTGTATTTGTTTGTGATAATTTTTTTTATAACAATAATTTTTTAGATTTTTTCTAATAAGGACCGCTAATATTCAAAGTGGAGTTCTTCTCATATTTCCCTTATTTTATGTTTCTCTTAGATATAACCCATCCAAATACATTACTACCCATAACCTTTATAATTATAATGGTTTTTGTATTGTTCAATATAATTATATTTATTCTTAATAAATCACACTCATTATCAAACATAATTACATATCTTAAATCAATCTTCTAAAAAATACGATTGTACATGCATCCTTCATTCAAATCCAAGAATCTCCTACTCTTATTCCCCTGTAATATCTTTCCTCTACCTAAAATCTTTTAAGCTAATAGTTTTGGCAAATTTATATACATTTATTTATATTAAAATGCAACATCGACCGTGAAAAATAATTACACCTCTCAAATCATACTTTATCCTTTACGAAATGTCAGTAATTATATTACACTGAATCAGTCGTATCTAACATGGTTATAGATATATATTAATTTTTTGAAAAATAGCTTCTACCATGTTGTAAAAAGAGAGAATCTATTGGACAAAAATATGACGTTGTTTAGTTTCTAGACAATATCATTATATAATATCCTTTTGAAGTTCTACACCATTATTGATTGGCCTAACATTTCTTTACTCAATTCTTTCAAGTTCTCATTGATTTTTTTCTCGCCACTCACGTTCTCAAGTACATTTTTTCTCATGAAAGTACAACTTCCTATATCAATTAACAAGACATTCTTTTGAACATGGTATCCTAAGTCTTACTCCCTCTATTGTATAACTTTTCAACTCATAGAGCATCATCTTACATGAAACAGTTCCTAAGTCTCTCTCTCCTTCTAATACAAGGTTTTAAAATTCTCTCTCCCCCATAAAATATCATTACCATACTGACTATCCCCTCAACTAATGCATTTTTCTAATTCAAACAACACCACCTTATGTCAACATTGTTCTTGAATTTATGACATTCTATTTTTTTATCACTATTTCTTTTCATCACCATTGGGATGGGATGACCAAATAGATCAACACTTAGATCATCAATGAAGTGACTCCATAGGATCCCTTGTGAAACATTCAACAATGTATCACAATTGTCACTCATCTCATGATTTGGAGAAATAAGGGGGTCACTCTCCTTTGGTTTTCCTCTCTCTCCTTTCATCCTACCACAAATATGAAAGACATTTCCAAATTTCAATCACTCTTCCCGTTTGATAGTGTCCAATAGTAGATGAAGTTTCCTTGAGTGTATCTCCTCAACTACCATGATTATTTATCTTTTTTTTCCTTATGCACACAAAAATTGCAACTTAAAGACCATGTAGAATCTATATCTTCAAACATTTATATATGATTCTTTATTCTTTATGTGTTGAAAAAATGTTATAGATATAATATGGTGTGTAAATATTTGTAGTATCTATTTATAATATTACAATATAAAAATGTTATCCAAGTTTTTAGGAAATACAACCTCTCTATTCTATATTTTTTATTTCCAATTTTCAAACATACATAGAAAAACATTACAATTAAGTCAAATACACTGTTCTTTTATTTTTGTACAGATACTAACAAATATCTAATATTATTAACTTATTTTTACTTATCTAGCCAATACTTCTCAAATCATATTATTTCATTTAAAATTTATACTTACTTACCATTTATTAGTAGTTTTCTCTCAGCATTCATATGCTAACCACTACATTTCTTTCCCTGTTTGGCTTCCTTTATGATTAAAGTGTAACATCAAATTTAAATATGATGTCTCAAATTGCGGTTATTCTTTTTAATGTAAGATAGTAAAATTTTGACATTTTTAATTAACAAAGGTCTTTTTAGAAAATGTCATACATTTCAACAAAATATTTATAAGGATCTTTTACCTTCATCTTTATCTCTAAAAACAACCCTTTTGATCACCATGATTTAAGTATCTATACTTTGGAATGAAAATTTTCATAATAGTATCAGCTTTTAACTATTTTTCCCGTCCTTTCTTTAAATATCAATTTATATTTTCTTAGGTATGTAAGAATATTTTTCATTATAAAATTCTTCTTTCTAAAAGGTTTATTTTAATTTGTTAATTTTGTTTTTTCATCCTATCTTCCCCTATTGGAAGACATGTATGTACAACGGGAACATTTGTAGAGATTTGAGGATGTTTGATCCAGATTGATCATTGTAAACAACGATGTCAGTAACCATGGTTGTCCACAAGTATTATGATCCAACGGTATGAAAGTGTAATTGTTTTATTTTCTTAGATTGAATTCAAATGACCTAGCAATTTTATTTTTAGATCAAGTTGCAACCAACTGTTGACCTTGCTCATTGTAATTAGATTGCAAATATTGGATTGCTCATTGATAAACATGTTTTTGGTTGAATATTTGTTTGTATTATTTTGAGTTTACACGTAAGGTACATTGATTTTTTTCCTTTATTCATCACAAAAATAAAATCCTTTTTCTTTTTTCATTACCTCATATTCTTGGAGTAGTCTTGGACACTTGCTTGAGGAGAAAATGGACCTGGTAGTTTTATGTCTGAGAAGAGTTCTCTTGAGTATTAAAAACACACACATTGAATTTTTTCACATTTTACCAAAAAGCATTTAGATAATTTTTATTGAAAAACACAATTTAGTGAAGCCATAAAGGAATCCATTGCATTGATATTAAAATGGTTTATGATAGGGCATATCTTACATGAAATAGTTCTTATATATGTATGTCTCTCCCACTAACACAAGGGTTTAAAATTCTCTCTTCCCCATAAAATATCATCACCTTATTGACTAACCCATCAACTAATGCATTTTTCTACTTCAAACAACAACACCTTATGTCAACATCATTCTTGAATCTATGACATTCTATTTTGACATAACTATTTCTTTTTATCACCATTGGGATGAGATAACAAAATAGATCGACACTAGGATCATCAATGAAGTGACTGCATTGGACCCCTAGTGTAACATTCAACAATATACCAAAATTGTCACTCATCTCATGATTTTGAGCAACACAAAGGTCACTCTCCTTTTGTTATCCTCTATCTCCTTTGATTGTGTCCACTAGTAGATGATTTTTGTATTTCTTAAATAGCAAGCAATAATATTTGATTTACCTTGATTCCATGAAGTTTCCTAGAGTGTATCTCCTCAACTATCATGATTATTTATCTTTTTTCCTTGTGCACACAAAAATTGCAACTCTAAGACCATGTAGAATCTATATCTTCAAACATTTATGTATGATTTTTTTATTTGTTATGCATTGCAAAAATGTTAAAGATATACCTTTATATGGTGTGTAAATATTTGTGGTATCCATTTATAATATTACAATATAAAAATATAATCCAAGGTTTTGGGACTTACGACCTCTCCTCTCTATTTTATTATTTCAAAATTTCAAACATACAAAGAAAAACATTATAACTAAGTCAAGTATACTATTCTCTTATTTTTGTAGAAATACTAACAAATATCAAATATTATTGAGCTATTTTTACATATCTAGACAATACTTATCTAATCATGTTATTTCATTTAGTATTTATACTTTCCTACCATTTCATATTAATTTTCTCTCAGCATTCATATGTTAACAACTACATTTTTTCCTATTTGGCTTCCTTTATGATTAAAGTATAACATCATCTTACATATTATCATCTCTCTCTCCAAAACTAGTACATGTTATTTTCATTTTAAACAACATAATCTCACATATGTGTACTATCTCAAATTCCAGTGATCTATAAATTTTGCATCTCTCCACCCTCGACTTCACACACCATAAGTACATTGCAATATTCTTTATCTATAAAACTATACTCTAAATTGGTTGCATGTATTTTCTAAAGTCTTAGTCCCTGACTATTATGTTGATTTTTGGTTCTCTATTATTTACAAACAATAAGTTTTTCTCAAAGTCATATCCTCAACTTTTTATATATCTTTTTTTAAATTCCATGTATCGGACAAAATAACTATATACATATATAAAATATATATATATAAGTTTGCATTTACACATAGATTTACATACATATATATATTTATATATACAAATATATAGAGACACACACATATTGTAAAAATATATATACAATATATTTTTGTGTGTATTTACATATATATGTGATTAAGAGAGAAATATTCCCCCCACATCTATGGCGGAGGCCGAATGCCAAGGAGGGGGGTAAATCAAGGCAGTAATTGTGATACGAACTCGGGTCTGTTTGCTAGGGGACACCATGCTTGACAACTTGAGACACTCCTTGTCGGCTTGTGTTTACATATATATATTATTGTATCACTATAATTTGAAAATTAGTATTTTTTAAATTATAAAACAACACTCACATGTTGTTTTTTAAGAATGTTTTAGGACTTAGGCTCTCTAATTTTTATTTTAAATTTATACATAAAACTATAATCATATAACATATATCCTTTCATTTTTTAATTTAAGAAAAAGTATAAAGTAAATAATATCATATCTAAGGTTTGAGAAACATATAAGGAAGTATACATATATACATACACACACATATATATTTATATATATATATATATATATATATATATATATATATATATATATATATATATATATATATATATATATATATATATATGTTGATGAGACTCTACCTTCTCTCTAGGTTTTGAGGGATAGTGAGATAGTGATTTGGGGCTTGCCACTGTGATGGCACAATGACGACCAACAAGGGGTTGGTTGGTGTCTACGAGCCTAGGTTTTGAGAGTTAGTGAGACAGTGATTTGGGGCTTGTCATTGCGGTGACACAATGACGACCAACAAGGGGTTGGTTGGTGTCTACGAGCAATGATGAGGAGGGACAAGAGCCATGGAATGTGAGAATAATTAGTGACTCTAGAGATAAAGCATAGAAAGGAGGTTGAGAAAAGGGGATCATCACAGATTTCATGTGGTGGTTATAATAATAGAGGGAGACGAAGAGGAAAAGTATAGCTTATGCTCACAGTGGTGATGGTAGAGATAGTTCAAACATAATGGTACCATCTTTGATTGTGCAGTGAATCACAATAAAGACCATGGAATTTTCATGAAGACTGACTAACAACATACAAGACATTGACAATGTAAGAGAAGTAGCTCAAGCTCCAAGCCTACCATTGTAAGTTCACCTGAAGGGGGTAATTGATCAGTCTAAATTTATCTTCCAAAAAGAAGGGGATTTAGAGTAACTAGACTTTTATTTTTGTAACCTAACACTTGGGCCCCGACATAGATATTAACAGAGTTTGATGTATTTGATTATTGTCGAACATAAGGACAAGGGTGGTAGTTGTTAAGATGTTTGGTTACTTGACTTATCTACACCAATCAAAGCGTAAGAAAAGGTGTGTGTCTCCTATGGAATGTTGGTTCTGCAAGAAACATGCAACAAACAAATAAAGTAAAATGAAAGATAAAATAAAGAGCTAGAATGATAAAGGATAAGAAAATAAATATGGAAGTAAACTTAAATTGGGTTTCACCATATAAAATCTCTCACCAGCAAGAAATACTCAAAATCATTCTATATCCTTAGTAATTTTACTAGCAATAATCATGAGTATCAACTTCCTCCTCTCTTGTTCTTTAGATACATCTAGATCATAAGGTTACCTCTCTCTTGAGATTAATTACAAACAATCACCAGGAAAGACTAAAGGAAATCCCCCACATCCTACAGATGTGGGTAGGGATAGTGGAGCTCCACCCACGTGTCTCAGAAAGCCAACGCATGGCCTTGACAATCAGGTCCCGACACTCTATAGAGGTGAGGACTTGTTGGTTGTGTCATCTTTCATTGCTCATTGTAACAGGTGACATTGCAAAATTACAAGTACAATGAGACATGGTGATGACGATGGAAGAAGGAGAATAGTTCAAAGAAGAAGATTTAAGATACACCAATAGTAACCCAAAATGACTCAAGTTCGATGGAGACCTCCGCCTCTCTACACATTGCAATGTCATTGAAGATGGTTGGGTCTGTTATCTTCCATCTCTTGAAGAAAAAATTACGTGTGGCTCAAAGGCGATGGAGGAACTCTGACCTTTGGTCTCTCATCCTCCTAATGCAAAAGAAGGCAAAGATCAATGAATTAGAAGCACTTGAGCATAACTTCATATTCAATTTCTAACCACCTACTGTGAAGCACTCTACCCTTCCTCGATAGAAGGGGGACTGCTATTTATAGCCCACAATGCAAGAATTTGGGTGTACGAAATTTGGTGTGTTGTCGTTTGTAGATTCTTCTCAATCATATGTTGATTTAAATAGTACCAAGTGTAACTACATGTGATGATTTCAAACAACATGATCATGCTCTCTCTACCTCTTATGGCCGCTTCAAATATTGCATCCAAGTCAACGAGGCCCATCACATCGATCCATATAAGGCTGTATAGGGTACTTTCTAGCCATTGATTAGTTTTAAAATTGGGTTGGGTGGGCATGTTACGACATCACCTCAAGTAAGAAGGGTTGAATGATGTATGCATACATATATGTAATCATAATATTTGTATCTAGACTATCTAGATACATGATTTCATTATCGAGAAAAAGAAAAAATATTATAAAAATTAGATAAATATGATGCGAGATGCAATGAGGAGATCATAAGCTAAATAGGATATGAATGGATGTGATTTGAATACATACCACTTAGCCTCGACAAAGTAAAAGTTTAGTCATCGCTAAGAAAAAAAAATCTAAGATGGAGTGGAAACACATTTTGGTCGGACCACAACATGTGGTTTCTTCTAAAAAGAATGATTGTACATTCATCCATCATTCAAATATGTGAATCTCCTGTTTGATTCCCCTCTCATATCTTTCCTCTACCTAAAATCTTTTAATCTAACAATTTTGGCAAATTGATCTACATTTCTTTATATTAAAAATGCAACATCAATAGTGAAAAATAATTACACCTCTCACCTAATACTTCATTCTTTACAAAATGTCAATAATCATATTCCATTGAATCATTTGTATCTAACATGCTTATAGATACATATTCATTGTTTGAAAAATAGCTTCTTCCATATTATAAAAAGAGAGATTCTATTGAAAAAAAAATTGTAGTTGTTTATTTTCTAGACAATATCAACATATTACATCATTTTGGAGTTCTACACCATTCTTGTTTGGCCTAATGTTTCTTTACTCATTTCTTTCAAGTTCTTAATGATTTTATCTCACCACTCACGTTCTCAAGTACATATTTTCTCATGAAATTATAACTTCTGAACATGGTATCCTAAGTCTTACCCTCTCTATTGTAAAACTTTTCAACACATAGAGCATCATCTTACATGAAACAGTTCCTAAGTATCTCTCTCCCTCTAACATAAGGTTTTAAAATTCTCTCTTCCCAATAAAATATCATCACCTTATTGACTATCCCCTCAACTACTAAATTTTTCTAATTCAAACACCACCACCTTATGTCAACACGGTTCTTGAATCTATGACATTCTATTTTTATATCACTATTTCTTTTTATAATCATTGGGATGAGATGACCAAATAGATCAAAACTACAATCATCAAAGAAGTGACTGCATTGGATCCCTAGTGTAACATTCAATAATATACCACAATTGTCACACATCTCATGATTTGGAGAAACAAGGGGGTCACTCTCCTTTTGTTATCCTCGCTCTCCTTTCATCCTACCTCAAATTTGAACCACATTTCCAAACTTTTATCACTCTTCCCCATTGATTGTGTCCACTAGTAGATGATTTTTATATTTCGTCAATACAAAGCAATAATATATGATTTACCTTGATGTCATGAATTTTCATTGAGTGTATGTCCTCAACTACCATGATGATTTATCTTTTTTTTTCCTTGAGCACACAAATATTGTGACTCAAAGACCATGTAGAATCTATATCTTCAAGCATTTATATATGATTTTTTATTCTTTCTGTGTTGAAAAAATGTTAAAGATATACCTTCATATGGTGTGTAAATATTTGTAGTATCTATTTATAATATTACAATATAAAAATGTAATCCAAGTTTTTAGGACATACGACCTCTCCATTCTATATCTTTTATTTCAAAATTTCAAACATACATAGAAAAACATTACAACTAAGTGAAGTACACTATTCTTTTATTTTTATAGAAATACTAACAAATATCAAATATGATTAATTTATTTTTACTTATCTAATCATATTATTTCATTTAAAATTTATACTTTCTAACCATTTCTTATTAGTTTTCTCTCAGCATTCATATGTTAAGCACTACATTTCTATTCATGTTTTGTTTCCTTTATGACTAAAGTGTAACATAAAATTTGAAAATGATGTATCAACTCTCTCATCCCACTAATACATTTTATTCAAATATAAAAAGTTTAATCCTTAATAAAATAGTTCTAAAATCTCTCTCCTCAACCAACACAAGGTTTGAAGTGTCTCTTCTATAGAATATAACCTCATCTTACATATTATCAACTCTCTCTCTCTGAAATTAGTTCATGCTATTTTAAATTTAAACAACATAATCCCACATATGTGTACTATCTCAAACTCCTATGATCTATCAATTTTACATCTCTCCTTCCTCGACTTCACACACCATAAGTTTGTTTTTTGAAAATAACTTGATATCATTAAAAATAGGTCATACGACATCCACAAGATAGAGATCTCTCATCAACGAACCACGCAACAACTCCTTTTGTGGAAAGACATTGCACAAGACTCAGATTGGGATGCGATAGGTAAAATTCTGCATCGTCCACCTCTTATAATGGTTGTCTAAAATAGATATCTGGGATGGAATTCATCAATCTACATGTGCCTATGAGTACATCAGGAGAGGAGTTTGCATTGCCATCGACAGAGACCTGTGAGATACCACCCATAGAGATCACTATCTCATCCATGCTAGAGGCCGCCAGACAAAAAGAGAGCTCAACCCAAACCACAATAAGCAAAATAGACATCTTGCTGCTAACAACATAAACCCAAAAAATGGCAAGAAAAGAACAATAGTTGAGGCCAATCAAGAAGCTGCCTAAGCTCATAGAATGCTCACACATGCAATTACTCGAACAACTTGAGTGCATCACCCTGGATCTCTAAGAAGGAGGCAAAAAGCTCTACTTGCACATACTCAGAGGAGAAAGGGCCTACGAGGATTGAAGGAGGGAGGTAGAAAGCACTGGGTAACCCCACCACTACTCTTGAGCAGCCCTGCGAGCAGGGGGTGAGAGCAACCTCCCAAAGCACATAACCTGGTTTCTCTCCCTCTGTCGGTGCACCATGGAGTCACCCAACCTTGTCGTCCGTCCACAGGAGCACCCGATGCCATGACCTGCAACAAGACCCACACAGAACAAGAGAGGCTCGACCAGCAGCCCGCCACCGCCTAGAGCTTGCCACCACCCGTCGCCGTCCTCGCAGATCCGGACCACCTTCTAAAAGTGAGGCCACCGGGGGGCACTTGCTCATGAGTAGGAAACCCATGCACCGCGGAGAAAGAAGAAACAACCATGCCACGGGAAGATGGCTCACACCTAGATAACCTAAGGACTTTGGCCAAGCGTGAGGGAGAAGGGGAGGTGCCCAGGGGGAGAGGGTTCCAGCGCCAGCCGCCTCCCCACCGAGAAAGAGCACCGCCGCCGAGGACTACTGGATCGCTCTGCGATCGCGAACCCTAGCAGAGGCCCTTCTTTTCACACACCATAAGTAAGTACATTGCATTATTTTTATCTTTAAAAATATACTCTGAGTTGGTTGCATGTATTACTTAACGTCTCTGCCCTAGCTATTATGTTGATTTTCATTTTCTATTATTTATAAATAATAAGTTCTTCTCAAAGAATATGGACAATGTATATCCTCAACCTTATTATATATATTTTTGTTAATTCCATGTATGGGACAAAACAGATATACATATATAAAATATGCATATATATAAGTATATATATACACACATACATTTACATATATATATATTTATATATACAAATACATAGAGACACACACATATTATATAAATATATATATACAATATATTCTTGTTTGTGATTATATATATATATATATATTCATGTATCACTACAGTTTGGAAATTAGTATTTTTTAAATTATAAAAAACACTAATGAGTTGTTTGTAAGATTTTTTTTGGACTCAGGCTCCCTAATTTTTATTTAAAAGTTCTACAAAAAACATAATCATTATAATATATATTATTAGATTTGTTTTAAAATTAAGAAAAAATATTAACTAATTAATATCATATCTAGGGTTTGAGAAACATATAAGGAAGTATACATATATATGTATATATATGTTTATGAGACTGTATCTTCTCTCTAGGTTTTGAGAGCTAGTGAGAAAGTGATTAGGGCTTGCCACCATAATGGCACAATGGCGACCAGTAATGGGTTGGCCAGTGTCTACAAGAAATGATGAGGAGAGGTGATAACAATGGAATGTGAGAAGAATTAGTGACTCTAGAGATAAATTATAGAAGAACGTTGAGAAAAGAGGATAGTTGTGGATTTCATGTAGTGGTCATAATAAGAGAGGAAGAGCAAGATGAAACTATAGAAGGAGCTCATGGTGGTGATGGTAGATGTCCTTGAAACACCATGGTGCCATCTTTAATTATGGGGTGAATCACAATAAAGGCCATGGTATTTTCAAGAAGACTACAAGAACAACATGCAAGACATTGACAATGCTAGACAAGTAGCTCAAACTCCAAGCCTACCATTATAAGTTCACTTGAAAGGGGTAGTTGATTGGTCACAATTTCTCTTCCAAAAAGAAGGGGATTTTGAGGCACCAAACTTATGTTTTTATAACTCAACACTTAGGCCTCGACACATATTAATGTGGTCCAATGTAGTAGATTGTGGTCAAATATAGGGACAAGGGTGGTAATTGTTAAGATGCTTGGTATTTTGACTTATATACACCAATCAAATAATAAGATAAGGTGTGTGTCCCTTATAGAGTGATGATTCTCCAAGAAACATCCAACAAACAAGTAAAGTAAAATGAAAGATAAAACAAAGAGCTAGAATGATTAAGGATTAGAAGATAAATATGAAAGGAAAATTAAATTGGGTTTCACCATATAAAGTCTCTCACAAACAAGAAATTCTCAAACCCATTCTATATCCTTAGAAATCTTACAAGCAATAATCATTAGTATCAATTCCTCCTCTCTTGTTCTTAGGATAGATCTAGATCATAAGGTTACCTCTATCTTGAAATACCAAATAAACAATCACCAGGAAAACATATGATCATTAGGTTAAGCATTCAAACATTCTCATTCATTCATATAACTCCACAAGTCTTACATATGTGTTAACACAACTCTCTCGAGGTATTAACAATCAAACGACACAAGATGGTAGCTAATCATGAAAGTGAAGCATTAAGAACAATAATATGTAGATAAACATTTCTAAGAGTATATATTATTTGGATAAGGGTATTTACATGTTGGGAGTGCCTTAGTCACTAATTCCCACCCAAGGTAAATGACTAGCCACTCATGGTGGTGAGTGACATTGAAAAATTACAAGTATGGCGAGACATGGGGATGGAGATGGAAGGAGGAGAACATATTAGAGAAGAAGTTTAAGGATACACCAAAAGTAACCCAAAATGAGTCAAGGTTGATGGAGAACTCAAGCTCTCTAAACATGGCAATGGTATTGAAGATGGTTTCGTTCATTATCTTCCATCTCTCGAAAAAAACATCATGTGTTGGTCGAAGGCGATGGAGGAATTCTAACCTTTGGACTCTCATCCTCCTAATGCAGAGAAGTGATGGAAGTAGCAAAGATCAACAAAATAGAAGCACTTAAGCATAACTTTATATTCAATTTCTTACCACGTGATGCAAAATGATCGACCCTTCTTCGACAGAAGGTAGTGTGCTATTTATAGCCCACAGTGCGGGACATAGGGTGTACCAAATTTGGTGTGTTGTCATTTGTAGATTCGTCTCAATCATGTGTAGATTTCCATAGTACCAAATGTACTTGCATGTGACGAATTCAACAACACTATCATGCTATCTCTACCTCTTATAACCCCTTCAAATATTGCATCCAAGTGAATGAGGCCCATCATATCGAGCCATTTAGTGATGTATAGGGTACTTTCTAGTGATTGATTAGTTTTAAAATTTGGTTGTGTGGGCATGTTAAGGCCTCACCTCAAGTATGTAGGTTTGAATGATGCACACATACATAGATGTAATCATAAGATTTGAGGAGATTTGAATTAAAATGGATAGGTGTGGGTGTGAGTTTAATACATACCACTTACTCTTAACAAAGTAAAAGTTTACTCGTACTTGATAAAACACAAAATCTAAGATGGAGTGGAAAAATATTTTGGTTGGACCACAACATATGGTTTCTATCCAATCAACAAAATATAAACCATCTAGATTTAGAAAGGAAATTTCATAACTTACAATTGTATCTATAGATGTGTCAATGGAACTGATAGAATAAATTGGACACATAAAATAATTTTTTTGGAAGCAAGTGTTGTTAAATGATGTCCAATGTGTGGAGGGATATGAAATTTTAATGAAATTAACTGAGCATACACAAAATACACGTCATAGATCACATTTTGTGTATGTGCAAAGTCCTTTCTACTGTTACCCAGTTAAAATTGGGATTATTTGATTGGAATCTATTCAAGATTATGTCAGGATTCCCTTTTAGTTTTTAGCGAAACACCTACACCGTCACGTAGTCGTAGTTATTATTTTTAGTATAAAACTCTACAATTTTGACATTTTTAAATTAACAATGGTCTTTTTAGAAAATTTCATTCATTTCAACAAAATAATTATAAGGACATTTTACCTTCATCTTTATCTATAAAAAGAATGATTTTGATAACAAGGATTTTAGTACCTATACTTTGGAATGAAAACTTTCATAATAGTATAAGTGTTTAACTATTTTTCCTATCCTTTCTTCAAAATGACAATTTATATTTTCTTAGGTATGTAAGAATATTTTCCATTATAAAATCCTCCTATAAAAAAAGTTTATTTTAATTGTTCATTTTGTTTTCTCTTCCTATCTTCCCCCATTGGAAGACATGTATGTATAATGGGAACATTTGTAGAGATTTGAGGATGTTTGATCCACATTAATCATTGTAAACAATGATAGCAGTAAAATTGCTTATACATAAGTATTATGATCCAATAGTATGAAAGTGTAACTGTTTTATTTTCTTAGATTGAATTCAATTGACCTAGTAGTTTTATTTTTAAATCAAGTGGCAACCAATTTCTGACCTTCCTCATTGTAATTAGATTTAAAATTTTTGGATTGCTCATTTTTGAACATGTTGCTTTTTGGTTGAATGTTTGTTTTAATTATTTTGAGTTTACACATAAAAAAGGTGCATTGACTTTTATCCTTAATTCCTCAGAAAAATAGAATCCTTTTTCTTTTATCATTATCTCATTGTCTTGGACTCTTGCTTGAGCAGAAAATGGACCTAGTAGTTTTATGTTTGAGTAGAGTTCTCAAGATTATGAAAAACAAACACATTGAATATTTTTATACTTGTACCAAAAAGCATTAAAATAATTCTTATCGATAAAAACCATTCAGTTAAGCCATAAAATAATCCATTGTGTTGATATTAAAATAGTTTAAGATAGGTTATAGAATATGATCATTGATGTAGGACATCTTGTTCACATGATAATAGACATCAAGATATTTTGTCTTACATGGATGGGTCTACAGCACATTGTAATCATCATTATTCATTTTCATGCAAAGTAGTACAATTTTTGACAATTTTAAAATTAACAAAGGACATTTTTGGAAAGTCAGACATTTCATAAAAATTATTTATAAGATTTGTCTACCTCCATATTAATCTATAAAAATTATCCCTGTTATCACAAGGATTTAAGAATGTATACTTTGGAATGAAAAATTTCATCATATAACAAGTGTTTACTATTTTTCTCTCCTTTATTCAAAATATTATTTTGTATTTCCTTTGGTATGTTAGACCATTTTTCATTCTAAAATGATCCTTTTCAAAACGTTATTTTTCATTAATCATTTTCTCTTCACTTCCTACTTACTAATCCATTTTGATCGAGCCTCAATTTCAACACATGTGTATAATGGGACCAGCTATAAAGATTGAGGACATTTGATCAACATCGATCACTATAAAAAAAGATAGGAACAATAAATATTGTCCATAATATCACGATCCACCAATATGAAAATTTTATTGTTTTAATTTTCTTATATTGAATTAAATGATCTTGCAATTTTATTTTTTAATAGATAAACAGCAAGGTGTTGACCCTTACCTATCACAATAATATTGTAATATATCATTTTAAACCCATTAACTTTTTGTGTTATATTTTATTTATTTTTGTGTTTCCGCATAACTACAAATACATCAATTTGTTTCATTTATTTCTTATAATCTATAACCCTTTTTATTTCTTCATTACCTCATTTCCTTGGTCTCAAGTTTGTGATGAAAATGGGTTCTATGTGTGAGATGAGTTCTCTAGATTATGACAAACACACACATCAAATTTTTTTATCTTTAAATCATAAAACCTTCATTTAATTCTTATAAATAAACACCAATATGTGAATCCATACAAGCATCCACTATGTTTATATTAGAACGGTTTAAGGCAGTTAATGAAAAATATTCTTAGATGGAGGACATCTTGTTCACTTGATAATATAAACAAAGACAATTTATCATACTTTGGCATGTAGCACTTGACTCAAAGGATACACTTACTTTTATGTTTGACTATTTGGTTACAAACTCTAATGAGAGAACAATCCTTAAAAAAAGAGAGGTTAGTACTGAAGCATGATTCTCCACAAACAACTCTATTTTGTGCTTGGATTATACCGTAAAACCAATCATTTATGGCTATAATAGTTTCTCAATCACGATTTTGATTCTCGTCTACCAATAATATACACAATCCAGGATCAACACTTTGTAGGTCTCATATCTTTTTATAGACAATATGAGACACGCAGTTTCTAAATATTTAGACTTCTATTTTGGTGCTTGTTCATGTAACTTAAATGCAACGTCGAAATATCCATCAACTAACTTTACCAAATTTCATATAAATAATATTTGTGTTCTTAAAATAGTTATTTACCTACAACTTAACCTCCTTGAGAATTTTTATAACAACTAAATTAAAATAAATAGGGATCTGTAGGTGTTCCTTTCCTCATTATCAATAAATATATACGATGTTAGGACATAAATTTATTGTCTTTTTATATTGGTCCTATGTATTTCATTAATCTTCCATACACTATCAAATATTCCATTAATGAGGAAATGTGTTTGGCATAATTTTATAAATATTTATGGATGTTTGATAGGAATTTAATAGAGAATATAACTTGTTGATAACCATTTTATTTATGAGCTTTTCCATTTAATTTTCCATATATTTTCCTTTACTAAAATCATTTGTTTGTATTTCACTGGCTCATTTGTACATCTGGTAAAAGCTTATCCATAATGGAAATAAAGAAACAACTTATTTTATTGAATTATCAAATTGTAGAAAATATGCATATTTTTATATTAAGCTGACAAATAATTTTTTTCTACCGCTATTATATGCTTTTTTGGAATTTATATTGCTCAAAAATATGAAAAAATTTATCAATAATAACATATATGAGGAAATCTGTCAACCTATGAATCAAAAATAGAACATTTTTTTTCTAGTACAAATATTATGGGAGAACGTGCGATATATTGATACTCGAATTGAGAAAGGCCAATAATATGCTAAACAACGTAGACATGAGCCAATGTGGTTGCTCCTTTATTCAACCTAATGAGAAATAGAGATTTCGATAGTTAGTACATAATTATGCCATATAGTCAGTATGTAACTTATAGACAAACATGCCAATCATGATATGTTAAAAGCTTACTAGAAGCAATGGAATGACCACTCGCACGTGAGCATACTAACATCTATACTTTTAGACACCTTATCTTGACAATTTCTTAGACATTGACGTTCCATCAAAGAATATACATTGATCTATAAGTTTCTTACAGACAACACAAAATTGTTAACTATTCTCATTGTTTCTAATCCTGTCAGAATATTTGCAGCCTGGTGGATCTTTCTTTCTTTTCCTATGGTTGGTTGTGCCTTGGCAAACATCATGAACTTCAATAGCTACGAAAGATGAAGAAGATAGACACGAAGAAACTAGTTTTGTTATATTGATCTAATATCTTTTCTAGACTTCATCTTATCCTTTTTATAGTTACTAATGTAGGAAGAAGGATTTTGTTGTTACTCTCCTATTCGTGGATACTCTCTTATTCACCATGTTTTTGAGAAATATTAAGATATTCCTCTAATAACTTAGCCATAAAAAAGGAAAATATTTTAAAATAAGGTGCCCAACAAGTAATTAGGAAATGTTTATTGCATGAGAAAGAGAAATCTTTTCAAGTCACAAAAGGCCAACTTAATTTATCTTGCCACTCCTACACTTGTCTTCATTGTTAAAATATATCATACTTGAATATTCTAGTAAAACATAAGGAAACATATATAATTAATATATGAAAGAGAGGGTTGGTAAAATTTATTCAATTTTTCTATTATAACAACGAGTTTGAAAGTTTGATCAGTAACATTTTGAAAATGGAGTTTTCTCGTCTTCTTGCATTTCTCTATTTCTCCTATCTATTTTTTTATTTCTCTCCCATATGACTCATTTACCTACTTTAAAATTATAAACTTCTTAATTATGATTATTTTTATATTGTCTAACACAATTATTATGTAATTCTCTACTTAATATGGAAGGGGTTGAAAACAACATATTTAATATAAAAAAACAAAAGTTACAAAGATTTTAAATACTAAATAAATGTCTTTGTAAATGACCATGCTAAAAGTTAGTATACAAATCTTTTTTTAATTGCAAAGCCAATGATACAAAGAGAAAACTTATTTAAAATCATATTTTATTTTTATATCGATTATCTTTTTCCTCCCGAAGGGACTGGTAGCCGAATTAGTTGCCCACACTTTTGAGAAATCATTTTAGTAAATATTTTTGCAGTATCATTTTGATTTTTCATTAATGTACAAAGAATGAGTAAACAAAGATAGATATGAAATTTTCTTGTAAGATGATATTTTTTCAAATATGAAATATTAAACTTATAGATGTTGAAATATTATGGTAACATCACATTTATTATCTAACTTAATTATCTCTCTCCGCTCCATATTTTCAAAACTAAAATTAAACATGCAACCATCCATTCAAATCCAACAACTTATTACTCTAATTGGTCTAAAATTTCTATCCTCTAACTATAATATTTTATAAAATATTTTTGACTAATTGATTAACGTTTTCTCATTCCAAAAATAAGACATTAGCTATAAAACATAATTACCAAATCTTTCTTTGAATTATTAGGATAAATTTTCAAAAAAAATTCTTTAAAATTTATAAAAATAAACCACTCAAATAAAATGTCATGTCAGTAAAGAGGAAATGTTTGTAGGGGTAGAAAATCAAAATTTGTCAAGACACAAAAGTCCAAATTTATTTCTTTCCCAACTGATAGGTTTGGACTTTGTCATGAAAATATATAAAAGTTCAATGCATAAGGAAAGTATAAAGCAACACATAAATAATATAAGAAAGATAGATTTGGATTTAATTATGATAAATTTATCTATTGCAATAATTTAAAAAATAATTCTAATCAGGACCGCTGATATTCAAAGTGGAGTTCTTCTCATATTTCCCTTAGTTTAAGTTTATCCTAGATATCTGCCATCCAAATACTTTACTACCCATAACCTTTATAATTATAATGGTTTTTGTATTGTTCAATATAATTATAATTATTCTTCATATATCACACTCATTATCAAACATAATTACATATCCTTAATCAATCTTCTAAAAAATATGATTGTATACACATCCTTCATTAAAATATAAAATCTCCTACTCCAATTCCCCTCTCATATCTTTCCTCTACTTAAAATCTTTTAATATAACATTTTTAGCTAATTGATCTACATTTCTTTGTATTAAAAATGCAACATCAATAGTGAAAAATAATTACACCTCTTAACTCATATTTTATCCTTTACAAAATGTCAGTAAATATATTCCATTGAAACAACAATATCTAACATGGTTGTAGATATATACTCGTTGGTTGAAAGATAGCTTCTTCCATATTGTAAAAAGAGAGAATCTATTGGACAAAAATTTGACGTTATTTATTTTCTTGACAATATCATTGTATTATTTTATTTTGGAGTTCCACACCATTCTTGATTGGCCTAACATTTCTTTACTCATTTCTTTCAAGTTCTCATTGATTTTCTCTCACCACTCACGTTATCAAGTAAATATTTTCTCATGAAACTACAACTTCCTATATCAATTAACAAAACATTCTTATGAACATGGCATCCTAAGTCTTACTACCTCTATTGTATATATTTTCAACACATAGAGCATCATCTTACATGAAACAGTTCCTAAGTCTCTCTCTCCCTCTAACATAAGGTTTTAAAATTCTCTCCCCCATAAAATATCATCACATTACTGACTATCCCCTCAATTAATGCATTTTTTAATTTAGACAACACCACCTTATGCCAACACCGTTCTTGAATCTATGACATTCTATTTTTATATCACTATTTATTTTTATCACCAATGGGATGAGATGACCAAATAGATCGACATTAGGATCATCAATGAAGTGGCTGCATTGGATTCCTAGTGTAACATTCAACAATATACCACAATTGTCACTCATCTCATGAATTAGAGAAATAAGGGGGTCACTCTCCTTTTGTTATCCTCTCTCTCCTTTCATCCTACCTCAAATATGAAAGACATTTCCAAATTTCAATCACTCTACCTCTTTGATTGTGTCCACTAGTTGATGATTTTCGTATTTCTTCAATAGCAAACAATATATCTGATTTACGTTGATGCCATGAAGATTCCTTGAGTGTATCTCCTCAACTACCATGATGATTTATCTTTTTTTTCTTGCGTGCACAAACATTGCAACTCAAAGACCATTTAGAATCGATATCTTCAAACATTTAGATATAATTTTTTATTCTTTATGTGTTGAAAGAATGATAAATATGGGATTAAGAGAGAAAAATTTCTCCCCCCTCTCCCATAACCCGTGGCAGAGGCTGAATGCCCGGGAGGGTGATAAATCAAGAGATGTGTGGTTTTGAACCCTGGTCCATTCAATGGGGAAAAATGTTAAATATAGACCTTCATATGGTGTGTAAATATTTGTAGTATCTATTTATTATATTACAATATAAAAATGCAATCCATGTTTTTAGGACAGACGACCTCTCCTTTCTATATTTTTTATTTCAAAATTTCAAACATTAATAGAAAAACATTACAACTAAGTCAAGTACACTATTCTTTTATTTTTGTAGAAATACTAACAAGTATCAAATATTATTATGTTACTTTTACTTATCTAAACAATATTTATCTAATCATATTATTTTATTTTAAATTTATACTTTCCTACCATTTCTTATTAGTTTTCTCTCAACATTCATATGTTAACCACTACATTTCTTTTCCTGTTTGGTTTCCTTTATGATTAAAGTGTAACAACAAATTTTAAAATGATGTCTCAACTCTCTCATCCCACTAATACATTTTATTTAAATATAAAAATCATAATCCTTAATAAAATATTTCTAAAATATCTCTCCCCCACCAACACAAGGTTTGAAGTGTCTCTTCTATAGAGTATAACATCATTTTACATATTATCAACTCTGTCCCTTTGAAACTAGTGCATGTTATTTTCAATTTAAGCAACATAATCCCACATATGCGTACTATCTCAAACCCCAGTGATCTATAAATTTTGCATCTCTCCTCCCTTGACTTCACACACCATAAGTACATTGCATTATTTTTTATCTATAAAACTATACTCTGAATTGATTACATGTATTTCCTACAGCCTTTGTCCCCAAATATTATTTTGATTTTGGTTTTGTATTATTTACAAACAATAAGATCTTCTAAAAGAATGTGGATGATGTATATCCTCAACCTTTTTATATATCCTTTTTTAAATTCCATGTATGGGATAGAACAACTATAAATATGTAAAATATGTATGCATACATAAGTATATATATACATATACATTTACATACATATATATTTACATATACAAATACATAGAGACATTGTATAAATATATATATACAATATATTTTTGTGTGTTTACATATATATATATATATATATATATATATATATATATATATTCATGTATCACTATAGTTTAGAAATTATTATTTTTTAAATAATAAAAAACACTAACATGTTGTTTGTATGAATGTTTCTAGACTCAACCTCTCTAATTTTTATTTTAAGGTTCTACAAAAACATAATCATTATCATATATATTATTTCATTTTTTTTTAAATTAAGAAAAATATTAAGTAATTAATATCATATCTAGGGTTTGAGAAACTTATAAGAAAGTATACATATATATGTATGTTTATGAGACTCTACCTTCACTCTAGGTTTTGAGAGCTAGTGAGAAAGTGATTAGGGCATGCCACTATGATGGAAAAATGGTGACCAACAATGGATTGGTCGGTGTCTACGAGAAATGATGAGGAGGGTCAAGAACCATTGAATGTGAGAAGAATTAGTGACTCTAGAGATAAATCATAGAAGGAGGTTGATAAAAGGGGATCATTGCGGAATTCCTGTGGTGGTCATAATAAGAGAGGGAGATGAAGAGGCAACTATAGTGGATGCTCACGGTGGTGATGGTAGAGGTCATTCAAACACCATGATACCATCTTTAATTGTGGGGTGAATCACGATAAAGACCATGGCATTTTCAAGAAGAATGTGAGAACAACATTCAAGACATTGACAATGCCAGAGAAGTAGCTCAAGCTCTAATCCTACCATTGTAAGTTCACTTGAAGGGGGTAGTTGATCGGTCACAATTTTTCTTCCAAAAAGAAGGGGATTTAGAGAAACTGGACTTTTTATTTTTATAACTCGACGTATAAGCCTTCACACAAATATTAACGGGGTCCGATGTAGTAGACTATGGTGAAACATACGTATAAGGGAGGTAGTTTTTAAGATGCTTGGTTGCTTGACTTATATACACCAATCAAAGCATAAGAAAAGGTGTCTGTCCCCTTTAGAATGATGATTCTCCAAGAAACATCCAACAAATAAGTAAAGTAAAATGAAAGATAAAAGAAAGGGCTAGAATGATAAAGGATAAGAAAATAAATATGGAAGGAAACTGAAATTGGTTTTCACCATATAAAATCACTCAACAACAAAAAATACTCAAACTCATTCTATATCCTTAGAAATTTTACAAGCAATAACCATTAGTATCAATTCCTCCTCTCTTGTTCTTAGGACAGATCTAGATCATAAGGTTACCTCTCTTTTGAGATGGAAAACAAACAATCACCAAGAAAACATATGATCATCAAGTTAAGCATTCCAACATTCTCGTTCATTCACGTAACTCCACAAGTCTTACATATGTGTCAACACTACTCTCTCGAGGTATTAACAATTAAACAACACAAGATGGTAGCTAATCATGAAAGTATAGCATTAAGAACATGTATATATAGATGAACATTTCTTAGAGTATATATATTCTTTGGATAAGGTTATTTACATGTTGGGAGTGCCTTAGTGGCTACTTCCCACCCAAGGTAAATGACTAGCCCCTCATGGTGGTGAGTGACAGGGCAAAATTACAAGTATGGAAAGACATTGGGATGGAGATGAAAGGAGGAGAACAAATCACCGAAGAAGTTTACAGATACACCAAAAGTAACCCAAAATGAGTCAAAATCGATGGAGACCTCCACCTCTCTAAACTTGGCGATGGCATTAAAGATGGTTGGGTTCTCTATCTTCCATCTCTCAAAGAAAAAATTAGGTGTTGGTCGAAGGCGATGGAGGAACTCTGACCTTTGGACTCTCATCCTCCTAATGCAAAGAAGCAATGGCAATAGCAAAGATCAACACACTAAAAGCACTTGAGCATAACTTTATATTCAATTTCTAGCCACGTGATGTGAAACAATTGTCCCTTCTTCGATAGAAGGTGGTTTTCTATTTATAGTCCATGATGCGGGATATAGGATTTATAAAATTTGGTGTGTTGTCATTCATAGATTCTTCTCAATCATGTAACGATTTCCATAGTACCAAACGTGCCTGCATGTGATGAATTCAAACAACACTATCATGCTATCTCTACTTTTTATGACCCCTTCAAATATGGTATCCAAGTCAATGAGGCCCATCCTATTAAGCCATTTAGGGATGTATAAGGTACTTTCTTGTGGATTGATTAGTTTGAAAATTTGGTTGTGTGGGCATGTTAAGGCGTCACCTCAAGTAAGCAGGGTTGAATGATGCATGCATACATAGATGTAATCGTAAGATTTGAATCTAGACTTGCTAGATACTTGATTTGATTATAAATAAAAAAATAAGATAAATATATTGCAATAAGCAATGAGAAGATCTGAAGTTAAAATGGATAGGAGTGGGTGCGAGTTGAATACAAACCAGTTACTCTCAACAAAGTAAAAGTTTACTCATCCTTAATAAAACACGAAATCTAAGATGGAGTGGAAAAATATTTTGGTTGGACCACAACATATGGTTTCTATCCGATCAACAAAATATCAACCATCTATATTTAGAAAGGAAATTTCATAACTTGAAATTGTATATAGAGATGCATTAATGGAACTGACATAATAAAATGGACACATAAAAAAAAATTGGATGCAAGTGTTGTGAGATGATGACCCAAGTGTGGAGGGACATGAAATTTTAATGACATTAAATGAGGATACACTAAATACACATGTCATAGGGCCCATTTTGTGTCTGTGCAAAGTCCTTTCTACCGTTACCCAATAAAATTGGGGATTATTTGATTGGAATATATTCTAGATGATGTTAGGATTCCCTTTTATTTTTTGCAATGTGCCTACAATGTGATGTAGTATTGGATGTTCTTTTTTGTATAAAACACTAAAATTTTGACATTTTTAAATGAACAAACGTCTTTTTAGAAAATATCACACATTTCAACAAAATATTTATAAGGACCTTTGAACTTCATATTTATCTATAAACATAAGCATTTTGATCACAAAGATTTAAGTACCTATACTTTGGAATGAAAATCTTCATAATAGTATAAGTGTTTAACTATTTTTCCTCTCCTTTCTTCAAAATATCAATTTATATTTTCTTAGGTATGTAAGAACTTTTTCCATTCTAAAGTCCTCCTGTCCAAAAGTTTTATTTTAATTGTTCATTTTGTTTTCTCTTCCTATATTACCCGATTGGAAGACATGTATGTACAATTGGAAGATTTGCAGAGATTTGAGGATGTTTGATCCACATCAATCATTGTAAACAACAATAGCAGTAACCATGGTTGTACATAAGTATTATGTTCCAATAGTATGAAAGTGTAATTGTTATATTTTTTCTAGATTGAATTCAAACGACCCAGAAATTTTATTTTTACATCAAGTAGCAACCAACTATTGACATACCACATCATAATTAGATTGAGAAATTTTGGGTTGCTCACAAAAATAGAATCTTTTTTTTTTCATTACTTCATTGTCTTGGACTCTTTCTGGAGAAGGAAATGGACTTGGTAGTTTTATGTCTAAGAAGAGTTCTCTAGATTATGAGAAACACACACATTGAATATTTTCATATTTGTATAAACACCATTCAGTGAAGCCATAAAAGAATGCATTGTGTTGATATTAAAATAGTTTAAGACAGGTAATGAAACATGATCATTGATGGAGGGCATCTTGTTCACATGATAATAGGCATCAAGATGTTTTGTCATACGTGGATGGGTCTACACCACATTGTAATCATCTTTATTCTTTTTCATGCAAAGTAGTACAATTTTTGACAATTTTTAAATTCACAAAGGACATTTTTCAAAAGTCACACATTTCATTAAAATTATTTATAAGATTTTCCTGCCTCCATATTAATCACTATAAATTATCCTTGTTATCACAACAATTTAAGAATGTATACTTTTGAAAGAAAAATTTCATCATATAACCAGGGTTTAACTGTTTTTCTCTCCTTTCTTCAAAATTTTATTTTGTATTTCTTTAGGTATGTTAGACCATTTTGCTTTCTAAAATGATCCTTTTCAGAACATTATTTTAAATTATTCATTTGGTCTTCTCTTCCTACTTACTAATCCATTTTGATCTAGCCTCAACTGCAACACATGTGTGTATAATGGGACTAACTATAGAGATTGAGGACATTTGATCCACATAGAGCACTATAAATAATGATATGAACAACCAATATTGTCTGTAATATCATGATCCACAAATATTAAAATTTCATTGTTTTAATTTTCTAATATTGAATTCAAAATGATCTTGCAATTTTATTTTTTAATAGAGAAACAACAAGGTGTTATCTCATTTTAAACCTATTAACTTTTTGTGTAATATTTTATTTATTTTTGAGCTTCCACATCACTATATAAACATCAATTTGTTTCATTTATTTCTTATAATCTAGAACCCTTTTTATGTCTTCATTATCTCATTTTCTTAGCCTCAAGTTTGTGATAAAAATCGACCTAGTAGTTCTATGTGTGAGATGTGTTATCTAGATTTTCAAAAGCACACACATTGAATTTTTTCATCTTTAAATCATAAATTCTTCATTTAATTTTTATAAATAAACACCAATATGTGCATCCATACAAGCATCCACTATGTTGATGTTAGAACGGTTTAAGGCAGTTAATGAAAAATGTTCTTGGATGGAGGACATCTTGTTCACCTGATAATATAAACCAAGATAATTTGTCATACTTTGGCATGTAGCACTTGACTACAAGGATACACTTACTTTTATGTTTGACTATTTGGTTACAAATTCTAATGGAAGAACAATCCTTAAAAAAAAGAGGTTAGTACTGAAGCATGATTCTCCACAATCAACTCTATTTTGTTCTTGGATGATACCATAAAACCTATCATTTAAGACTAGAATAGCTAAATCACGATTTTAATTCTCATCTACCAAGAATATACACAATCCAGGATCAACACCTTGTAGGTCTCATATCGTTTTGTAGACAGTGTGAGACATGTAGTTTCTAAATATTTTGACTTCTATTTTGGTGCTTGTCCATGTAACTTAAATGCAACACCAAAATATCTGTCAACTAACTTTCTGAAATTTCATATAAATAATATTTGTGTTCTTTAAATAGCTATTTACCTACAACTTAACCTCCTTGAGAATTTTTATAATAACTAAATTAAAATAATTTGGGATTCGAGGGTGTTGCTTTCCTCGTTAGAAATAAACATATATGATTTTAGGATATAAATTTCTTGTCTTTTTATATTGGTTCTATGTATTTCATTAATCTTCCAAACACTCTAAAATATTTCATTAATAAGGAAATATGTTTGGTATAATTTTGTAAATATTTATAGACGTTTATAGGAATTTAATTGAGGATATAACTTGTTGATAACCATAGTATTTATGAACATTTCCATTTAGTTTTCCCTACCTTTTCTTTTACTAAAATATTTGTTTTGTATTCCACTGGCTTATTTGTACATCTAGTAAAAGCTTATCCATAAAGGAAATAAAGAAACAACTTATTTTATTCAATGTCACATTGTAGAAAATATGCATATTTCTCTACGAAGCTGACAAATAATTTTTTTTACCCCTACAATATGCTTTTTTTTGGAATTTATACTGTTCAAAAATATGAAAAGATTTATCAATAATAACGTATCTGAGGAAATCTGTCAACCTTTGAATGAAAATTAAAACAATTTTTTCTAGTACTAAAATTATGCAAGAACATGTGATATATTGATACTCAAATTGAGAAAGTCCAATAATATGTTGAACAATGTAGACATGAGCCCATGTGGTTGCTCCTTTATTCAACCTGATGAGAAATAGAGACTTAGATAGTTATTACATAATTATACCATATAGTTAGTATGTAACATATAGACAAACATGCCAAACATGAAAAGTTAAAAGCTTATTGTAAGCAATGGAATGACCACTCGCACATGAGCATGCTAACATCTATACTTTTCGACACCTAATCTTGACACTTTCTTAGACATTGACGTTCCCTCGACGCATATACATTGATCTATAAGTTTCTTATAGACAACACAAAGTTGTTCACCATTCTCATGGTTTCTAGTCCTATCTGAATTGTTGCAGCTCTTCAAGGCAGGAATAGATTCTCGATAGAAGGCGGTTTTCTAGTGGTGGATCTTTCCTTCTTTGCCTATGGTTGGTTGTGCCTTGGCAAATATGAATAAGATAAACACGAAGAAACTAGTTTTGTTATATTGATCTACTGCCTTTTCTAGACTTCATGTGATCCTTTTTATAGTTGCTAATGTAGGAAGAAGGATTTTGTTGTTACTCTCCTATTCATAAATACTCTCTTATTCACCAAGTTTTTTTTAGAATTATTAAGATATTCCTCTGATAACTTAGCCATTAAAAAAGGAAAATAATTTAAAATAAGGTGCTGAACAACTAATTAGGAAATGTTTGTTGGATGAGAAAGAGAAAACTTTTCAACTCACAAAAGGCCAACTTAACTTCTTTCCCCACTCCTACGCTTGTCTTCGTCGTTAAAATATATCATAGTTTAATATGCTAGTAAAACAAAAGGAAACATATATAATCAATACATGAAAGTGAGTTGGTTAAATTTATTGAATTTTTCCATTTTAACAACGATTTTAAAAGTTTGAACAATAACATTTTGAAAATGGAGTTTTTTCCTCTTCTCGTATTTCTCCATTTCTCCTGTCTATTTTTTATTTCTCTCCCATATCACTCATTTACCTACTTTAAAATCAATAACCTTCTTAATTATGCTAGTTTTTATATTGTCCAACACAATGATTATGTAATTCTCTACTTGAAATGGAAGGGGATGCCCAAAGCATAATTAAAGAAAAAAATAAAACAAACGTTACAATGATTTTAAATACTAAACAAACATGTTTGTAAAGGCCCGAGGTAAAAGTTAGTTTTCCAATCCTTTTTTAATTTGCAAAGCCAATGATACAAAGATAAAATTTATTTAAAATCTTATTTGATTTTTAGATCGATTATCTTTTCCCTCCCGAAGGGACTGGTAGCCTAATTAGTTGCCCACTCTTTTGAGAAAGCATTTTTGTAAATATTTTTTCCAGATCGTTTTGATTTTTCTTGATTGTACAAAGAATGAGTAAATAAAGATAGATATGAATTTTTCTTGTAAGATGATATTTTCTCAAATATGAAATATTACACTTACAGATGAAGAAATATTATGGAAACATCACATTTATTATCAAACTTGATTAGCTTTCTGCTCCTTATTCTCAAAACTAAAATTAAACATGCAACTGTCCAATCAAATCCAAGAACTTCTTACTCTAATTTGTCTAACATTTCTTTCCTCTAACTATAATCTTTTATAAAATAATTTTGACTAATTTATCAACGTTCCCTCATTTGAACAATAAGATATTAGCTATAAAACATAATTACCAAATATTTCTTTGAATTATTATGATAAATTTCCAAAAAATATCTTTAAAATATATAAAAATAAGCCACTCAAATTCAATGTCGTGTCAGTAAAAAGGAAATGTTTGCAGGGGGAAAAATCAAAATTTGTCATGACACAAAATGCCAAATTAATTTCTTTCCCAACTGATAGGTTTGGAGTTTGTCATTAAAATATATAAAAGTTTAACGCACACGGAAAATATAAAGAAACATATAAATAATATAGGAAATATAGATTTGTATTTGTTTCTAATAATTTTGTTTATAACAATAATTTTTTAATTTTTTCCTAATCAGGACCGCTATTATTCAAAGTGGAGTTCTTCTCATATTTCCCTTATTTTATGTTTCTCTTAGATATATCCCATCCAAATACTTTACTACCCATAACCTTTATAATTATAATGGTTTTTGTATTATTCAATATAATTATATTAATTCTTAATACATCACACTCATTCTCAAACATAATTACATATCTTAAATCAATCTTCTAAAAAATATGATTGTACATGCATCCTTCATTCAAATCCAAGAATCTCCTACTCTTATTCCCCTCTAATATCTTTCCTCTACCTAAAATCTTTTAATATAATAGTTTTGGCTAATTTATATACATTTATTTATATTAAAAATGCAACATCAACCGTGAAAAATAATTACACCTCTCAACTCATACTTTATCCTTTACAAAATGTCAGTAATTATATTGGACTGAATCATTCCTATCTGACATGGTTATAGACATATATTCATTTTTTGAAAAATAGCTTCTACCATGTTGTAAAAAGAGAGAATCTATTGGACAAAAATTTGATGTTGTTTATTTTCTAGACAATATCATTATATTATATCATTTTGGAGTTCTACACCATTATTGATTGGCCT
Organism: Alisma plantago-aquatica; assembly: GCA_963693085.1. Classification (NCBI taxonomy): domain Eukaryota; kingdom Viridiplantae; phylum Streptophyta; class Magnoliopsida; order Alismatales; family Alismataceae; genus Alisma; species Alisma plantago-aquatica. Next base: position 963,249,938 of record OY856411.1, on the reverse strand, counting down.
AACATTTCATTACTCAATTCTTTCAAGTTCTCATTGATTTTCTCTCGCCACTCACATTCTCAAGTACATTTTTTCTCATGAAAGTACAACTTCCTATATCAATTAACAAGACATTCTTATGAACATGGTATCCTAAGTCTTACTCCCTCTATTGTATAACTTTTCAACACATAGAGCATCATCTTACATGAAACAATTCCTCAGTCTCTCTCTCCCTCTAATACAAGGTTTTTAAATTCTCTCTCCCCCATAAAATATCATTACCATACTGACTGTCCCCTCAACTAATGCATTTTTCTAATTCAAACAACACCACCGTATGTCAACATTGTTCTTGAATTTATGGCATTCTATTTTTATATCACTATTTCTTTTCATCACTATTGGGACGGGATGACCAAATAGATCGACACTCAGATCATCAATGAAGTGACTGCATAGGATCCCTTGTGAAACATTCAACAATGTATCACAATTGTCACCCATCTCATGATTTGGAGAAATAAGGGGGTCACTCTCCTTTGGTTTTCCTCTCTCTCCTTTCATCCTACCACAAATATGAAAGACATTTCCAAATTTCAGTCACTCTTCCTGTTTGATAGTGTCCAATAGTAGATGAAGTTTCCTTGAGTGTATCTCCTCAATTACCATGATTATTTATCGTTTTTTTCCTTGTGCACACAAAAATTGCAACTTAAAGACCATGTAAAATCTATATCTACAAACATTTATATATGATTCTTTATTCTTTATGTGTTGAAAAAATGTTATAGATATAATATGGTGTGTAAATATTTGTAGTATCTATTTATAATATTACAATATAAAAATTTTATCCAAGTTTTTAGGAAATAGGACCTCTCCATTTTATATTTTTTGTTTCAAAATTTCAAAAATACATAGAAAAACATCACAACTAAGTCAAGTACACTATTCTTTTATTTTTGTACAAATACTGACAAATATCTAATATTATTAAGTTATTTTTACTTATCTAGCCAATACTTCTCAAATCATATTATTTCATTTAAAATTTATACTTACCTACCATTTATTAGTAGTTTTCTCTCAGCATTCATATGCTAACCACTACATTTCTTTTCCTGTTTGGCTTCCTTTATGATTAAAGTGTAACATCAAATTTGAATATGGTGTCTCAAATCACGGTTATTCATTTTAATGTAAAATAGTAAAATTTTGACATTTTTTAATTAACAAAGGTCTTTTTAGAAAATTCCATACATTTCAACAAAATATATATAAGGATCTTTTACCTTCATCTTTATCTCTAAAAACAACCCTTTTGATCACCATGATTTAAGTATCTATACTTTGGAATGAAAATTTTCATAATAGTATCAGCTTTTAACTATTTTTCCCGTCCTTTCTTTAAATATCAATTTATATTTTCTTAGGTATGTAAGAATATTTTTCATTATAAAATTCTTCTTTCTTAAAGGTTTATTTTAATTGTTAATTTTGTTTTTTCATCCTATCTTCCCCTATTGGAAGACATGTATGTACAACGGGAACATTTGCAGAGATTTGAGGATGTTTGATTCAGATTGATCATTGTAAACAACAATGTCAGTAACCATTGTTGTCAATAAGTATTATGATCCAACGGTATGAAAGTGTAATTGTTTTATTTTCTTAAATTGAATTCAAATGACCTAGCAATTTTATTTTTAGATCAAGTTGCAACCAACTGTTGACCTTCCTCACTGTAATTAGATTGCAAATATTGGATTGCTCATTGATAAACACGTTGTTTTTGGTTGAATATTTGTTTCTATTATTTTGAGTTTACACGTAAGGTACATTGATTTTTTTCCTTTATTCATCACAAAAATTAAATCCTTTTTCTTTTTTCATTACCTCATATTCTTGGACTAGTCTTGGACTCTTGCTTGAGGAGAAAATGGACCTGGTAGTTTTATGTCTGAGAAGAGTTCTCTTGAGTATTAAAAACACACACATTGAATTTTTTCATATTTTACCAAAAAGGATTTAGATTATTTTTATTGACAAACACAATTTAGTGAAGCCATAAAAGAATCCATTGCATTGTTATTAAAATCGTTTATGATAGGGCATATCTTACATGAAATAGTTCTTATATATGTATGTCTCTCCCACTAACAAAAGGTTTTAAAATTCTCTCTTCCCCATAAAATATCATCACCTTACTGACTAACCCATCAACTAATGCATTTTTCTACTTCAAACAACAACACCTTATGTCAACATCATTCTTGAATCTATGACATTCTATTTTGACATAACTATTTCTTTTTATCACCATTGGGATGAGATAACAAAATAGATCGACACTAGGATCATCAATGAAGTGACTGCATTGGACCCCTAGTGTAACATTCAACAATATACCAAAATTGTCACTCATCTCATGATTTTGAGCAACACGAAGGTCACTCTCCTTTTGTTATCCTCTATCTCCTTTGATTGTGTCCACTAGTAGATGATTTTTGTATTTCTTAAATAGCAAGCAATAATATTTGATTTACCTTGATTCCATGAAGTATACCTTCATATGGTGTGTAAATATTTGTGGTATCCATTTATAATATTACAATATAAAAATATAATCCAAGTTCTTGGGACTTACGACCTCTCCATTCTATTTTATTATTTCAAAATTTCAAACATACAAAGAAAAACATTACAACTAAGTCAAGTATACTATTCTCTTATTTTTGTAGAAATACTAACAAATATCAAATATTATTAAGCTATTTTTACATATCTAGACAATACTTATCTAATCATGTTATTTCATTTAGTATTTATACTTTCCTACCATTTCATATTAATTTTCTCTCAGCATTCATATGTTAACAACTACATTTTTTCCTATTTGGCTTCCTTTATGATTAAAGTATAACATCATCTTACATATTATCATCTCTCTCTCCAAAACTAGTACATGTTATTTTCATTTTAAACAACATAATCTCACATATGTGTACTATCTCAAATTCCAGTGATCTATCAATTTTGCATCTCTCCACCCTCGACTTCACACACCATAAGTACATTGCAATATTCTTTATCTATAAAACTATACTCTAAATTGGTTGCATGTATTTTCTAAAGTCTTAGTCCATGACTATTATGTTGATTTTGGTTCTCTATTATTTACAAACAATAAGTTTTGCACAAAGAATATGGAAAATTCATATCCTCAACTTTTTTATATATCTTTTTTTAAATTCCATGTATTAGACAAAATAACTATATACATATATAAAATATGTATATATATAAGTTTGCATTTACACATAGATTTACATACATATATATTTATATATACAAATATATAGAGACACACACATATTGTAAAAATATATATACAATATATTTTTGTGTGTATTTACATATATATGTGATTAAGAGAGAAAGATTCCCCCCACATCTATGGCGGAGGCCGAATGCCAAGGAGGGGGGTAAATCAAGGCGGTAATTGTGATACGAACTCATGTCTGTTTGCTAGGGGACACCGTGCTTGACAACTTGAGACACTCCTTGTCGGCTTCTGTTTACATATATATATTATTGTATCACTATAATTTGAAAATTAGTATTTTTTAAATTATAAAACAACACTCACGTGTTGTTTTTTAAGAATGTTTTAGGACTTAGGCTCTCTAATTTTTATTTTAAAGTTCTACATAAAACTATAATAACATAACATATATCCTTTCCTTTTTTAATTTAAGAAAAAGTATAAAGTAATTAATATCATATCTAAGGTTTGAGAAACATATAAGGAAGTATACATATATACATACACACACACACACACACACATATATATATATATATGTTGATGAGACTCTACCTTCTCTCTAGGTTTTGAGAGATAGTGATTTGGGGCTTGCCACTGTGATGGCACAATGACGACCAACAAGGCGTTGGTTGGTGTCTATGAGCCTAGGTTTTGAGAGCTAGTGAGACAGTGACTTGGGGCTTGTCACTGCGATGACACAATGACGACCAACAAGGGGTTGGTTGGTATCTACGAGCAATGATGAGGAGGGACAAGAACCATGGAATGTGAGAATAATTAGCGACTCTAGAGATAAAACATAGAAAGGAGGTTGAGAAAAGGGGATCATCACGGATTTCATACGGTGGTCATAATAATAGAGGGAGACGAAGAGGAAACGTATAACTGATGCTCACAGTGGTGATGGTAGAGATAGTTCAAACATAATGGTACCATCTTTGATTGTGCGGTGAATCACAATAAAGACCATGGAATTTACTAACAACATACAAGACATTGACAATGTAAGAGAAGTAGCTCAAGCTCCAAGCCTACCATTGTAAGTTCACCTGAAGGGGGTAATTGATCAGTCCAAATTTATCTTCTAAAAAGGAGGGGATTTAGAGGAACTAGACTTTTATTTTTGTAACCTAACACTTGGGCCCCCACATAGATATTAACAAAGTTTGATGTACTTGATTATTTTCGAACATAAGGACAAGGGTGGTAGTAGTTAAGATGTTTGGTTACTTGACTTATCTACACCAATCAAAGTGTAAGAAAAGGTGTGTGTCTCCTATGGAATGTTGATTCTGCAAGAAACATGCAACAAACAAATAAAGTAAAATGAAAGATAAAATAAAGAGCTAGAATGATAAAGGATAAGAAAATAAATATGGAAGTAAACTTAAATTGGGTTTCACCATATAAAATCTCTCACCAGCAAGAAATACTCAAAATCATTCTATATCCTTAGTAATTTTACTAGCAATAATCATGAGTATCAACTTCCTCCTCTCTTGTTCTTTAGATACATCTAGATCATAAGGTTACCTCTCTCTTGAGATTAATTACAAACAATCACCAGGAAAGACTAAAGGAAATCCCCCACATCCTACAGATGTGGGTAGGGATAGTGGAGCTCCACCCACGTGTCTCGGCAAGCCAACGTGTGGCCTTGACAATCAGGTCCCGACACTCTGTAGAGGTGAGGACTTGTTGGTTGTGTCACCTTTCGTTGCTCATTGTAACGGGTGACATTGCAAAATTACAAGTACAATGAGACATGGTGATGAAGATGGAAGAAGGAGAATAGTGCAAAGAAGAAGATTTAAGATACACCAATAGTAACCCAAAATGACTCAAGGTCGATGGAGTCCTCCGCCTCTCTACACATTGCAATGGCATTGAAGATGGTTGGGTTTGTTATCTTCCATCTCTTGAAGAAAAAATTACGTGTGGCTCAAAGGCGATGGAGGAACTCTGACCTTTGGTCGCTCATCCTCCTAATGCAAAAGAAGGCAAAGATCAATGAATTAGAAGCACTTGAGCATAACTTCATATTCAATTTCTAACCACCTACTGTGAAGCACTCTACCCTTCCTCGATAGAAGGGGGACTGCTATTTATAGCCCACAATGCAAGAATTTGGGTGTATGAAATTTGGTGTGTTGTCGTTTGTATATTCTTCTCAATTATATGTTGATTTAAATAGTACCAAGTGTAACTACATGTGACGATTTCAAACAACATGATCATGCTCTCTCTACCTCTTATGGCCCCTTCAAATATTGCATCCAAGTCAACGAGGCCCATCACATCGATCCATATAAGGCTGTATAGGGTACTTTCTAGCCATTGATTAGTTTTAAAATTGGGTTGGGTGGGCATGTTATGGTGTCACCTCAAGTAAGAAGGGTTGAATGATGTATGCATACATATATGTAATCGTAATATTTGTATCTAGACTATCTAGATACATGATTTCATTATCGAGAAAAAGAAAAAATATTATAAAAATTAGATAAATATGATGTGAGATGCAATGAGGAGATCATAAGCTAAATAGGATATGAATGGATGTGATTTGAATACATACCACTTAGCCTCGACAAAGTAAACGTTTAGTCATCGCTAAGAAAAAAAAATCTAAGATGGAGTGGAAACACATTTTGGTCGGACCACAACATGTGGTTTCTTCTAAAAAGAATGATTGTACATGCATCCTTCATTCAAATATATGAATCTCCTACTTCGATTCCCCTCTCATATCTTTCCTCTACCTAAAATCTTTTAATCTAACAATTTTGGAAAATTGATCTACATTTCTTTATATTAAAAATGCAACATCAATAGTGAAAAATAATTACACCTCTCACCTCAAACTTCATTCTTTACAAAATGTCAATAATCATATTCCATTGAATCATTTTTATCTAACATGCTTATAGATACATATTCATTGTTTGAAAAATAGCTTCTTCCATATTATAAAAAGAGAGATTCTATTGAAAAAAAATTGTAGTTGTTTATTTTCTAGACAATATCATCATATTACATCATTTTGGAGTTCTACACCATTTTTGTTTGGCCTAACGTTTCTTTACTCATTTCTTTCAAGTTCTAATTGATTTTCTCTCACCACTCACGTTCTCAAGTACATATTTTCTCATGAAATTATAACTTCCTATATCAATTAACAAGACATTCTTATGAACATGGTATCCTAAGTCTTACCCTCTCTATTGTATAAATTTTCAGCACATAGAGCATCATCTTACATGAAACAGTTCCTAAGTATCTCTCTTCCTCTTAGATAAGGTTTTAAAATTCTCTCTTCCCAATAAAATATCATCACCTTACTGACTATCCCCTCAACTACTAAATTTTTCTAATTCAAACAACACCACCTTATGTCAACACGGTTCTTGAATCTATGACATTCTATTTTTATATCACTATTTCTTTTTATAATCATTGGGATGAGATGACCAAATAGATCAACACTACCATCATCAAAGAAGTGACTGCATTGGATCCCTAGTGTAACATTCAATAATATACCACAATTGTCACACATCTCATGATTTGGAGAAACAAGGGGGTCACTCTCCTTTTGTTATCCTCGCTCTCCTTTCATCCTACCTCAAATTTGAAACACATTTCCAAACTTTTATCACTCTTCCCCATTGATTGTGTCCACTAGTAGATGATTTTTATATTTCGTCAATACAAAGCAATAATATATGATTTACCTTGATGTCATGAAGTTTCATTGAGTGTATGTCCTCAACTACCATGATGATTTATCTCTTTTTTTCCTTGAGCACACAAATATTGTGACTCAAAGACCATGTAGAATCTATATCTTCAACCATTTATATATGATTTTTTATTCTTTCTGGGTTGAAAAAATGTTAAAGATATACCTTCATATGGTGTGTAAATATTTTTAGTATCTATTTATAATATTACAATATAAAAACGTAATCCAAGTTTTTAGGACATACGACCTCTCCATTCTGTATCTTTTATTTCAAAATTTCAAACATACATAGAAAAGCATTACAACTAAGTCAAGTACACTATTCTTTTATTTTTATAGAAATACTAACAAATATCAAATATGATTAAGTTATTTTTACTTATCTAATAATATTATTTCATTTAAAATTTATACTTTCTAACCATTTCTTATTAGTTTTCTCTCAGCATTCACATGTCAAGCACTACATTTCTATTCATGTTTTGTTTCCTTTATGACTAAAGTGTAACATAAAATTTGAAAATGATGTATCAACTCTCTCATCCCACTAATACATTTTATTCAAATATAAAAAGTTTAATCCTTAATAAAATAGTTCTAAAATCTCTCTCCTCGACCAACACAAGGTTTGAAGTGTCTCTTCTATAGAATATAACATCATCTTACATATTATCAACTCTCTCTCTGAAATTAGTGCATGCTATTTTAAATTTAAACAACATAATCCCACATATGTGTACTATCTCAAACTCCTGTGATCTATCAATTTTACATCTCTCCTTCATTGACTTCACACACCATAAGTTTTTGTTTGAAAATAACTTGATATCATTAAAAATAGGCCATACGACATCCACAAGATAGAGATCTCTCATCAACGAACCAAGCAACAACTCCTTTTATGGAAAGACATTGCATAAGACTCAGATTGGGATGTCATAGGTAAAATTCTGCATCGTCCACCTCTTATAATGGTTGTCTAAAATAGTTATCTGGGATGGAATTCATCAATCTACATGAGCCTATGAGTACATCAGGAGAGGAGTTTGCATTGCCATCGACAGAGACCTGTGAGATACCACCCATAGAGATCACTATCTCATCCATGCTAGAGGCCGCCAGACAAAAAGAGAGCTCAACCCAAACCACAATAAGCAAAATAGACATCTTGCTGCTAACAACATAAACCCAAAAAATGGCAAGAAAAGAACAACAGTTGAGGCCAATCAAGAAGCTGCCTAAGCACACAGAACACTCACACATGCAATTACTCGAACAACTTGAGTGCATCACCCTGGATCTCTAAGAAGGAGGCAAAAAGCTCTGCTTGCATATACTCAAAGGAGAAAGGGCCTACGAGGATTGAAGGAGGGAGGTAGAAAGCACCGGGTAACCCCACCACTACTCTTGAGCAGCCCTACGATCAGGGGGTGAGTGCAACCTCCCAAAGCACATAACCCGGTTTCTCTCCCTCTACCAGTGCACCATGGAGTCAACCAGCCTCGTCGTCCGTCCACAGGAGCACCCAATGCCATGACCTGCAACAAGACCCACACAGAACAAGAGAGGCTCGACCAGCAGCCCGCCGCCGCCTAGAGCTTGCCACCACCCATCGCCGTCCTACCAGATCCGGACCACCTTCTAAAAGTGAGGCCACCGGGGGGCACCTGCTCATGAGTAGGAAACCCATGCGCCGCAGAGAAAGAAGAAACAACCATGCCACGGGAAGATGGCTCACACCTAGATAACCTAAGGACTTTGGCCGAGTGTGAGGGATAAGGGGAGGTGCCCAGGGGGAGAGGGTTCCAGCACCAGCCGCCTCCCCCCAAGAAAGAGCACCGCCACCGAGGACTACTGGATCGCTCTGCGATCGCGAACCCTAGAAAAGGCACTTCTTTTCACACACCATAAGTAAGTACATTGCATTATATTTTATCTTTAAAAATATACTCTGAATTGGTTTCATGTATTACCTAAAGTCTCTACCCTAGCTATTATGTTGATTTTCGTTTTCTATTATTTATAAACAATAAGTTCTTCGAAAAGAATATGGAAAATGTATATCCTCAACCTTATTATATATATTTTTGTTAATTCCATGTATGGGACAAAATAGATATACATATATAAAATATGCATATATATAAGTATATATATACACATACATTTACATATATATATTTATATATACAAATACATAGAGACACACACATATTGTATATATATATATAATATATTCTTGTTTGTGATTATATATATATATTCATGTATCACTACAGTTTGGAAATTAGTATTTCTTAAATTATAAAAAACACTAATGAGTTGTTTGTAAGAATGTTTTTGGACTCAGGCTCCCTAATTTTTATTTAAAAGTTCTACAAAAAACATAATCATTATAATATATATTATTAGAATTTTTTTATAATTAAGAAAAAATATTAACTAATTAATATCATATCTAGGGTTTGAGAAACATATAAGGAAGTATACATATATATGTATATATATGTTTATGAGACTGTATCTTCTCTCTAGGTTTTGAGAGCTAGTGAGAAAGTGATTAGGGCTTGCCACCATGATGGCACCATGGCGACCAGTAATGGGTTGGCCAGTGTCTACAAGAAATTATGAGGAGAGGTGATAACAATGGAATGTGAGAAGAATTAGTGACTCTAGAGATAAATTATAGAAGAACGTTGAGAAAAGGGTGAAAAACACTAGAAGGGGGGTGAATAGAGTTTTTGAATATTTTAAACAATTATTTAACTCAAACAACCAATCACAAAAATATTGGACAAGGGGACAAGGATTTAGAGTGGTTCCTACCTTAGCAAATACTAAGGCAGTCAGTCCACTACCCGGTTGCTTACCCAACCGGGATTTCAAAAGAAATTTATTTTATTACCTCGCAAGGATTTTACATAAAATACAATTTCTTTTCCTAAACCCTTCAAGCAGCCTTCACCTAGAAGTAATCACCCAACCTTGAAGCAGCCTTCACCTAGAAGTAATTGCACCACCTTGAAGCAGCCTTCCTCTTGAAGTAGCTTCCCGTTGCAATAGCCTTCTTGAAGTAGCTTCCCGTGCGATAGCCTTCTTGAAGTAGCTTGAAGTCCCCTTCTCCACCTGAGAAGTCAAACTCTCTCCAATCCGCAGCCTCCAACCCTAGGAGTAGCAAGGAGAATACAAGGAATAAAAAGGAACAAGAAAGGAAATAGAAATTACAACTTATCCTTTTAAGCACAAGGCTTGATTTGCCTATATCAAGCGTATTGATCTCATAACCAATGAGTGTAGAAGTGTAAGTGCTGCAGTAAGGAGATGCTAGCCTATAGGACACGAATTGGAGCTAAGGAGAAAGTAGGCCAATGATCACAATGCTCAAATTGCTTGCAACAGATTGCTCAAGTATGCTCAAGTATTTTCTCAAGTGTAGCAAGTGTAAAACAAGTGAGTTTAGGTGTCCTATGGCTTGTCCTATTTATAGGAATGGCCTAAGGATGCTTAAGGACATTCTAGACAACTTCTAGGGGTTTCTAAGTGCTTAACTAGCCGTTAGGTACAAAGTTGTTGCTTTAACAACGGCTAATTAATTAATTCTGCAGTTGCTGTCAGAGACCATCTCGGTCGACAAATGGTCGACCGAGATACCTACTCGGTCGAACTTTTGTCGACCGACAGGCTCTCTGGAACAAGTGATTTGCAACGTCTTTCATCAACTGCCAACTAACTTTTCTGTTGTGTCTAACGGCTACTTTGGATCTTTCTCGGTCGAGAAGATTGTCGACCGAGAGTGTCTCGGTCGAGGAGTTTGTCGACCGAGATTGATCCTATTTCAAGGTTTCAATTTAGGCACTAATTATGTGTGTGAGTGTGCATAAGTAAACCTATTTGAATGGGATGACTTGTCTAACTGTGGTGTTTAGCTAGGGAGAATCTAACGCTTGATTTACATGCAATTCTAAGTACTTGTACATTATATTTTTGTACAAGTTTTTACAACAGTGATTACATTGCATGAAAATATAAATATGTAAGCTTGTAGATTTTCCCTTGTTGCTTTGTCATCCTGCACACTCAAGTAGCTCGTTAGATTAATAAGAATGAAATGTTTGTCATAATCAAAACAAAGGGATTTATAGATGTCCATTTAGCCAACAAAGGGGATAGTTGTGGATTTCATGTGGTGGTCATAATAAGAGAGGAAGATGAAGAGGAAACTATAGAAGGCGCTCGTGGTGGTGATGGTAGATGTCCTTGAAACACCATGGTGCCATCTTTAATTATGGGGTGAATCCCAATAAAGGCCATGGCATTTTCAAGAAGACTACAAGAACAACATGCAAGACATTGACAATGCTAGACAAGTAGCTCAAGCTCCAAGACTACCATTATAAGTTCACTTGAAAGGGGTAGTTCATTTGTCACAATTTCTCTTCCAAAAAGAAGGGGATTTTGATGCACCGAACTTATATTTTTATAACTCAACACTTAGGCCTCGGCACATATATTAATGTGGTCCAATGTAATAGACTGTGGTCAAATATAGGGACAAGGGTGGTAATTGTTAAGATGCTTGGTATTTTGACTTATATGCACCAATCAAAGAATAAGATAAGGTGTGTGTCCCTTATAGAGTGATGATTATCCAAGAAACATCCAACAAACAAGTAAAGTAAAATGAAAAATAAAACAAAGAGCTAGAATGATTAAGGATAAGAAGATAAATATGAAAGGAAAATTAAATTGGGTTTCACCATACAAAGTCTCTCACCAACAAGAAATTCTCAAACCCATTCTATATCCTTAGAAATTTTACAAGCAATAATCATTAGTATCAATTCCTCCTCTCTTGTTCTTAGGATAGATCTAGATCATAAGGTTACCTCTATCTTTAAATGCCAAATAAACAATCACCAGGAAAACATATGATCATTAGGTTAAGCATTCAAACATTCTCATTCATTCATATAACTCCACAAGTCTTACATATGTGTTAACACAACTCTCTCGAGGTATTAACAATCAAACGACACAAGATGGTAGCTAATCATGAAAGTGAAGCATTAAGAACAATAATATGTAGATAAACATTTCTAAGAGTATATATTATTTGGATAAGGGTATTTACATGTTGGGAGTGCCTTAGTCGCTAATTCCCACCCAAGGTAAATGACTAGCCACTCATGGTGGTGAGTGACATTGAAAAATTACAAGTATGGCGAGACATGGGGATGGAGATGGAAGGAGGAGAACATATTAGAGAAGAAGTTTAAGGATACACCAAAAGTAACCCAAAATGAGTCAAGGTTGATGGAGAACTCAAGCTCTCTAAACATGGCGATGGCATTGATATCTTCCATCTCTCGAAAAAAACATCATGTGATGGTCGAAGGCGATGGAAGAATTCTAACCTTTGGACTCTCATCCTCCTAATGCAGAGAAGTGATGGAAGTAGCAAAGATAAAAAAAAATAGAAGAACTTAAGAATAACTTTATATTCAATTTCTTACCACGCGATGCAAAATGATCAACCCTTCTTCGACAGAAGGTAGTCTGCTATTTATAGCCCACGGTGCGGGACATAGGGTGTAAAAAATTTGGTGTGTTGTCATTTGTAGATTCTTCTCAATCATGTGTAGATTTCCATAGTACCAAATGCACTTGCATGTGACGAATTCAACAACACTATCATGCTATCTCTACCTCTTATAACCCCTTCAAATATTGCATCCAAGTGAATGAGACCCATCATATCGAGCCATTTAGTGATGTATAAGGTACTTTCTAGTGATTGATTAGTTTTAAAATTTGGTTGTGTGGGCATGTTAAGGCCTCACCTCAAGTAAGTAGGTTTGAATGATGCACACATACATAGATGTAATCATAAGATTTGAATCTAGACATGTTAGAAAAAATAATAAAAAAATTAAATAAATATGATGCAAGATGCAATGAGGAGATTTGAATTAAAATGGATAGGTGTGGGTGTGTGTTTAATACATACCACTTACTCTTAACAAAGTAAAAGTTTACTCGTACTTGATAAAACACAAAATCTAAGACGGAGTGGAAAAATATTTTGGTTGGACCACAACATATGGTTTCTATCCAATCAACAAAATATAAACCATCTAGATTTAGAAAGGAAATTTCATAACTTACAATTGTATCTATAGATGTGTCAATGGAACTGATAGAATAAATTGGACACATAAAATAATTTTTTTGGAAGCAAGTGTTGTTAAATGATGTCCCATGTGTGGAGGGATATGAAATTTTAATGAAATTAACTGAGCATACACTAAATACACATGTCATAGATCACATTTTGTGTATCTGCAAAGTCCTTTCTACCATTACCCAATTAAAATTGGGATTATTTGATTGGAATCTATTCAAGATTATGTCAGGATTCCCTTTTAGTTTTTAGCGAAACACCTACACCGCCACGTAGTCGTAGTTATTCTTTTTAGTATAAAACTCTAAAATTTTGACATTTTTAAATTAACAATGGTCTTTTTAGAAAATGTCATAAATTTCAACAAAATAATTATAAGGACATTTTACCTTCATCTTTATCTATAAAAAGAATGATTTTGATAATAAGGACTTTAGTACCTATACTTTGGAATGAAAACTTTCATAATAGTATAAGTGTTTAACTATTTTTCCTCTCCTTTCTTCAAAATGTCAATTTATATTTTATTAGGTATGTAAGAATATTTTCTATTATAAAATCCTCCTATAAAAAAAGTTTATTTTAATTGTTCATTTTGTTTTCTCTTCCTATCTTCCCCCATTGGAAGACATGTATGTATAATGGGAACATTTGTAGAGATTTGAGGATGTTTGATCCACATAAATTGTTTAAAAATGCTTGTACATAAGTATTATGATCCAATAGTATGAAAGTGTAATTGTTTTATTTTCTTAGATTGAATTCAAATGACCTAGCAGTTTTATTTTTAAATCAAGTGGCAACCAATTTCTGACCTTCCTCATTGTAATTAGATTTAAAATTTTTGGATTGCTCATTTTTGAACATGTTGCCTTTTGGTTGAATGTTTGTTTTAATTATTTTGAGTTTACACATAAAAAAGGTGCATTGACTTTTTTCCTTAATTCCTCAGAAAAATAGAATCCTTTTTCTTTTATCATTATCTCATTGTCTTGGACTCTTACTTGAGCAGAAAATGGACCTAGTAGTTTTATGTTTGAGTAGAGTTCTCTAGATTATGAAAAACAAATACATTGACTATTTTTATACTTGTACCAAAAAAGCATTAAAATAATTCTTATGGATAAAAACCATTCAGTTAAGCCATAAAATAATCCATTATGTTGATATTAAAATAGTTTAAGATAGGTTATGAAACATGATCATTGATGTAGGACATCTTGTTCACATGATAATAGACATCAAGATATTTTGTCTTACATGGATGGGTCTACACCATATTGTAATCATGATTATTCATTTTCATGCAAAGTAGTACAATTTTTGACAATTTTAAAATTAACAAAGGACGTTTTTGGAAAGTCAGACATTTCATAAAAATTATTTATAAGATTTGTCTAACTCCATATTAATCTATAAAAATTATCCTTGTTATCACAAGGATTTAAGAATGTATACTTTGGAATGAAAAATTTCATCATATAACTAGTGTTTGCTATTTTTCTCTCCTTTATTCAAAATATTATTTTGTATTTCCTTTGGTATGTAAGACCATTTTTCATTCTAAAATGATCCTTTTCAAAACGTTCTTTTTCATTAATCATTTTCTCTTCACTTCCTACTTACTAATCCATTTTGATCGAGCCTCAATTTCAACACATGTGTATAATGGGACCAGCTATAAAGATTGAGGACATTTGATCAACATCGATCACTATAAACAAAGATAGGAACAATAAATATTGTCCATAATATCACGATCCACCAATATGAAAATTTTATTGTTTTAATTTTCTTATATTGAATTTAAATAATCTTGCAAATTTATTTTTTAATAGATAAACAACAAGGTGTTGACCCTTACCTATCACAATAATATTGTAATATATAATTTTAAACCCATTAACTTTTTGTGTTATATTTTATTTATTTTTGTGTTTCCGCATAACTACAAATACATCAATTTGTTTCATTTATTTCTTATAATCTATAACCCTTTTTATTTCTTCATTACCTCATTTCCTTGGTCTCAAGTTTGTGATGAAAATGGGTTGTATGTGTGAGATGAGTTCTCTAGATTATGACAAACACACACATCAAATTTTTTTATCTTTAAATCATAAACCCTTCATTTAATTCTTATAAATAAATACCAAAATGTGAATCCATACAAGCATCCACTATGTTTATATTAGAACGGTTTAAGGCAGTTAATGAAAAATATTCTTAGATGGAGTAAATCTTGTTCACCTGATAATATAAACAAAGACAATTTATCGTACTTTGGCATGTAGCACTTGAATCAAAGGATACATTACTTTTATGTTTGACTATTTGGTTACAAACTCTAATGAGAGAACAATCCTTAAAAAAAGAGAGGTTAGTACTGAAGCATGATTCTCCACAAACAACTCTATTTTGTGCTTGGATTATACCGTAAAACCTATCATTTATGACTATAATAGTTTCTCAATCACAATTTTGATTCTCATCTACCAAGAATATACACAATCCAGGATCAACACTTTGTAGGGCTCATATCTTTTTATAGACAATGTGAGACACGTAGTTTCTAAATATTTAGACTTCTATTTTGGTGCTTGTTCATGTAACTTAAATGCAACGTCGAAATATCCATCAACTAACTTTACCAAATTTCATAGAAATAATATTTGTGTTCTTAAAATAGTTATTTACCTACAACTTAACCTCCTTGAGAATTTTTATAATAATTAAATTAAAATAATTAGGGATCTGTAGGTGTTCCTTTCCTCATTATCAATAAATATATACGATGTTAGGATATAAATTTATTGTCTTTTTATATTGGTCCTATGTATTTCATTAATCTTCCATACACTATAAAATATTCCATTAATCAAGAAATGTGTTTGGCATAACTTTATAAATATTTATGGATGTTTGATAGGAATTTAATAGAGAATATAACTTGTTGATAACCATTGTATTTATGAGCTTTTCCATTTAATTTTCCATATATTTTCCTTTACTAAAATCATTTGTTTGTATTTCACTGGCTCATTTGTACATCTGGTAAAAGCTTATCCATAATTGAAATAAAGAAACAACTTATTTTATTGAATTATCAAATTGTAGAAAATATGCATATTTCTATATTAAGATGACAAATAATTTTTTTCTATCGCTATTATATGATTTTTTTGGAATTTATATTGCTCAAAAATATGAAAACACTTATCAATAATAACATATATGAGGAAATCTGTCAACCTATGAATCAAAAATAGAACATTTTTTTTCTAGTACAAAAATTATGGGAGAACGTGTGATATATTGATACTCGAATTGAGAAAGGCCAATAATATGATAAACAACGTAGACATGAGCCAATGTGGTTGCTCCTTTATTCAACCTAATGAGAAATAGAGATTTCGATAGTTAGTACATAATTATGCCATATAGTCAGTATGTAACTTATAGACAAACATGCCAATCATGATATTTTAAAAGCTTACTAGAAGCAATGGAATGACCACTCGCACGTGAGCATACTAACATCTATACTTTTAGACACCTTATCTTGACAATTTCTTAGACATTGACGTTCCCTCGACGCATATACATTGATCTATAAGTTTCTTACAGACAACACAAAGTTGTTCACTATTCTCATTGTTTCTAATCCTGTCAGAATTTTTGCTGCCTAGTGGATCTTTCTTTCTTTTCCTATGGTTGGTTGTGCCTTGGCAAACATCATGAACTTCAATAGCTACGACAGATGAAGAAGATAGACACGAAGAAACTAGTTTTGTTATATTGATCTAATATCTTTTCTAGACTTCATCTTATCCTTTTTATAGTTATTAATGTAGGAAGAAGGATTTTGTTGTTACTCTCCTATTCGTGGATACTCTCTTATTCACCATGTTTTTGAGAAATATTAAGATATTCCTCTAATAACAGCCATAAAAAAGGAAAATATTTTAAAATAAGGTGCCCAACAAGTAATTAGGAAATGTTTATTGCATGAGAAAGAGAAATCTTTTCAAGTCACAAAAGGCCAACTTAATTTCTCTCCCCACTCCTACACTTGTCTTCATTGTTAAAATATATCATAGTTGAATATTCTAGTAAAACATAAGGAAACATATATAATTAATATATGAAAGATAGGGTTGGTAAAATTTATTCAATTTTTCTATTATAACAACGAGTTTGAAAGTTTGATCAGTAACATTTTGAAAATGGAGTTTTCTCCTCTTCTTGCATTTCTCTATTTCTCCTATCTATTTTTTATTTCTCTCCCATATGACTCATTTACCTACTTTAAAATTATAAACTTCTTAATTATGATTATTTTTATATTGTCTAACACAATGATTATGTAATTCTCTACTTAATATGGAAGGGGTTGAAAACAACATATTTAATATAAAAAAACAAAAGTTACAACGATTTTAAATACTAAATAAATGTCTTTGTAAATGACCATGCTAAAAGTTAGTATACAAATCTTTTTTTAATTGCAAAGCCAATGATACAAAGACAAAACTTATTTAAAATCTTATTTTATTTTTAGATCGATTATCTTTTTCCTCCCGAAGGGACTGGTAGCCGAATTAGTTGCCCACACTTTTGAGAAAGCATTTTAGTAAATATTTTTGCAGGATCATTTTGATTTTTCATGAATGTACAAAGAATGAGTAAACAAAGATAGATATGAAATTTTCTTGTAAGATGATATTTTTTCCAATATGAAATATTAAACTTATAGATGTTGAAATATTATGGTAACATCACATTTATTATCAAACTTAATTAGCTCTCTCCGCTCCATATTTTCAAAACTAAAATTAAACATGCAACCATCCATTCAAGTCCAACAACTTATTACTCTAATTTGTCTAACATTTCTATCCTCTAACTATAATATTTTATAAAATATTTTTGACTAATTGATCAACGTTTTCTCATTCCAAAAATAAGACACTAGCTATAAAACATAATTACCAAATCTTTCTTTGAATTATTAGGATAAATTTTCAAAAAAATATATTTAAAATTTATAAAAATAAACCACTCAAATAAAATTTCATGTCAGTAAAGAGGAAATGTTTGTAGGGGTAGAAAATCAAAATTTGTCAAGACACAAAAGTCCAAATTTATTTCTTTCCCAACTGATAGGTTTGGACTTTGTCATGAAAATATATAAAAGTTCAATGCATAAGGAAAGTATAAAGGAACACATAAATAATATAAGAAAGATATATTTGGATTTAATTATGATAAATTTATCTATTGCAATAATTTAAAAAAAAATTCTAATCAGGACCGTTGATATTCAAAGTGGATTTCTTCTCATATTTCCCTTAGTTTAAGTTTATCTTAGATATCTGCCATCCAAATACTTTACTACCCATAACCTTTATAATTATAATGGTTTTTATATTGTTCAATATAATTATAATTATTCTTCATATATCACACTCATTATCAAACATAATTACATATCCTTAATCAATCTTCTAAAAAATATGATTGTATACACATCCTTCATTAAAATATAAAATCTCCTACTCCAATTCCCCTCTCATATTTTTCCTCTACTTAAAATCTTTTAATATAACATTTTTAGCTAATTGATCTACATTTCTTTGTATTAAAAATGCAACATCAATAGTGAAAAATAATTACACCTCTTAACTCATATTTTATCCTTTACAAAATGTCAGTAAATATATTCCATTGAAACAACAATATCTAACATGGTTGTAGATATATACTCATTGGTTGAAAGATAGCTTCTTCCATATTGTAAAAAGAGAGAATCTATTGGACAAAAATTTGACATTATTTATTTTCTTGACAATATCATTGTATTATTTTATTTTGGAGTTCCACACCATTCTTGATTGGCCTAACATTTCTTAACTCATTTCTTTCAAGTTCTCATTGATTTTCTCGCACCACTCACGTTATCAAGTAAATATTTTCTCATGAAACTACAACTTCCTATATCAATTAACAAAACATTGTTACGAACATGGCATCCTAAGTCTTACTACCTCTATTGTATATATTTTCAACACATAGAGCATCATCTTACATGAAACAGTTCCTAAGTCTCTCTCTCCCTCTAACATAAGGTTTTAAAATTCTCTCTCCCCCGTAAAATATCATCACATTACTGACTATCCCCTCAACTAATGCATTTTTTAATTTAGACAACACCACCTTATGCCAACACTGTTCTTGAATCTATGACATTCTATTTTTATATCACTATTTCTTTTTATCACCAATGGGATGAGATGACCAAATAGATCAACATTAGGATCATCAATGAAGTGGCTGCATTGGATTCCTAGTGTAACATTCAACAATATACCACAATTGTCACTCATCTCATGATTTAGAGAAATAAGGGGGTCACTCTCCTTTTGTTATCCTCTCTCTCCTTTCATCCTACCTCAAATATGAAAGACATTTCCAAATTTCAATCACTCTACCTCTTTGATTGTGTCCACTAGTAGATGATTTTTGTATTTCTTCAATAGCAAACAATATATCTGATTTATGTTATTGCCATGAAGATTCCTTGAGTGTATCTCCTCAACTACCATGATGATTTATCTTTTTTTTTCTTGCACGCACAAAAATTGCAACTCAAAGACCATTTAGAATCGATATCTTCAAACATTTAGATATGATTTTTTATTCTTTATGTGTTGAAAGAATGATAAATATGGGATTAAGAGAGAAAGATTTCTCCTCCCTCTCCCATAACCCGTGGCGGAGGCCGAATGCCCGGGAGGGTGATAAATCAAGAGATGTGTGGTTTTGAACCCGGGTCCCTTCAATGGGGAAAAATGTTAAATATAGACCTTCATATGGTGTGTAAATCTTTGTAGTATCTATTTCTTAGATTAAAATATAAAAATGCAATCCATGTTTTTAGGACAGACGACCTCTCCATTCTATATTTTTTATTTCAAAATTTCAAACATTAATAGAAAAACATTACAACTAAGTCAAGTACACTATTCTTTTATTTTTGTAGATATACTAACAAGTATCAAATATTATTATGTTACTTTTACTTATCTAAACAATATTTATCTAATCATATTATTTTATTTTAAATGTATACTTTTCTACCATTTCTTATTAGTTTTCTCTCAACATTCATATGTTAACCACTACATTTCTTTTCCTGTTTGGTTTCCTTTATGATTAAAGTGTAACAGCAAATTTTAAAATGATGTCTCAACTCTCTCATTCCACTAATACATTTTATTTAAATATAAAAATCATAATCCTTAATAAAATATTTCTAAAATATCTCTCCCCCACCAACACAAGGTTTGAAGTGTCTCTTCTATAGAGTATAACATCATTTTACATATTATCAACTTTGTCCCTTTGAAACTAGTGCATGTTATTTTCAATTTAAGCAACATAATCCCACATATGCGTTCTATCTCAAACCCCAGTGATCTATAAATTTTGCATCTCTCCTCCCTTGACTTCACACACCATAAGTACATTGCATTATTTTTTATCTATAAAACTATACTCTGAATTGATTACATGTATTTCCTACAGCCTTTGTCCCCAAATATTATTTTGATTTTGGTTTTGTATTATTTACAAACAATAAGTTTTTCTAAAAGAATATGGATGATATATATCCTCAACCTTTTTATATATCCTTTATTAAATTCCATGTATGGGATAGAACAACTATAAATATATAAAATATGTATACATACATAAGTATA
Organism: Alisma plantago-aquatica; assembly: GCA_963693085.1. Classification (NCBI taxonomy): domain Eukaryota; kingdom Viridiplantae; phylum Streptophyta; class Magnoliopsida; order Alismatales; family Alismataceae; genus Alisma; species Alisma plantago-aquatica. The sequence goes on along the minus strand of OY856411.1, from coordinate 963,228,939 downwards.
TATATACATATACATTTACATACATATATATTTATATATAAAAATACATAGAGACAAACACAAATTGTATAAATATATATATATACAATATATTTTTGTGTGTTTACATATATATATGTATATATTCATGTATCACTATAGTTTAGAAATTAGTATTTTTTAAATAATAAAAAACACTAACATGTTGTTTGTATGAATGTTTCTGGACTCAACCTCTCTAATTTTTATTTTAAGATTCTACAAAAACATAATCATTATAATATATATTATTTCATTTTTTTAAATTAAGAAAAATATTAAGTAATTAATATCATATCTAGGGTTTGAGAAACATATAAGAAAGTATACATATATATGTATGTTTATGAGACTCTACCTTCACTCTAGGTTTTGAGAGCTAGTGAGAAAGTGATTAGGGCATGCCACTATGATGGCAAAATGGTGACCAACAATGGATTGGCCGGTGTCTACGAGAAATGATGAGGAGGGTCAAGAACCATGGAATGTGAGAAGAATTAGTGACTCTAGAGATAAAGCACAGAAGGAGGTTGATAAAAGGGGATCATTGTGGAATTCCTGTGGTGGTCATAATAAGAGAGGGAGATGAAGAGGCAACTATAGTAGATGCTCACGGTGGTGATGGTAGAGGTCGTTCAAACACCATGACACCATCTTTAATTGTGGGGCGAATCATGATAAAGACCATGGCATTTTCAAGAAGACTGTGAGAACAACATACAAGACATTGACAATGCCGGAGAAGTAGCTCAAGCTCTAATCCTACCATTGTAAGTTCACTTGAAGGGGGTAGTTGATCGGTCACAATTTTTCTTCCAAAAAGAAGGGGATTTAGAGTAACCGGACTTTTTATTTTTATAACTCGACACATAAGCCTTCACACAAATATTAACGGGGTCTGATGTAGTAGACTATGGTGAAACATAGGTATAAGGGAGGTAGTTTTTAAGATGCTTGGTTGCTTGACTTATATACACCAATCAAAGCATAAGAAAAGGTGTATGTCCCCTTTAGAATGATGATTCTCCAAGAAACATCCAACAAATAAGTAAAGTAAAATGAAAGATAAAACAAAGGGCTAGAATGATAAAGGATAAGAAAATAAATATGGAAGGAAACTTAAATTGGGTTTCACCATATAAAATCACTCAACAACAAAAAATACTCAAACTCATTCTATATCCTTAGAAATTTTACAAGCAATAACCATTAGTATCAATTCCTCCTCTCTTGTTCTTAGGACAGATCTAGATCATAAGGTTACCTCTCTTTTGAGATGGAAAACAAACAATCACCAAGAAAACATATGATCATCAAGTTAAGCATTCCAACATTCTCATTCATTCACGTAACTCCACAAGTCTTACATATGTGTCAACACTACTCTCTCGAGGTATTAACAATTAAACAAAACAAGATGGTAGCTAATCATGAAAGTAAAACATTAAGAACATATATATATAGACGAACATTTCTAAGAGTATATATATTCTTTGGATAAGGTTATTTACATGTTGGGAGTGCCTTAGTGGCTACTTCCCACCCAAGGTGAATGACTAGCCCATCATGGTGGTGAGTGATAGGGCAAAATTACAAGTATGGAAAGACATTGGGATGGAGATGAAAGGAGGAGAACAAATTACTGAAGAAGTTTAAAGATACACCAAAAGTAACCCAAAATGAGTCAAGATCGATGGAGACCTCTGCCTCTCTAAACTTGGCGATGGCATTGAAGATGGTTGGGTTCTCTATCTTCCATCTCTCAAAGAAAAAATTAGGTGTTGGTCGAAGGCGATGGAGGAACTCTGACCTTTGGACTCTCATCCTCCTAATGCAAAGAAGCAATGGAAATAGCAAAGATCAACACACTAAAAGCACTTGAGCATAACTTTATATTCAATTTCTAGCCACGTGATGTGAAGCAATTGTCCCTTCTTCGATACAAGGTGGTTTTCTATTTATAGTCCACGATGCGGGATATAGGGTTTATAAAATTTGGTGTGTTGTCATTCATAGATTCTTCTCAATCATGTAACGATTTCCATAGTACCAAATGTGCCTGCATGTGATGAATTCAAACAACACTATCATGCTATCTCTACTTCTTATGATCCCTTCAAATATGGTATCCAAGTCAATGAGGCCCATCCTATTAAGCCATTTAGGGATGTATAAGGTACTTTCTAGTGATTGATTAGTTTGAAAATTTGGTTGTGTGGGCATGTTAAGGCGTCACCTCAAGTAAGCAGGGTTGAATGATGCATGCATACATAGATGTAATCGTAAGATTTGAATCTAGACTTGTTAGATACTTGATTTGATTATAAAGAAAAAAATAAGATAAATATGATGCAATAAGCAATGAGGGGATCTGAAGTTAAAATGGATAGGAGTGGGTGTGAGTTGAATACAAACCAGTTACTCTCAACAAAGTAAAAGTTTACTCATCCTTAATAAAACACAAAATCTAAGATGGAGTGGAAAAATATTTTGGTTGGACCACAACATATGGTTTCTTTCCGATCAACAAAATATCAACCATCTATATTTAGAAAGGAAATTTCATAACTTGAAATTGTATCTAGAGATGCATTAGTGGAAGTGACAGAATAAAATGGACACATAAAAAAAATTGGATGCAAGTGTTGTTAGATGATGACCCAAGTGTGGAGGGACATCAAATTTTAATGACATTAAATGAGCATACACTAAATACACATGTCATAGGGCCCATTTTGTGTATGTGCAAAGTCCTTTCTACCGTTACCCAATAAAATTGGGGATTATTTGATTGGAATATATTCAAGATGATGTTAGGATTCCCTTTTATTTTTTTGCAATGCGCCTACAACGTCATGTAGTATTGGTTGTTCTTGTTTGTATAAAACACTAAAATTTTGACATTTTTAAATGAACAAACGTCGTTTTAGAAAATGTCACACATTTCAACAAAATATTTATAAGGACCTTTGAACTTCATATTTATCTATAAACATAACCATTTTGATCACAAAGATTTAAGTACCTATACTTTGGAATGAAAATCTTCATAATAGTATAAATGTTTAACTATTTTTCCTCTCCTTTCTTCAAAATATCAATTTATATTTTCTTAGGTATGTATGAACTTTTTCCATTCTAAAGTCCTCCTATCCAAAAGGTTTATTTTAATTGTTCATTTTGTTTTCTCTTCCTATCTTACCCGATTGGAAGACATGTATGTACAATTGGAAAATTTGCAGAGATTTGAGGATGTTTGATCCACATCAATCATTGTAAACAACAATAGCAGTAACCATGGTTGTACATAAGTATTATGTTCCAACAGTATGAAAGTGTAATTGTTATATTTTTTCTAGATTGAATTCAAATGACCCAGCAATTTTATTTTTACATCAAGTAGCAACCAACTACTGACATACCACATCATAATTAGATTGAGAAATTTTGGGTTGCTCACAAAAATAGAATCTTTTTTGTTTTTTAATTACCTCATTCTCTTGGACTCTTTCTTGAGGAGAAAATGGACTTGGTAGTTTTTTGTCTAAGAAGAGTTCTCTTGATTATGAAAAACACACACATTGAATATTTTCATATTTATATAAACACCATTCACTGAAGCCATAAAAGAATGCATTGTGTTGATATTAAAATAGTTTAAGACAGGTAATGAAACATGATCATTGATGGAGGGCATCTTGTTCACATGATAATAGGCATCAAGATATTTTGTCATACGTGGATGGGTCTACACCACATTGTAATCATCTTTATTCTTTTTCATGCAAAGTAGTACAATTTTTGACAATTTTTAAATTCACAAAGGACATTTTTCAAAAGTCACACATTTCATTAAAATTATTTATAAGATTTTCCTACCTCCATATTAATCTCTATAAATTATCCTTGTTATCACAACAATTTAAGAATGTATACTTTGGAATGAAAAATTTCATCATATAACCAAGGTTTAACTGTTTTGCTCTCCTTTCTTCAAAATTTTATTTTGTACTTCTTTAGGTATGTAAGACCATTTTGCTTTCTAAAATGATCCTTTTCAGAACATTATTTTTAATTATTCATTTGGTCTTCTCTTCCTACTTACTAATCCATTTTGATCTAGCCTCAACTGCAACACATGTGTGTATAATGGGACTAACTATAGAGATTGAGGACATTTGATCCACATAGACCACTATAAATAATGATAGGAACAACCAATATTGTTTGTAATATCACGATCCACAAATATTAAAATTTCATTATTTTAATTTTCTTATATTTAATTCAAAATGATCTTGCAATTTGATTTTTTAATAGATAAACAACAAGGTGTTGACCCTTACCTATCACACTAAGATCGCAATATCTCATTTTAAACCTGTTAACTTTTTGTGTAATATTTTATTTATTTTTGAGCTTCCACATCACTATATAAACATAAATTTGTTTCATTTATTTCTTATAATCTAGAACCCTTTTTATGTCTTCATTATCTCATTTTCTTAGCCTCAAGTTTGTGATAAAAATCGACCTAGTAGTTCTATGTCTGAGATGTGTTATCTAGATTTTGAAAAGCACACACATTGAATTTTTTCAACTTTAAACCATAAAATCTTCATTTAATTTTTATAAATAAACACCAATATGTGCATCCATACAAGCATCCACTATGTTGATGTTAGAACGGTTTAAGGCAGTTAATGAAAAATGTTCTTGGATGGAGGACATCTTGTTCACCTGATAATATAAACCAAGATGATTTGTCGTACTTTGGCGTGTAGCACTTGACTACAAGGATACACTTACTTTTATGTTTGACTATTTGGTTACAAATTCTAATGGAAGAACAATCCTTAAAAAAAAGAGGTTAGTACTGAATCATGATCCTCCACAATCAACTCTCTTTTGTTCTTGGATGATACCATAAAACCTATCATTTAAGACTAGAATAGCTAAATCACGATTTTGATTCTCATCTACCAAGAATATACACAATCCAGGATCAACACCTTGTAGGTCTCATATCGTTTTGTAGACAGTGTGAGACATGTAGTTTCTAAATATTTTGACTTCTATTTTGGTGCTTGTCCATGTAACTTAAATGTAACACCAAAATATCTGTCAATTAACTTTCTAAAAATTCATATAAATAATATTTGTGTTCTTTAAATAGCTATTTACCTACAACTTAACCTCCTTGAGAATTTTTATAATAACTAAATTAAAATAATTTGGGATTCGAGGGTGTTGCTTTCCTCGTTAGCAATAAACATATAAGATTTTAGGATATAAATTTCTTGTCTTTTTATATTGGTTCTATGTATTTCATCAATCTTCCAAACACTCTAAAATATTTCATTAATAAGGAAATATGTTTGGTATAATTTTGTAAATATTTATGGACGTTTGATAGGAATTTAATTGAGGATATAACTTGTTGATAACCATAGTATTTATGAACTTTTCCATTTAGTTTTCCCAACCTTTTCTTTTACTAAAATATTTGTTTTGTATTCCACTGGCTTATTTGTACATCTAGTAAAAGCTTATCCATAAAGGAAATAAAGAAACAACTTATTTTATTCAATTGTCACATTGTAGAAAATATGCATATTTCTCTACGAAGCTGACAAATAATTTTTTTGACCCCTACAATATGCTTTTTTTTGGAATTTATACTGTTCAAAAATATGAAAAGATTTATCAATAATAACATATCTGAGGAAATCTGTCAACCTTTGAATGAAAATTAGAACAATTTTTTCTAGTACTAGAATTATGCAAGAACATGTGATATATTGATACTCAAATTGAGAAAGGCCAATAATATGTTGAACAATGTAGACATGAGCCCATGTGGTTGCTCCTTTATTCAACCTGATGAGAAATAGAGACTTAGATAGTTATTACATAATTATACCATATAGTTAGTATGTAACATATAGACAAGCATGCCAAACATGAAAAGTTAAAAGCTTATTGTAAGCAATGGAATGACCACTCGCACATGAGCATGCTAACATCTATACTTTTGGACACCTAATCTTGACACCTTCTTAGACATTGACGTTCCCTCGATGCATATACATTGATCTATGAGTTTCTTATAGACAACACAAAGTTGTTCACCATTTTCATGGTTTCTAGTCCTATTAGAATTGTTGCAGCTCTTCAACGCAGGAAGAGATTCTCGATAGAAGGTGGTTTGCTAGTGGTGGATCTTTCCTTCTTTTCCTATGGTTGGTTGTGCCTTGGCAAATATGAATAAGATAAACACGAAGAAACTAGTTTTGTTATATTGATCTACTGCCTTTTCTAGACTTCATGTGATCCTTTTTATAGTTGCTAATGTAGGAATAAGGATTTTCTTGTTACTCTCCTATTCATAAATACTCTCTTATTCACCAAGTTTTTTTAGAATTATTGAGATATTCCTCTGATAACTTAGCCATTAAAAAAGGAAAATAATTTAAAATAAGGTGCCGAACAACTAATTAGGAAATGTTTGTTGGATGAGAAAGAGAAAACTTTTCAACTCACAAAAGGCCAACTTAACTTCTTTCCCCACTCCTACGCTTGTCTTCGTCGTTAAAATATATCATAGTTTAATATGCTAGTAAAACAAAAGGAAACATATATAATCAATATATGAAAGCGAGTTGGTTAAATTTATTGAATTTTTCCATTTTAACAACGATTTTAAAAGTTTGAACAATAACATTTTGAAAATGGAGTTTTTTCCTCTTCTCGTATTTCTCCATTTCTCCTGTCTATTTTTTATTTCTCTCCCATATCACTCATTTACCTACTTTAAAATCAATAACCTTCTTAATTATGCTGGTTTTTATATTGTCCAACACAATGATTATGTAATTCTCTACTTGAAATGGAAGGGGATGCCCAAAGCATAATTAAAGAAAAAAATAAAACAAACGTTACAATGATTTTAAATACTAAACAAACATGTTTGTAAAGGCATGAGGTACAAGTTAGTTTTCCAATCCTTTTTTAATTTGCAAAGCCAATCATACAAAGATAAAATTTATTTAAAATCTTATTTCATTTTTAGACCGATTATCTTTTCCCTCCCGAAGGGACTGGTAGCCTAATTAGTTGCCTACTCTTTTGAGAAAGCATTTTTGTAAATATTTTTTCCAGATCGTTTTGATTTTTCTTGAATGTACAAAGAATGAGTAAATAAAGATAGATATTAATTTTTCTTGTAAGATGATATTTTCTCAAATATGAAATATTACATTTACAGATGTAGAAATATTATGGAAACATCACATTTATTATCAAACTTGATTAGCTCTCTGCTCCTTATTCTCAAAACTAAAATTAAACATGCAACCATCCAATCAAATCCAAGAACTTCTTACTCTAATTTGTCTAACATTTCTTTCCTCTAACTATAATCTTTTATAAAATAATTTTGACTAATTTACCAACGTTCCCTCATTTCAACAATAAGATATTAGCTATAAAACATAATTACCAAATATTTCTTTGAATTATTATGATTAATTTCCAAAAAATATCTTTAAAATATATAAAAATAAGCCACTCAAATACAATGTCATGTCAGTAAAAAGGAAATGTTTGCAGGGGGAAAAATCAAAATTTGTCATGACACAAAATGCCAAATTAATTTCTTTCCCAACTGATAAGTTTGGAGTTTGTCATTAAAATATATAAAAGTTTAATGCACAAGGAAAATATAAAGAAACATATAAATAATATAGGAAATATAGATTTGTATTTGTTTCTAATAATTTTTTTATAACAATAATTTTTTAGATTTTTCCTAATCAGGACCGCTATTATTCAAAGTGGATTTCTTCTCATATTTCCCTTATTTTATGTTTCTCTTAGATATATCTCATCCAAATACTTTACTACCCATAACCTTTATAATTATAATGGTTTTTGTATTGTTCAATATAATTATATTAATTCTTAATACATCACACTCATTATCAAACATAATTACATATCTTAAATCAATCTTCTAAAAAATATGATTGTACATGCATCCTTCATTCAAATCCAAGAATCTCCTACTCTTATTCCCCTCTAATATCTTTCCTCTACCTAAAATCTTTTAATCTAATAGTTTTGGCTAATTTATATACATTTATTTATATTAAAAATGCAACATCAACATTGAAAAATAATTACACCTCTCAACTCATACTTTATCCTTTACAAGATGTCAGTAATTATATTGCACTGAATCAGTCGTATCTAACATGGTTATAGAAATATATTCATTTTTTGAAAAATAGCTTCTACCATGTTGTAAAAAGAGAGAATCTATTGAAAAAAAATTTGATGTAGTTTATTTTCTAGACAATATCATTATATTATATCATTTTGGAGTTCTACACCATTATTGATTGGCCTAACACTTCATTACTCAATTCTTTCAAGTTCTCATTGATTTTCTCTCGCCACTCCCATTCTCAAGTACATTTTTTCTCATCAATGTAGAACTTCCTATATCAATTAACAAGACATTCTTATGAACATGGTATCCTAAGTCTTACTCCCTCTATTGTATAACTTTTCAACACATAGAGCATCATCTTACATGAAACAGTTCCTCAGTCTCTCTCTCCCTCTAATACAAGGTTTTTAAATTCTCTCTCCCCCATAAAATATCATTACCATTCTCACTGTCCCCTCAACTAATGCATTTTTCTAATTCAAACAACACCACCTTATGTCAACATTGTTCTTGAATTTATGACATTCTATTTTTATATCACTATTTCTTTTCATCACCATTGGGACATGATGACCAAATAGATCGACACTCAAATCATCAATGAAGTAACTGCATAGGATCCCTTGTGAAACATTCAACAATGTATCACAATTGTCACTCATCTCATGATTTGGAGAAATAAGGGGGTCAGTCTCCTTTGGTTTTCCTCTCTCTCCTTTCATCCTACCACAAATATGAAAGACATTTCCAAATTTCAATCACTCTTCCCGTTTGATAGTGTCCAATAGTAGATGAAGTTTCCTTGAGTGTATCTCCTCAATTACCATGATTATTTATCTTTTTTTTCCTTGTGCACACAAAAATTGCAACTTAAAGACCATGTAAAATCTATATCTACAAACATTTATATATGATTCTTTATTCTTTATGTGTTGAAAAAATGTTATAGATATAATATGGTGTGTAAATATTTGTAGTATCTATTTATAATATTACAATATAAAAATTTTATCCAAGTTTTTAGGAAATAGGACCTCTCCATTTTATATTTTTTGTTTCAAAATTTCAAAAATACATAGAAAAACATTACAACTAAGTCAAGTACACTATTCTTTTATTTTTGTACAAATACTGACAAATATCTAATATTATTAAGTTATTTTTACTTATCTAGCCAATACTTTTCAAATCATATTATTTCATTTAAAATTTATACTTACCTACCATTTATTAGTAGTTTTCTCTCAGCATTCATATGCTAACCACTACATTTCTTTTCCTGTTTGGCTTCCTTTGTGATTAAAGTGTAACATCAAATTTGAATATGATGTCTCAAATCACGGTTATTCATTTTAATGTAAAATAGTAAAATTTTGACATTTTTTAATTAACAAAGGTCTTTTTAGAAAATTCCATACATTTTCAACAAAATATTTATAAGGATCTTTTACCTTCATCTTAAAATGTCAATTTATATTTTCTTAGGTATGTAAGAATATTTTTCATTATAAAATTCTCCTTTCCAAAAGGTTTATTTTAAATGTTCATTTTGTTTTCTCTTCCTATCTTCCCCTATTGGAAGACATGTATGTACAATGGGAACATTTGCAGAGATTTGAGGATGTTTGATCCAGATTGATCATTGTAAACAACGATGTCAGTAACCATGGTTGTCCATAAGTATTATGATCCAACGGTATGAAAGTGTAATTGTTTTATTTTCTTAGATTGAATTCAAATGACCTAGGAATTTTATTTTTAGATCAAGTTGCAACCAACTATTGACCTTCCTCATTGTAATTAGATTGCAAATATTGGATTGCTCATTGATAAACATGTTGTTTTTGGTTGAATATTTGTTTCTATTATTTTGAGTTTACATGTAAGGTACATTGATTATTTTTCCTTTATTCCTCACAAAAATAAAATCCTTTTTCTTTTTTCATTACCTCATAGTCTTGGACTCTTGCTTGAGGAGAAAATGAACCTGGTAGTTTTATGTCTGAGAAGAGTTCTCTTGAGTATTAAAAACACACACATTGAATTTTAGATATTTGTACCAAAAAGCATTTAGATAATTTTTATTGACAAACACAATTCAGTGAAGCCATTAAAGAATCCATTGGATTGATATTAAAATGGTTTATAATAGGTAATGAAACATGATCATTGGTGGAGGACATCTTGTTCACATGATAATAGGCAGCAATATATTTTGTCATACGTGTATGGGTCTACACCACATTATAATCGTTGTTATTCTTTTTCATGCAAAGTAGTACAATTTTTGACAATTTTTAAATTAACAAAGGTCATCTTAGGAAAGTCACACATTTCATAAAAATTATTTATAAGATTTGTCTACCTCCATATTAATCTATAAAAACTATCCTTGTTATCACAAGGATTTAAAAATGTATACTTTGGAATGAAAAATTTCATCATATAACCAGTGTTTAACTATTTTCCTCTCCTTTCTTCAAAATTTGATTTTGTATTTCCTTAGGTATGTAAGACAATTTTTCTTTCTATAATGATCCTTTTCAAAATGTTATTTTTAATTATTAATTTTTTCTTCTCTTCCTACTTACCAATCCATTTTGATCTAGCCTCAATTGCAACACATGTGTGTATAATGGGACCAACTATAGAGATTGAGGACATTTGGTCAACATCAATCACTATGAACAATGATAGGAACGACCAATATTGTCCATATTATCATGATCCACCAATATTTAAATTTTATTGTTTTAATTTTCTTATATTGAATTCAAATAATCTTGTAATTTTATTTTTTAATTGAGCAACAACAAGGTGTTGACCCTGACCTATCACAATAAGATTGCAATATCTAATTTTAAACCAGTTAACTGTTTGTGTAATATTTTATTTATTTTTGAGTTTCCACATAACTACATATTCATTACTTTGTTTCCTTTATTTCTTGTAATCTAGAACAATTTTTATTTATTCATTGCCTCATTTTCTTGGCTTCAAAATTTATGATTAAAATGGACCTAGTAATTCTATGTGAGATGAGTTCTCTAGTTTATGATAAACAGACAAATTGAATTCTTTTATCTTTAAAACATAAACCCTTGATTTATTTCTTATAAATAAACACCAATATGTGAATCCATACAAGCATCCACTATGTTGATATTAGAATGATGTAAGGTAGTTAAGTAAAAATGTTCTTGGATGGAGGACATCATTTTCACATGATAATATATACCAAGATAGTTTGTCATACTTTGGCATGTAGCACTTGACTAAAAGTATACACGTACTTTTATGTTTCACCATTTCGTTACAAATTCTAATGGGAGAACAATCTTTTTAAAAAAGAGAGGTTAGTACTAAAGCATGATTCTCCAAAATCAACTTTATTTTATTCTTGGATTATACCAAAAAAACCTATTATTTATTACTATAATAGTTGGTTAATACTGATTTTGATTCTCATCTACCATGAATATACACAATCCAGGATTAACACTTTGTAGGTCTCATATCTTTTTGTAGACAATGTGAGACATGTAGATTCTAAATATTTTGACTTCTGTTTTGCTTCTTGTTCATGTTACTTAAATTCAACACCGAAATATCCGTCTACTAAGTTTCCCAAATTTCATATAAATAATATTTGTGTTCTCAAAATAGCTATTTACCTACAACTTAACCTCCTTGAGATTTTTTATAATAAATAAATTAAAATAATTAGGGATCCGTGGTTGTTGCTTTCCTCATTATCAATAAATATATAAGATTTTAGGGCATACACTTCTTGTCTATTAATATTGGTTCTATGTATTTCATTAATCTTCCATGCACTCATGAAATATTTCATTAAAGAAGAAATATGTTTTGTATAGTTTTGTGAACACTTATGGACGTTTGATAGGAATTTGATTGATAGTATAACTTGTTGATAACCATTGATATATGAACTTTTACATTTAGTTTTCTATACCTTTTCTTTTACTAAAATCATTTGTTTATATTTCAATGGCTCATTTGTTCATCTGGTAAAACTTATCCATAATGAAAATAAAAAACCAGCTTATTTTATTCAAGTGTCACCTTGTAGAAGTTATGCATATTTCTATACTAAGCTGACAAATAAATTGTCTACGACTATAATATCCTTTTTTGGAATTTATATTTCTCACAAATAAGAAAATATTTATCAATAATCACATATCTGAAGAAATCTGCCAACCTTTGAATCAAAATTAGAACAATTTTTTGTAGTACAACAATTAAGAGATAACATGTGATATATTGGTATTTGAATTGGGAAAGGCTAATAATATGTTGAACAACGTAGACATGATCCCATGTGGTTGCTCCTTTATTCAATCTGATTAGAAATAGAGACTTAGATAGTTAGTACATAATTATGCCATATAGTTAGTGTGTAACATATAGACAAACATGCCAATCATGAAATGTTGAAATCTTACTAGATGAATGACCACTCGCATGTGAGCATGCTAACATCTATCCCTTTAGATGCCAGATCTTGACACTTTCTTAGACATTGACGTTCCCTCGACACATATACATTCATCAATAAGTCTCTTACAAACAACACAAAGTTGTTCACTGTTCTCATGGTTTCTAGTCCTGTCAGATCTTTCCTTCTTTGCCTATAGTTGGTTGTGCCTTAGCAAACATCTTGAACTTTAGTAGCTATGACAGATGAAGAAGACAAACACGATGAAACTAGACTTCCTGTGATCCTTTTTATAGTTCCTAATGTGGGACGAAGGCTTTTTTTGTTATTCTCATATTCGCGGGTACTCTCTTATTCACCAATTTTTTGAGAATTATTGAGATATTCCTCTAATATCTTATCCATTAAAAAATGAAAATATTTTAAAATAAGGCATCCAACAATTAATTAGGAAATGTTTGTTGAATGAGAAAGAGAAAACTTTTAAAGTCACAAAAGGCCAACTTAATTTCTTTTCTCACTCCTAGGCTTGTCTTTGTCGTTAAAATATATCATCGTTGAATATGCTAGTAAAATAGAATGGAACATATATAATCAAATATGAAAGAGAGAGTTGGTTAAATTCATTGATTTTTTTTTGTTATAACAATGATTTCAAAAGTTTGATCAATAACATTTTGAAAAAGGATTTTTCTCCTCTTCTTCCCTTTCTCACTGTTTCTCCTGTCTATTTTTTTATTTCTCTCTCATATCACTCATTTACCTACTTTCAAATCAATAGCCTCATTAATTATGATGATTTTTGTATTGTCTAACACAATGATTTATGTAATTTTCTTCTTGATATGGAAGGTGTTGGTCAAAATATATTTAATGAAAAATTTAAAACAAATATTACATATATTTTAAATATCCAAACAAACTTCTTAGTAAAAGCCTGAGATACAAATTAGTTTACCAATACTTTTTTAATTGCAAAGCCAATGATAAAAAGAAAAAACTTATTTCAAATCTTATTTTATTTTTAGATCAATTATCTTTGCCATCTTTAAGGGAGTAGTAGCCCAATTTATTGCCCACACTTTTGAGAAGACATTTTTGTAAAAAAAATTTCCGGATCATTTTGGTTTTCTTGAATGTACAAAGAATGAGTAAACAAAGATAGAAATAATTATTATTTTTGTAATATGATAGTTTTCTCAAATATGAAATTTTACACTTACAGATGTAGAAAAATTATAGAAACATCACATTTATTATCAAACATAATTAGCTCTCTCCGCTCCATATTTTCAAAACTCATGCAATCGTCCATTCAAATCCAAGAACTTTTTACTCTAATTTGTCTAACATTTCTTTACTCTAACTGTAATATTTAATAAAATAATTTTGACTAATTGATCAATGTTTACTTATTTAAAAATAAGACATTAGCTATAAAAAATAATTATCAAATATTTTTTTGAATTATGAGGATAAATTTCCAAAAAATATCATTAAAATAAATAAAAACTAGCCACTCAAATTAAATGTCCTGTCAGTAAACAAGAAATGTTCACAGGGGCAGAAAATCAAAATTTGTCAAGACACAAAATGCTAAATTAATTTCTTTCCCAACTGATAGGTTTGGACTTTGTCATGAAAATATATAAAAGTTTAACGCACGAGAAAAATATAAGGCAACACATAAATCATATATGAATGATAGATCTGGATCTATTTGTGATAATTTTGTCATTGTACCAATAATCATTTAGATTTTGTGTAATCAAGATCGGTGATATACAAAGTGGAGCTCTTCTCATATTTCCTTAATTTTAAATTTGTCTTATATATCTTCTATCCAAATACTTTACTACCCATAACATTTATAATATAATGGTTTTTGTATTGTTCAATATAATTACATTTATTCTTAATACATCACACTCATTATCAAACATAATTGCATATCTTCAATCAATCTTTTCAAAAATACAATTGTACATGCATTGTTCATTCAAATCCAAGAATTGCCTACTCTGATTCCCCTCTCATATCTTTCCTCTACCTAAAATCTTTTAATCTAACAATTTTTGCAACATCAACAATAAAAAATAACTACTCCTCTCAACTCAGACTTTATCCTTTACAAAAAGTAAGCAGTTATATTCCTTTAATTAGTCGTATCTAACATGCTTATAGACATATATTCATTGTCTGAAAAATAGCTTCTGTCATATTCTAAAATGAGAGAATCTATTAGAAAGAATTTGACATTATTTATTTTCTAGACAATATCATCGTATTATACCATTTTGGAGTTCTACACCATTCTTAATTGGTGTAACCTTTCTTTACTCATTTCTTTCAAGTTCTAATTGATTTCCTCTCAACATTCACGTTTTCAAGTATAGTTTTTCTCATGAAACTACAACTTCCTTTATCAATAAACAAGACATTCTTACGAACATGGTATCCTAAGTTGCACACCCTCTATTGTATAAATTTTCAACTCATAGAGCATATCTTACATGAAACAGTTCCTATATATGTATGTCTCTCCCACTAACACAAGGTTTTAAAATTCTCTCTTCCCCATAAAATATCATCACCTTACTGACTAACCCATCAACTAATGCATTTTTCTACTTCAAACAACAACACCTTATGTCAACACAATTCTCGAATCTATGACAGTATATTTAGATATAACTATTTCTTTTTATCACCATTGGGATGAGAAAACAAAATAGATCGACACTAGGATCATCAATGAAGTGACTGCATTGGATCCCTAGTGTAACATTCAACAATATACCAAAATTTTCACTCATCTCATGATTTTGAGCAACACGAAGATCACTCTCCTTTTTTTATCCTCTATCTCCTTTAATCCTACCTCAAATTTGAAAGCCCAGCAAAGAGTTAGCCATTGAGTGAGTCCTGAGGAAGTTTCAAGTTTATCCAAATTTCAATCACTCTTCCCCTTTGATTGTGTCCACTAGTAGATGATTTTTGTATTTCTTCAATAGCAAGAAATAATATCTGATTTACCTTGATTCCGTGAAGTTTCCTAGAGTGTATCTCCTCAACTATCATGGTTATTTATCTTTTTTCCTTGTGCACACAAAAAATGCAACTCTAAGACCATGTAGAATCTATATCTTCAAACATTTATGTATGATTGTTTTATTTGTTATGCGTTGAAAAAATGTTAAAGATATACCTTCATATGGTGTGTAAATATTTGTGGTATCCATTTATAATATTACAATATAATAATATAGTCCAAGGTTTTGGGACTTACGACCTCTGCATTTTATTTTATTATTACAAAATTTCAAACATACAAAGAAAAACATTACAACTACGTCAAGTATACTACTCTTTTATTTTTGTAGAAATACTAACAAATATCAAATATTATTAAGCTAGTTTTACATATCTAGACAATACTTATCTAATCATGTTATTTCATTTAGTATTTATACTTTCCTACCATTTCGTATTAGTTTTCTCTCAGCATTCATATGTTAACCACTACATTTTTTTCCTGTTTGGCTTCCTTTATGATTAAAGTATAACATCATCTTACATATTATCAACTCTCTCTCCAAAACTAGTGCATGTTATTTTCAATTTAAACAACATAATCTCACATATGTGTACTATCTGAAACTCCAGTGATCTATCAATTTTGCAATTCTCCACTCTCAACTTCACACACCATAAGTATATTGCAGTATTCTTTATCTATAAAACTATACTCTAAATTGGTTGCATGTATTTTCTAAAGTCTTTGTCCCTGACTATTATTTTGATTTTGGTTGTCTATTTTTTACAAACAATAAGTTTTTCTCAAAGAATATGGACAATTCATATCCGCAACCTTTTTATATATCCTTTTTTAAATTCCATGTATGGGACAAAATAGTTATATACAGATATTAAATATGAATATATATAAGTTTGCATTTACACATAGATTTACATACATATATATTTATATATACAAATATATAGAGACACACACATATTATATAAATATATATACAATATATTTTTGTGTGTATTTACATATATATGTGATTAAGAGAGAAAGATCCCCCCCACACCTGTGGCAGAGTCCGAATGCCAAGGAGGGGGGTAAATCAATGCAGTAACTGCGATACGAACTCGGGTCTATTTGCTAGGGGACACCGTGCTTGACAACTTGAGACACTCCCTATCGGCTTGTGTTTACACACACACACATATATATATATATATATATATATATATATATATATATATATATATATATATAGATATATATATATATTATTGTATCACTATAATTTGAAAATTAGTATTTTTTAAATTATAAAAAAACACTCACGTGTTGTTTGTAAGAATGTTTTAGGACTTAGGCTCTCAAGTTGTAAAGCTATGATCATATAACATATATACTTTAATTTTTTAATTTAAGAAAAAGTATAAAGTAATTAATATCATATCAAGGGTTTGAGAAACATATAAGGAAGTATACATACATATATATATATATATATATATATATATATATATATATATATATATATATATATATATATATATATATATATATATATATATATATATATATATACAAAAACACACATATATATATATAGACACACACACACACACACATATATATATATATATATATATATATATATATATATATATATATATATGTTGATGAGACTACCTTCTCCCTAGGTTTTGAGAGATAGTGAGATAGTGATTTGGGGCTTGCCACTGTGATGGCTCAATAACGACCAACAAGGGGTTGGTTGGTGTCTACGAGCCTAGGTTTTGAGAGCTAGTGAGACAGTGATTTGGGGCTTGTCATTGCGATGACACAATGACGACCAACAAGGAGTTGGTTGGTGTCTATGAGCAATGATGAGGAGGGACAAGAACCATGGAATGTGAGAATAACTAGTGACTCTAGAGATAAAGCATAGAAAGGAGGTTGAGAAAAGGGGATCATCACAGGTTTCATGTGGTGGTCACAGTAATAGAGGGAGACGAAGAGGAAAAGTATAACAGATGCTCACAGTGGTGGTGGTAGAGATAGTTCAAACACAATGGTACCATCTTTGATTGTGGGGTGAATCACAATAAAGACCATGGAATTTTCATGAAGACTGACTAACAACATACAAGACATTGACAATGTAAGAGAAGTAGCTCAAGCTCCAAGCCTACCATTGTAAGTTCACTTGAAGGGAGTAATTGATCAGTCCAAATTTATCTTCCAAAAAGGAGGGGATTTAGAGTAACTAGACTTTTATTTTTGTAACCTGACACTTGGACCCCCACATATATATTAAGGTGTCACTTAAAGTAAGAAGGGTTGAATGATGTACGCATACATATATCTAATCATAAGATTTGAATCTAGACTATCTAGATACATGATTTCATTATTGAGAAACAGAAAAAAATATTATAAAAATTAGATAAATATGATGTGATATGCAATGAGAGATCATAAGTTAAATAGGATATATATGGATGCAATTTGAATACATACCACTTACCCTCGACAAAGTAAAAGTTTACTCATCACTAAGAAAACAAAAAATCTAAGATGGAGTGGAAACACGTTTTGGTCGGACCACAACATGTGGTTTCTTCTAAAAAGAATGATTGTACATGCATCCTTCATTCAAATATAAAAATCTCCTACTTCGATTCCCCTCTCATATCTTTCCTCTACCTAAAATCTTATAATCAAACAATTTTGGCAAATTGATCTACATTTCTTTATATTAAAAATGCAACATCAATAATGAAAAATAATTACACCTCCTGTAACACTCGGGCCCACTGCCCAAGGCTCTAGTAGAGTTTCATGATTGACGACTGGCCCCACAGACCACCACTAGCCTTAACTGCATGCTTTATTCTCACTCACGCGCAAGCCAGGATCAACTTCCCGACTGGTCACCCATCCTAGTACTACTCCAAGATGAGCACGCTTAACTATGGGGTTCTTTAGTGATGGGCTCCCGAAAAAGGAGGTACAACTTGGTGATATGGGTAGTCCAATCATTCCTTTTAAGATAAACTTATCCAAGGCCTCAAATCCCGGGATGTTACAATCTCCCCACTTAGACTCTTGACGTCCTTATCAAGGCTCAACTATAAGGCCTCATAATCACTTCCCCATTTCAGTGCAGACCCACAATGGCCCATGGACACCCAACTCCCGATCACGGAATACCAGCGCAAGGGTGGCTACGTCAATCATGGACAGCCCTTTCCTTCGTGCCTGGACCGCACGTCTCAAGATTGGCATGCGATGCCCACGTGGGCCCCACCTACTGGAGGGGAATTGGCTCTGATACCATTTGTAACACCCGAGCCCACTGCCCAAGGCTCTAGTACAACCCTCTCCTACATGCCTGGACTGCACGGCTCAAGACTGGCATGCCATGCCCACGTGGGCCCCACCTACTGGAGGGGAATTGGCTCTGATACCATTTGTAACACCCGGGCCCACTGCCCAAGGCTCTAGTAGAGTTTCAGGAATGACGACTGGCCCCACAGACCACCACTAGCCTTAACTGCACACTTTATTCTCACTCACGCGCAAGCTAGGATCAACTTCCTGACTGATCACCCATCCTAGTACTACTCCAAGCTGAGCACGCTTAACTATGGAGTTCTTTAGTGATGAACTCCCGAAAAAGGAGGTACACCTTGGTGATATGGGTAGTCCAATCATTCCTTTTAAGATAAACTTGTCCAAGCCTCAAATCCTGGGATGTTACACCTCTCACCTCAAACTTTATCCTTTACAAAATGTCAAAAATTATATTCCATTGAACGTATCTAACATGCTTATAGATACATATTGATTGTTTGAAAAATAACTTTTGCCATATTATAAAAAGAGAGATTCTATTGTTTATTTTCTAGAGAATATCATCATATTACATCATTTTGGAGTTCTACACCATTTTTGATTGGCCTAACATTTCTTTACTAATTTCTTTCAAGTTCTCATTGATTTTCTCTCACCACTCACATTCTCAAGTACATATTTTCTCATGAAATTACAACTTCCTATATCAATTAACAAGACATTCATATGAACATGGTATCCTAAGTCTTACCCTCTCTATTGTATAAATTTTCAACACATAGAGCATCATCTTACATGAAACAGTTCCTAAGTCTCTCTCTCCCTCTAACATATGGTTTTAAAAATCACTCTTCCCCATAAAATATCATCACCTTACTAACTATCCCCTCAGCTACTAAATTTTTCTAATTCAAACAACACCACCTTATGTCAACACAGTTCTTGAATCTATGACATTTTGTTTTTATATCACTATTTATTTTTATAATCATTGGGATTAGATGACCAAATAGATCACCACTAGGATCATCAAAGAAGTGACTGCATTGGTTCCCTAGTATAACATTCAATAATATACCACAATTTTCACTCATCTCATGATTTGGAGAAACAAGGGGGTCACTCTCCTTTTGTTATCCTCTCTCTCCTTTCAACCTACCTCAAATTTGAAACACATTTCTAAACTTTAATCACTCTTCCCCATTGATTGTTTCCACTAGTAGATGATTTTTATATTTCTTCAATAGAAAGCAATAATATATGATTTACCTTGATGTCATGAAGTTTCATTGAGTTTATGTCCTCAACTACCATGATGATTTATCTTTTTTTTCCTTGCGCACACAATATTGTGACTCAACGACCATGTAGAATCTATATCTTCAACCATTTATATATCATTTTCTATTCTTTCTGTGTGGAAAAAATGTTAAAGATATACCTTCATATGGTGTGTAAATATTTTTAGTATCTATTTATAATATTACAATATAAAAACGTAATCCAAGTTTTTAGGACATACGACCTCTCCATTCTATAGTTTTCATTTCAAAATTTCAAACATACATAGAAAACATTACAACTAAGTCAAGTACACTATTCTTTTATTTTTATAGAAATACTAACAAATATCAAATATTATTAAGTTATTTTTACTTATCTAATCATATTATTTCATTTAAAATTTATACTTTCTAACCATTTCTTTTTAGTTTTCTCTCAGCATTCATATGTCAAGCACTACATTTCTATTCCTATTTTGTTTCCTTTATGACTAAAGTGTAACATAAAATTTGAAAATGATGTCTCAACTCTCTCATCCCACTAACACATTTTATTCAAATATAAAAAGTTTAATCCTTGATAAAATAGTTCTAAAAACTCTCTCCCCCACCAACATAAGGGTTGAAGTGTCTCTTCTGTAGAATATAACATCATCTTACATATTATCAACTCTCTCTCCGAAATTAGTGCATGCTATTTTCAATTTAAACAACATAATCCCACATATGTGTACTATCTCAAACTCCAGAGATCTATCAATTTTACATCTCTCCTTCCTCGACTTCACACCCCATAAGTTTTTTTTTAAAATAACTCGATATCTTTAAAAATAAGCCATACTACATCTACAAGATAGAGATTTCTCATCAACTATCCAAGCAACAACAACTTTTGTGGAAAGACATAACACAAGACTCTGATTGGGCTGCGATAGATAAATTTCTACACCGTCCACCTCTTGTAGTGGTTGTCTAAAATAGCTATCTGGGATCGAATTCATCAATCTACGTGAGCCTATGAGTACATCAGGAGAGGAGTTTACATTGCCATCAACAGAGACCTGTGTGATACCACCCATAGAGATCACTATCTCATCCATGCTAGAGGCTGCCAGACAAAAAGAGAGCTCAACCCAAGCCACAATAAGAAGAACAGACATCTTGTTGCTAACAACATAAACCCAAAAAAAGAACAACAGTTGAGGCCAATCAAGAAGTTGCCTAAACTCACAGAACACTCACACATGCAATTACTCGAACAACTTGAGTGCATCACCCTGGATCTCTAAGAAGGAGGCAAAAAGCTCCGCTTGCGCATACTTAGAGGAGAAAGGGCCTACGAGGATTGAAGGTGGGAGGTAGAAAGCACCGGGTAACCCCACCACCACTCTTGAGTACCCCTACAAGCAGGGGGCAAGAGCATCCTCCCAAAGCACATAACCCGATTTCTCTCCCTCTGCTGGTGTACCATGGAGTCCCCCAGCCTCGTCGTCCGTCCATAGGAGAACCCGATGCCACGACCTGCAACAAGACCTAGACAGAACAAGAGAGGCTCAACCAGTAGCCCACCACCACCTAGAGATCACCACCACCCATCACCGTCCTCCCAGATCCAGGCTACCTTCCAAAAGCGAGGCCACCGGGGAGCACATTCTCACGAGTAGGAAACCCATGCACTGCAGATAAAGAAGAAACAACCACACCGCGGGAAGAAGGCTCGCAACTAGAGAACCTAAGGACTTTGGCCAAGCGTGAGGGAGAAGGGGAGGTGCCCAGGGGGAGAGGGTTCCAGCCAGACAAGCGTCAGCCGCCTCCCCCCTAAGAAAGAGCACCGCCATCGGGGACTACTGGATCGCTCTGCGATCACAAACCCTAGCAGAGGCCCTTCTTTTCACACACCATAAGTAAGTACATTGCATTATATTTTATCTTTAAAAATATACTCTGAATTGGTTGCATGTATTACCTAAAGTCTCTGCCCTAGCTATTATGTTGATTTTGGTTTTCTATTATTTATAAACAATAAGTTTTTCTCAAAGAATATGGAGAATGTATATCCTCAACCTTTTTATATATATTTTTTAATTCCATGTATGGGACAAAACAACTATACATATATAAAATATGCATATATATAAGTATATATATACACATACATTTACATATATATTTATATATACAAATACATAGAGACACACAAATATTGTATAAATATATATATACAATATATTCTTGTTTGTGATTATATATATATATTCATGTATCACTACAGTTTGGAAAGTAGTATTTTTTAAATTATAAAAAACACTAATGTGTTATTTGTAAGAATGTTTTCGGATTCAAGCTCTCTAATTTTTATTTAAAAGTTCTACAAAAAACATAATCATTATAATATATATTATTAGATTTTTTAAATTAAGAAAAAATATTAACTAATTAATATCATATCTAGGGTTTGAGAAACATATAAGGAAGTATACATATATATATATATATATGTATATATATGTTTATGAGACTCTATCTTCTCTCTAGGTTTTGATAGGTAGTGAGAAAGTGATTAGGGCTTGCCACCATGATGGCACAATGGCGACCAACAATGGGTTGGCCACTGTCTATGAGAAATGATGAGGAGAGCTGAGAACAATGGAATGTTAGAAGAATTAGTGACTCTAAAGATAAAATATAGAAGGACGTTGAGAAAAGGGGATAGTTGTGGATTTCATGTGGTGGTCATAATAAGAGAGGAAGATGAAGAGGCAACTATAGAAGACGCTCATGGTGGTTATGGTAGAGGTCGTTGAAACACCATGGTACCATCTTTTATTATGGGGTGAATCGCAATAAAGACCATGGCATTTTCAAAAAGACTACAAGAACAACATGCAAGACATTGACAATGCTAGACAAGTAGCTCAAGCTCCAAGCCTACCATTATAAGGTCACTTGAAGGGGGTAGTTGATCGGCCACAATTTCTCTTCCGAAAAGAAGGGGATTTTGAGGTAGCAGACTTATATTTTTATAACTCAACACTTAGGCCTCCACACATATATTAACAGGGTCTAATGTAGTAGATTGTGGTCAAATATAGGGACAAGGGTGGTAATTGTTAAGATGATTGGTATTTTGACTTATATACACCAATCAAAGAATAATATAACGTGTGTGTCCCTTATAGAGTGATGATTCTCCAAGAAACATCCAACAAACAATTAAAGTAAAATGAAAGATAAAACAAAGAGCTAGAATGATAAAGGATAAGAAGATAAATATGAAAGGAAACTTAAATTGGGTTTCGCCATATAAAGTCTCTCACCAACAAGAAATTCTCAAACCCATTCTATATCCTTAGAAATTTTACAAGAAATAATCATTAGTATCAATTCCTCCTCTCTTGTTCTTAGGATAGATCTAGATCATAAGGTTACATCTATATTGAGATGGCAAATAAACAATCACCAGGAAAACATATGATCATAAGGTTAAGCATTCAAACATTCCCATTCATTCATATAACTCCACAAGTCTTACATATGTGTTAACACAACTCTCTTGAGGTATTAACAATCAAACAACACAAGATGGTAGCTAATCATGAAAGTGAAGCATTAAGAACAAGAATATGTAGATAAACATTTCTAAGAGTATATATTATATGGATAAGGGTATTTACATGTTGGGAGTGCCTTAGTCACTAATCCCCACCCAAGGTAAATGACTAGCCACTCATGGTGGTGAGTGACATTGAAAAATTACAAGTATGGCGAGACATGAGGATGGAGATGGAAGGAGGAGAACATATTAGAGAAGAAGTTTAAAGATACACCAAAAGTAACCCAAAATGAGTCAAAGTCAATGGAGACCTAGCTCTCTAAACATGGCGATGGCATTGATGGTGGTTTCGTTCATTATCTTCCATCTCTCGAAGAAAACATCATGTGTTGGTCAAAGGCGATGGAGGAACTCTAACCTTTGGACTCTCATCCTCCTAATGCAGATCAGCGATGGAAGTAGCAAAGATCTACAGAATAGAAGCACTTAAGAATAACTTTATATTCAATTTCTAACCACGCGATGCAAAATGATCGACCCTTCTTTGACAGAAGGCAGTCTACTATTTATAGTCCACGGTGCGGGACATAGGGTGTACAAAATTTGGTGTGTTGTCATTTGTAGATTCTTCTCAATCATGTGTAGATTTCCATAGTACCAAATGTACTTGCATGTGATGAATTCAAACAACACTATCATGCTATCTTTACCTCATATAACCACTTCAAATATTGCATCCAAGTGAATGAGGCCCATCATATTGAGCCATTTAGTGATGTATAGGGTACTTTCTAGAGATTGATTAGTTTTAAAATTTGGTTATGTGGGCATGTTAAGGCATCACCTCAAGTAAGTAGGGTTGAATGATGCACACATACATAGATGTAATCATAATATTTGAATCTAGACTTGTTAGATACTCATTTTGATTATCAAGAGAAAGAAAAAAGAATAAAAAAAATTAGATAAATATGATGCAAGATGCAATGAGGAGATTTGAAGTTAAAATGGATAGGTGTGGGTGTGAGTTTAATACATACCACTTACTCTTAACAAAGTAAAACTTTATTCATACTTGATAAAACACAAAATCTAAGATGCAGTGGAAAAATATTTTGGTTGGACCAAAAAATATGGTTTCTATCCAATCAACAAAATATCAACCATCTAGATTTAGAAAGGAAATTTCATAACTTAAAATTGTATCTATAGATGCGTCAATGGAACTGATAGAATAAATTGGACACATAAAATAATTTTTTTTGGAAGCAAGTGTTGTTAAATGATGTCCCATGTGTGGAGGGACATGAAATGTTAATGAAATTAACTGAGCATACACTAAATACACGTCATAGATCACAGTTTGTGTATGTGAAAAGTCCTTTATACCGTTACCCAATTAAATTGGGGATTATTTGATTGGAATCTATTCAAGATTATGTCAGGATTCCCTTTTAGTTTTTTTGTGAAACACCTACACTGTCACGTAGTCGTGGTTATTCTTTTTCATATAAAACTCTAAAATTTTGACATTTTTAAATTAAGAATGGTCTTTTTAGAAAATGTCATACATTTCAACAAAATATTTATAAGGACCTTTTACCTTCATCTTTATCTATAAAAATAACAGTTTTGATAACAAGGATTGTAGTACCTATACTTTGGAATGAAAACTTTCATAATAGTATAAGCTTTTAACTATTTTTCCTCTCCTTTCTTCAAAATGTCAATTTATATTTTCTTAGGTATGTAAGAACATTTTCCATTATAAAATCCTCCTGTCCAAAAAGTTTATTTTAATTGTTAATTTTTTTTCTCTTCCTATCTTCCCCCATTCGAAGACATGTATGTATAATGGGAACATTTGTAGAGATTTGAGGATGTTTGATCCACATCGATCATTGTAAACAATGATTGCAGTAAAAATGGTTGTACATAAGTATTATGATC
Source organism: Alisma plantago-aquatica (assembly GCA_963693085.1). Taxonomy (NCBI): domain Eukaryota; kingdom Viridiplantae; phylum Streptophyta; class Magnoliopsida; order Alismatales; family Alismataceae; genus Alisma; species Alisma plantago-aquatica. The sequence goes on along the minus strand of OY856411.1, from coordinate 963,203,058 downwards.
CCACAGTATGAAAGTGTAATTGTTTTATTTTCTAAGATTGAATTCAAATGACCTAGCAATTTTTTTTTAAATCAAGTGGTAACCAATTTCTGACCTTCCTCATTGTAATTAGATTTAAATTTTTGGATTGCTCATTTTTGAACAAGTTGCTTTTTGGTTGAATATTTGTTTCAATTATTTTAAGTTTACACATAAAAAAGGTGCATGGATTTTTTTCCTTAATTCCTCACAAAAATAGAATCCTTTTTCTTTTATCATTATCTCATTCTTTTGGACTCTTGCTTGAGCAGAAAATGGACCTAGTAGTTTTATGTTTGAGAAGAGTTCTCTAAATTATGAAAAACAAACACATTGAATTTTATATTTGTACCAAAAAGCATTAAAATAATTCTTATCGATAAAAACCATTCAATTACGCCATAAAATAATCCATTGTGATGATATTAAAATAGTTTAAGATAGGTAATGAAACATGATCATTGATGTAGGACATCTTGTTCACATAATAATAGGCATCAAGATATTTTGTCTTACATGTATGGTTCTACACCACATTGTAATCATCATTATTCATTTTCATGCAAAGTAGTACAATTTTTGACAATTTTAAAATTAACAAAGGACATTTTTGGAAAGTCAGACATTTCATAAAAAATATTTATAAGATTTTTCTACCTCCATATTAATCTATAAAAATTATCCTTGTTATCACAAGGATTTAAGAATGCATACTTTGGAATTAAAATTTTCATCATATAACTAGTGTTTAACTATTTTCCTCTCCTTTATTCAAAATTTTATTTTGTATTTCCTTTGGTATGTAAGACCATTTTTCATTCTAAAATGATCCTTTTCAAAACGTTATTTTTCATTAATCATTTGCTCTTCGTTTCCTACTTAATAATCCATTTTGATCTAGCCTCAATTCCAACACATGTGTGTATAATGGGACCAACTATAGAGATTGAGGACATTTGATCCATATCGATCACTATAAACAAAGATTGGAAAAACCAATATTGTCCATAATATCACGATCCACCAATATGAACATTTTATTCTTTTAATTTTCTTATATTGAATTCAAATGATCTTGCAATTTTATTTTTTAATAGAGAAACAACAATGTGTTGACCCTTACCAATCACAATAATATTGTAATATCTCATTTTAAACCCATTAACTTTTTGTGTAATATTTTATTTATTTTTGTGTTTTCGCATAACTACATATACATCAATTTGTTTCATTTATTTCTTATAATCTATAAAACTTTTTATTTCTTCATTACCTCATTTTCTTGGCCTCAAGTTTGTGATGAAAATGGACCAAATAGTTCTATGTGTGAGATGAGTTCTCTAGATTATGACAAACACACACATCAAATTTTTTTATCTTTAAACCATAAACCCTTCATTCAATTCTTATAAATAAACACCAATATGTGAATCCATACAAGCATGCACTATGTTGATATTAGAACGGTTTAAGGCAGTTAATGAAAAATATTCTTAGATGGGAGGACATCTTGTTCACCTGATAATATAAACTAAGACAATTTATCATACTTTGGCACGTAGCACTTGACTCAAAGGATACACTTACTTTTATGTTTGACTATTTGGTTACAAACTCTAATGGGAGAACAATCCTTAAAAAAAGAGAGGTTAGTGCTGAAGCATGATTCTCCACAATAAACTCTATTTTGTGCTTGGATTATAAAAAAAACCTATCATTTATGACTATAATAGTTTCTCAATCACGATTTTGATTCTCGTCTACCAAGAATATACACAATCTAGGATCAACACTTTGTAGGTCTCATATATTTTCATAGACAATGTGAGACGTGTAGTTTCTAAATCTTTAGACTTCTATTTTGGTGCTTGTTCATGTAACTTAAATGTAACTTCAAAATGTCCATCAACTAACTTTACCAAATTTCATATAAATAATATTTGTGTTCTTAAAATAGTTATTTACCTACAACTTAACCTCCTTGAGAATGTTTATAATAACTAAATAAAAATAATTAGGGATCTGTAGGTGTTGCTTTCCTCGTTATCAATAAACATATATGATGTTAGGACATAAATTTCTTGTCTTTTAAAATTGGTTTTATGTATTTCATTAATCTTCCATACACTATAAAATATTACATTAATGAGGAAATATGTTTGGTATAATTTTATAAATATTTATGGACGTTTGATAGGAATTTAATAGAGAATATAACTTGTTGATAACCATTGTATTTATGAGCTTTTCCATTTAATTTTCCATACCGTTTCCTTTACTAAAATCATTTGTTTGTATTTCACTGGCTCATTTGTACATCTGGTAAAAGCTTATCCATAATTGAAATAAAGAAACAACTTATTTTATTCAATTGTCAAATTGTAGAAAATATGAATATTTCTATATTAAGCTGACAAATAATTTTTTTCTACCACTACTATATGCTTTTTTGGAATTTATATTGCTCAAAAATATGAAAACATTTATCAATAATAACATATATGAGGAAATTTGTCAACCTATGAATCAAAAATAGAACAATTTTTTTTCTAGTACAAAAATTATGGGAGAACGTGTGATATATTGATACTCGAATTGAGAAAGGCCAATAATATGTTGAACAATGTAGACATGAACCAATGTGGTTGCTCCTTTATTCAACCTAATGAGAAATAGAGATTTCGATAGTTAGTACATAATTATGCCATATCGTCAGTGTGTAACTTATAGACAAACATGCCAATTATGATATGTTAAAAGCTTACTAGAAGCAATGGAATGACCACTCGCACGTGAGCATGCTAATATCTATACTTTTGGACACATGATCTTGACAATTTCTTAGACATTAACGTTCCCTCGATGCATATTCATTGATCTATAAGTTTCTTACAGACAACACAAAGTTGTTCACTGTTCTCATTGTTTCTAGTCCTGTCAGAATTTTTGGAGCCTGGTGGATCTTTCTTTCTTTTTCCTATGGTTGGTTGTGCCTTGGCAAACATCATGAACTTCAATATCTACGACAGATGAAGAAGATAGAAATGAAGAAACTAGTTTTTTTATATTGATCTACTATCTTTTCTAGACTTCATCTTATCCTTTTTATAGTTACTAATGTAGGAAGAAGGATTTTGTTATTACTCTCCTATTCGCGGATACTCTCTTATTCACCATGTTGTTGAGAAATATTAAGATATTCCTCTAATAACTTAGCCATAAGAAAAGTAAAATATTTTAAAATAAGGTGCCCAATTAGTAATTAGGAAATGTTTGTTAGATGAGAAAGAGAAAACTTTTCAAGTCACAAAAGGCCAACTTAATTTCTCTCCCCACTCCTACACTTGTGTTCATTGTTAAAATATATAATAGTTGAATATTCTAGTAAAATAGAAGGAAACATATATAATTAATATGTGAAAGAGAGGGTTGGTTAAATTTATTCAAATTTTCTGTTATAACAATGAGTTTGAAAGTTTGATCAGTAACATTTTGAAAATGGAGTTTTCTCCTCTTCTTGCATTTCTCTGTTTCTCCTATCTATTTTTTATTTCTCTCCCATATCACTCATTTACCTACTTTAAAATTATAAACTTCTTAATTATGATGATTTTTATGTTGTCTAATACAATGATTATGTAATTCTCTACTTAATATGGAAGGGGTTGAAAACAACATATTTAATATAAAAAAAACAAATGTTACAAAGATTTTAAATACTACATAAATGTCTTTGTAAATGACCAAGCTACAAGTTAGTATACAAATCTTTTTTTTAATTGCAAAGACAATGATACAAAGACAAAACTTATTCAAAATTTTATTTTATTTTTAGATCGATTATCTTTTTCCTCCCAAAGGGACTGATAGCCGAATTAGTTGCCCACACTTTTGAGAAAGCATTTTTGTAAATATTTTTTCCTGATCATTTTGATTTTTCATGAATGTACAAAGAATGAGTAAACAAAGATATATATGAAAGTTTCTTGAAGATGATATTTTTTCAAATATGAAATATTAAACTTATAGATGTTGAAATATTATGGAAACATCACATTTATTATCAAACTTAATTAGCTCTCTCTGCTCTATATTTTCAAAACTAAAATCAAACATGCAACCGCCCATTCAAATCCAAGAACTTATTACTCAAATTTGTCTAACATTTCTATCCTCTAACTATAATATTTTATAAAATAATTTTGACTAATTGATCAACATTTTCTCATTTCAAATATAAAAGATTATCTATAAAACATAATTACCAAATCTTTCTTTGAATTATTAGGATAAATTTCCAAAAAAATATCTTTAAAATTTATAAAAATAAACCACTCAAATAAAATATCATGTTAGTAAAGAGGAAATGTTTGTAGGGGTAGAAAATCAAAATTTGTCAAGACACAAAATTCCAAATTTATTTCTTTCCCAACTGATAGGTTTGGACCTTGTTATGAAAATATATAAAGTTCAATGCACAAGGAAAGTATAAAGCAACACATAAATAATATAAGAAAGAAAGATTTGGATTTAATTACGATAAATTTATATATTAAAATAATTAAAAAAAGTCTAATTAGGATTGCTGATATTCAAAGTGGAGTTCTTCTCATATTTCCCTTATTTTAAGCTTATCTTAGATATCTCCCATCCAAATACTTTACTACCCATAACCTTTATAATTATAATGGTTTTTTTTATTGTTTAATATAATTATAATTATTGTTCATACATCACACTCATTATCAAACATAATTACATATCTTTAATCAATCTTCTAAAAAACATGATTGTATACGCATCCTTCATTCAAATCCAAAAATCTCCTACTCCAATTCCCCTCTAATATCTTTCCTCTACTTAAAATCTTTTAATATAACATTTTTAGCTAATTGATCTACATTTCTTTGTTAAAAATGCAACATCAATAGTGAAAAATAATTACACCTCTTAACTCATATTTTATCGTTTACAAAATGTCAGTAATTATATTCCATTGAAACAAAAATATCTATCATGGTTGTAGATATATACTCGTTGGTTGAAAAATAGCTCCTGTCATATTGTCAAAAGAGAGAATCTATTGGACAAAAATTTTACGTTATTTATTTTCTACCAATATCATTGTATTATATCATTTTGGAGTTCCACACCATTCCTGATTGGCCTAACATTTCTTTACTCATTTCTTTCAAGTTCTCATTGATTTTCTCTCACCACTCACGTTATCAAGTACATCTTTTCTCATGAAAATACAACTTCCTATATCAATTAACAAAACATTCTTATGAACATGACATCCTAAGTCTTACTACCTCTATTGTATATATTTTCAGCACATAGAGCATCATCTTACATGAAACGATTCCTAAGTCTCTCTCTCCCTCTAATTCAAGGTTTTAAAATTCTCTCTTCCCCATAAAATATCATCACATTACTGACTATCCCCTCAACTAATGCATTTTTCTAATTCAAACAACACCACCTTATGCCAACACCATTCTTGAATCTATGACATTCTATTTTTATATCACTATTTCTTTTTATCACCAATGGGACAAGATGACCAAATATATCGACATTAGGATCATCAATGAAGTGGCTACTTTGGATCCCTAGTGTAACATTCAACAATATACCACAATTGTCAGTTATCTCATGAATTAGAGAAATAAGGGGTTCACTCTCCTTTTGTTATCCTCTCTTTCCTTTCATCCTACCTTAAATATGAAAGACATTTGCAAATTTCAATCACTCTACTTCTTTGATTGTGTCCACTAGTACATGATTTTTGTATTTCTTCAATAGCCAACAATATATCTGATTTACATTGATACCATGAAGTTTCCTTGAGTGTATCTCCTCAACTACCATGATTATTTATCTTTTTTTTTTCTTGCACGCACAAAAATGGCAACTCAAAGACCATTTAGAATCGATATCTTCAAACATTTAGATATGATTTTTTATTCTTTATGTGTTGAAAGAATGTTAAAGATAGAACTTCATATGGTTGTAAATCTTTGTAGTATCTATTTATAAGATTACAATATAAAAATATAATCCATGTTTTTAGGACAGACGACCTCTCCATTCTATATTTTTTATTTCAAAATTTCAAACATACATAAAAAACATTACAACTAAGTCAAGTACACTATTCTTTTATTTTTGTAGAAATACTAACAAGTATTAAATATTATTATGTTACTTTTAATTATCTAAACAATATTTATCTAATCATATTTTAATTTTCTCTCAGCATTCATATGTTAACCACTACATTTCTTTTCCTATTTGGTTTCCTTTATGATTAAAGTGTAACATCCGATTTTAAAATGATGTCTCAACTCTCTCATCCAACAAATACATTTTATTTGAATATAAAAATCATAATCCTCAATTCAATATTTCTAAAATCTCTCTCCCCCACCAACACAAGGTTTGAAGTGTCTCATCTATAGAATATAACATCATTTTACATATTATCAACTCTCTCCATCCAAAACTAGTGCATGTTATTTTCAATTTAAACAACCTAATCCCACATATGCGTATTATCTCAAACCCTAGTGATCTGTAAATTTTGCATCTCTCCTCCCTTGACTTCACACACCATAAGTACATTACATTATTTTTTATCTATAAAACTATACTTTAAATTGGTTGCATGTATTTCCTACTGCCTTTGTCCCCAAATATTATGTTGATTTTAGTTTTATATTATTTACAAACAATAAGTTCTTCTAAAAGAATATGGATGATGTATATCCTCAACCTTTTCATATATCCTTTTTTAAATTCCATGTCTGGGACAAAATAACTATAAATATGTAAAATATGTATATATACATAAGTATATATATACATATACATTTACATACATATATATTTATACATACAAATACATAGAAACAAACACATATTGTATAAATATATATATACAATATATTTTTTTCTATTTACATATATATTCGTGTATCACTATAGTTTGGAAATTAATAGTTTTTAAATTATAAAAAACACTAACGTTTTGTTTGTATGAATGTTTCTGGACTCAACCTCTCTAATTTTTATTTTAAAGTTCTACAAAAACATAATCATTATAATATATATTATTTCATTTTTTTAAATTAAGAAAAATATTAAGTAATAATATCATATCTACGGTTTGAGAAATGTATAAGAAAGTATACATATATATATGTATATATGTATGTTTATGAGACTCTACCATCACTCTAGGTTTTGATAGCTAGTGAGAAAGTGATTAGGGCATGCCACTATGTGGCAAAATGACGACCAACAATGGATTTGCCGGTGTCTACGAGAAATGACGAAGAGGGGAAAGAACCATGGAATGTGAGAAGAATTAGTGACTCTAGAGATAAATCATAGAAGGAGGTTGAGAAAAGGGGATCATTGTGGAATTCATGTGGTGGTCTTAATAAGAGAGGGAGATGAAGAGGCAACTATAGTAGATGCTCACGGTGGTGATGGTAGAGGTCGTTCAAATACCATGATACCATCTTTAATTGTGGGGTGAATCACGATAAAGACCATGGAATTTTCAAGAAGACTCTAAGAACAACATACAAGACGTTGACAATGCCAGAGAAGTAGCTCAAGCTCCAATTCTACCATTGTAAGTTTACTTGAAAGGGGTAGTTGATCGGTCACAATTTCTCTTCCAAAAAGAAGGGGGTTTAGAGTAACCAGACTTTTTATTTTTATAACTCGACAAATAGGCCTCCGTACAAATATTAACGGGGTTCGATGTAGTAGACTGTGGTGAAACATAGGTATAAGGGAGGTAGTTGTTAAGATGCTTGGTTTCTTGACTTATATACACCAATCAAAGCATAAGAAAAGGTGTGTGTCCCCTATAGAATGATGATTCTCTAAGAAACATCCAACAAATAAGTAAAGTGAAACAAAAGATAAAACAAAGGGCTAGAATGATAAAGGATAAGAAAATAAATATGGAAGGAAACTTAAATTGGGTTTCACCATATAAAATATCTCACCAACAAGAAATACTCAAACCCATTCTATATCCTTAGAAATTTTACAAGCAATAATCATTAGTATCAATTCCTCCTATTATTCTTAGGACAGATCTAGATCATAAGGTTTCCTCTCTCTTGAGATGGTAAACAAACAATCACCAGGAAAACATATGATCATCAAGTTAAGCATACCAACATTCTCATTCATTCACATAACTCCATAAGTCTTACCGATCTGTTAACACTACTCTCTCAAGGTATTAACAATTAAACAATGCAAGATGGTAGCTAATCATGAAAATGAAGCATTAAGAACATCTATATATAGATGAACATTTCTAAGAGTATATATATTCTTTGGATAAGGTTATTTACATGTTGGGATTGCCTTAGTGGCTACTTCCCACCCAAGGTAAATGACTAGCTCCTCATTGTGGTGAGTGATAGGGCAAAATTAGAAGTATGGCAAGACATAGAAATGGAGATGAAAGGAGGAAAACAAATCACAGAAGAAGTTTAAAGATACACCAAAAATAACCCAAAATGAGTCAAGGTTGATGGAGACATCTGCCTCTCTAAACTTGGCGATGGCATTGAAGATGGTTGGGTTCTCTATCTTCCATCTCTCAAAGAAAAAATTAGGTGTTGGTCAAAGGCGATGGAGGAACTCTGACCTTTAGAATCTCATCCTCCTAATGCAAAGAAGCGATGGAAATAGTAAAGATCAACGCACTATAAGCACTTGATCATAACTTTATATTCAATTTCTAACCATGTAATGTGAATAGATTGACCCTTCTTCGATAGAAGGTGGTCTACTATTTATAGTCCACGGTGCGGGACATAGGATGTACAAAATTTGGTGTGTTGTCATTCATAGATTCTTGTCAATCATGTGAAGATTTGCATAGTACCAAATGCACCTACATGTGATGAATTCAAACAATACTATCATGCTATCTCTACTTCGTATGACCCCTTCAAATATGGCATCCAAGTCAATGAGGCCCATCCTATTAAGCCATTTAGGGATGTATTGGGTAATTTCTAGTGATTGATTAGTGTTAAAATTTGGTTGTGTGGGCATGTTAAGGCATCGCCTCAAGTAAGAAGGGTTGAATGATGGACACATACATAGATGTAATCGTAAGAGTTGAATCCAAAATTGTTTAATACTTGATTTGATTATCGAGAAAAAAAAGATAAATATGATGCATGATGCAATGAGGAGATATGAAGTTAAAATGGATAGGAGTGTGTGCGAGTTGAATACAAACCACTTACTCTCAACAAAGTAAAATTTTAATCATCCTTAATACAACAAAAAATCTAAGATGGAGTGGAAAAATATTTTGGTTGGACCACAACATATGGTTTCTATCCGATCAACAAAATATCAACCATCTATATTTAGAAAGGAAATTTCATAACTTGAAATTGTATCTAGAGATGCATTAATGGAACTGATAGAATAAAATGGACACATAAAAAAAATTAGACGCAAGTGTTGTTAGATGATTACCCAAGTGTGGAGGGACATGAAATTTTAATGACATTAAATGAGCATATAGTAAATACATATGTCTTGGGGCACATTTTGTGTCTATGCAAAGTCCTTTCTACTGTTACCCACTTAAATTGGGGATTATTTGATTGGAATCTATTCAAGATGATGTTAGGATTCCCTTTTAGTTTTTTCCAATGTGCCTACAACATCATTTAGTCTTGGTTATTCTATTTTTATAAAACACCAAAATTTTGACATTTTTAAATGAACAAACGTCTTTTTAGAAAACGTCACACATTTCAACAAAATATTTATAAGGACCTTTGAACTTCATCTTTATCTATAAACATAACCATTTTGATCACAAGGATTTAAGTACCTATACTTTGGAATGAAAATTTTCATAATAGTATAAGTGTTTCACTATTTTTCCTCTCCTTTCTACAAAATATCAATTTATATTTCCTTAGGTATGTAAGAACTTTTTCCAATATAAAGCCCTCCTTTCCAAACGGTTTATTTTAATTGTTCATTTTGTTTTCTCTTCCTATCTTCCCGAATTGGAAGACACATTTGTACAATTGGAAGATTTGCAAAGATTTGAGGATGTTTGATCCACATCAATCATTGTAAACAACGATAGCAGTAACCATGGTTGTACATAAGTATTATGATCCAACAGTTTGAAAGTGTAATTGTTATATTTTTTTTCTAGATTGAATTCAAATGGCAACCAACTGTTGACATACCACATCATAATTAGATTGAGAAATTCTGGATTGCTCACAAAAATAGAATCCTTTTTCTTTTTTCATTACCTCATTGTCTTGGACTCTTTCTTGAGGTGAAAATGGACCTGGTAGTTTTATGTCTAAGAAGAGTTCTCTAGATTATGAAAAACACACCCATTGAATATTTTCATATTTTTATAAACACCATTCAGTGAAGCCATAAAAGAATCCATTGTGTTGATATTAAAATAGTTTAAGATAGGTAATGAAACATGATCATTGATGGAGGGCATCTTATTCACATGATAATAGGAATCAAGATATTCTATCATATGTGGATGGGTCTACACCACATTGTAATCATCTTTATTCTTTTTCATGAAAAGTAGTACAATTTTTGACAATTTTTAAATTCACAAAGGACATTTTTCAAAAGTCACACATTTCATTAAAATTATTTATAAGATTTTCCTACCTCCATATTAATCTATATAAATTATCCTTGTTATCACAACGATTTAAGAATGTATACTTTGGAATGAAAAATTTCATCATATAACCAGGGTTTAACTATTTTTCTCTCCTTTATTCAAAATTTTATTTTGTATTTCTTTAGGTATGTAAGACCATTTTTCTTTCTAAAATGATCCTTTTCATAACGTTATTTTTAATTATTCATTTGGTCTTCTCTTCCTACTTACTAATCCATTTTGATCTAGCCTCAACTGCAACACATGTGTGTATAATGGGACTAACTATAGAGATTGAGGACATTTGATCTACATAGACCACTATAAATAATGATAGGAACAACCAATATTGTCTGTAATATCACGATCCACAAATATTAAAATTTCATTGTTTTGATTTTCCTATATTGAATTCAAAATGATCTTGCAATTTTATTTTTTAATAGAGAAATAATAAGGTGTTGCCCCTTACCTATCACACTAAGATCGCAATATCTCATTTTAAACCTGTTAACTTTTTGTGTAATATTTTATTTATTTTTGAGCTTCCACATCACTATAGAAACATCAATTTGTTTCATTTATTTCTTGTAATCTAGAACCCTTTTTATTTTTCATTATCTCATTTTCTTAGCCTCAAATTTGTGATGAAAATCGACCTAGTAGTTCTATGTGTGAGATGAGTTATCTAGATTATGACAAGCGCACACATTGAATTTTTTTACCTTTAAACCATAAACTCTTCATTTAATTCTTATAAATAAACACCAATATGTGCATCCATACAAGCATCCACTATGTTGATGTTAGAACGGTTTAAGGCTGTTAATGAAAAGTGTTCTTGGATGGAGGCCATCTTGTTCACCTGATAATATAAACCAAGATAATTTGTCCTACTTTGGCATGTAACACTTGACTACAAGGATACACTTTTATGTTTGACTATTTGGTTACAAATTCCAATCAGAGAACAATCCTTAAAAAAAAGAGGTTTGTACTGAAGCATGTTTCTCCATAATCAACTCTATTTTGTTCTTGGATTATACCATAAAACCTATCATTTATGACTATAATAGCTGAATCATGAATTTGATTCTCATCTACCAAGAATATACACAATCCAGGATCAACACCTTGTATGTCTCATATCATTTTGTAGACAATGTGAGACATGTAGTTTCTAAATATTTTGACTTCTATTTTGGTGCTTGTCCATGTAACTTAAATGCAACACCAAAATATCTGTCAACTAACTTTTTGAATTTTCATATAAATAATATTTGTGTTCTTTAAATAGCTATTTACCTACAACTTAACCTCCTTGAGAATTTTATAATAACTAAATTAAAATAATTAGGGATTCATGGGTGTTGCTTTCCTCATTAGAAATAAACATATAAGATTTTAGGATATAAATTTCTTGTCTTTTTATATTGGTTCTATGTATTTCATTAATCTTCCAAACACTCTAAAATATTTCATTAATAAGGAAGTATGTTTGGTATAATTTTGTAAATATTTATGGATGTTTGATAGGAATTTAATTGAGGATATAACTTGTTGATAACCATAGTATTTATGAACTTTTCCATTTTAGTTTTCCCTACCTTTTCTTTTACTAAAATCATTTGTTTGTATTCCACTGGCTTATTTGTACATCTAGTAAAAGCTTATCCATAAAGGAAATCAAGAAACAACTTATTTTATTCAGTTGTCACATTGTAGAAAATATGCATATTTCTCTACAAAGTTGACAAATAATTTTTTTACTCCTACAATAAGTTTTATTGGAATTTACACTATTCAAAAATTTGAAAAGATTTATCAATAATAACGTATCTGAGGAAATCTATCAACCTTTGAATGAAAATTAAAACAATTTTTTCTAGTACTAAAATTATGCAAGAACATGTGATATATTGATACTCAAATTGAGAAAGGTCAATAATATGTTGAACAATGTAGACATGAGACCATGTGGTAGCTCCTTTATTCAACCTAATGAGAAATAGAGACTTAGATAGTTATTACATAATTATACCATATAGTTAGTATGTAACATATAGACAAACATGCCAGACATGAAAAGTTAAAAGCTTATTGTAAGCAATGGAATGACCACTCGCACATGAGCATGCTAACATCCATACTTTTGGACACCTAATCTTGACACTTTCTTAGAGATTGACATTCCCTCGATGCATATACATTGATCTATAAGTTTCTTATAGACAACACAAACTTGTTCACTATTCTCATGGTTTCTAGTCCTATCAGAATTTTTGCAGCTCTTCAAGGCGGGAACAGATTCTCGATAGAAGGTGGTTTGCTAGTGGTGGATCTTTCCTTCTTTGCCTATGGTTGGTTGTGCCTTGGCAAATATGAATAATATAAACACGAAGAAACTAGTTTTGTTATATTGATCTACTACCTTTTCTAGACTTCATGTGATCCTTCTTATAGTTGCTAATGTAGGAAGAAGGATATTGTTGTTACTCTCCTATTCACAAATACTCTCTTATTCACCAAGTTTTTGAGAATTATTAAGATATTCCTCTGATGACTTAGCCATTAAAAAAGGAAAATATCTTAAAATAAGGTATCCAACAAGTAATTAGCAAATGTTTGTTGGATGAGAAAGAGAAAACTTTTCAACTCATAAAAGGCCAACTTAACTTCTTTCCCCACTCCTAGACTTGTCTTCGTCGTTAAAATATATCATAGTTGAATATTCTAGTAAAACAAAAGGAAACATATATAATCAATATATGAAAGAGAGTTGGTTAAATTTATTGAATTTTTCCATTATAACAATGATTTTAAAAGTTTGAACAATAACATTTTGAAAATGGAGTTTTTTCCTCTTCTCGCATTTCTCTGTTTCTCCTGTCTATTTTTTATTTCTCTCCCATATCACTCATTTACCTACTTTAAAATCAATAACCTTCTTAATTATGCTGGTTTTTATATTGTCCAACACAATGATTATGTAATTCTCTACTTGAAATGGAAGGGGATGGCCAAAACATAATTAACGAAAAAAATAAAACAAGCATTACAATGATTTTAAATACTAAACAAATGTCTTTGTAAAGGCCCGAGCTACAAGTTAGTTTTCCAATCCTTTTTTAGTTGCAAAGCCAATGATATAAAGACAAAACTTATTTAAAATCTTATTTGATTTTTAGATCGATTATCTTTTCCCTTCTGAAGGGACTGGTAGCCTAATTAGTTGCCCACTCTTTTGAGAAAGCATTTTTGTAAATATTTTTGTCGGATCATTTTGATTTTTCTTGAATGTACAAAGAATGAGAAAACAAAGATAGATATGAATTTTTCTTGTAAGATGATATTTTCTCAAATATGAAATATTAAAATTGTAGATGTAGAAATATTATGGAAACATCACATTTATTATCAAACTTGATTAGCTCTCTCCGCTCCATATTCTCAAAAATAAAATTAAACATGCAACCGTCCAATCAAATCCAAGAACTTCTTACATTAATTTGTCTAACATTTCTTTCCTCTTACTATAATATTTTATAAAATAATTTTTAGTAATTTATCAACATTCCCTCATTTCAACAATAAGATATTAGATATAAAACATAATTACCAAATATTTCTTTGAATTATTATGATAAATTTCCAAAAAATATCATTAAAATATATAAAAATAAGCCACTCAAATAAAATGTCATGTCAGTAAAAAGGACATGTTTGCAAGGGGAAAAAATCAAAATTTGTCATGACACAAAATGCCAAATTAATTTCTTTCCCAACTGATAGGTTTGGACTTTGTCATTAAAATATATAAAAGTTTAACACACAAGGAAAATATAAAGAAACATATAAATAATATAGGAAGTGTATATTTGTATTTTTTTCTGATAATTTTGTTTATAACAATAATTTTTCAGATTTTTTTAATCAGGACCGCTAATATTCAAAGTGGAGTTCTTCTCATATTTCCCTTATTTTATGTTTCTCTTATATATATCCCATCCAAATACTTTACTACCCATAACCTTTATAATTATAATGGTTTTTGTATTGTTCAATATAATTATATTTATTCTTAATACATCACACTCATTATCAAACATAATTACATATCTTAAATCAATCTTCTAAAAAATATGATTGTACAAGCATCCTTCATTCAAATTCAAGAATCTCCTACTCTTATTCCCCTCTAATATCTTTCCTCTACCTAAAATCTTTTAATCTATTAGTTTTGGCTAATTTATATACATTTATTTATATTAAAAATGCAACATCAACCGTGAAAAATAATTACATCTCTCGACTCATACTTTATCCTTTACAAAATGTCAGCAATTATATTGCACTGAATCATTCGTATCTAACATGGTTATAGATATATATTCATTTTTTGAAAAATAGCTTCTACCATGTTGTAAAAAGAGAGAATCTATTGGACAAAAATTTGATTTTGTTTAATTTATAGACAAAAATTTGATTTTAGGACATACGACCTCTCCATTCTATATTTTTTATTTCAAAATTTCAAACATATATAGAAAAACATTACAACTAAGTCAAGTACACTATTCTTTTATTTTTTTACAAATACTGAGAAATATCTAATATTATTAAGTTATTTTTACTTATCTAGCCAATACTTCTCAAATCATATTATTTCATTTAAAATTTATACTTACTTACCATTTATTAGTAGTTTTCTCTCAACATTCATATGCTAACCACTACATTTCTTTTCCTGTTTGGCTTCCTTAATGATTAAAGTGTAACATAAAATTTGAATATGATGTCTCAAATCACGATTATTCTTTTTATTGTAAAATAGTAAAATTTTGACATTTTTTAATTAACAAAGGTCTTTTTAGAAAATTCCATACATTTCAACAAAATATTTATAAGGATCCTTTACCTTCATCTTTATCTCTAAAAACAACCCTTTTGATTACAAGGATTTAAGTACTTATACTTTGGAATGAAAATTTTCATAATAGTATCAATTTTTAACTATTTTTCCTATCCTTTCTTTAAAATGTCAATTTATATTTTCTTAGGTATGTAAGAATATTTTTCATTATAAAATTCTTCTTTCCAAAAGGTTTATTTTAATTGTTCATTTTGTTTTCTCTTCCTATCTTCCCTATTGGAAGACATGTATGTACAATAGGAACATTTGTTGAGATTTGAGGATGTTTGATCATTGTAAACAACGATGTCAGTAACCATGGTTGTCCATAAGTTGTTTTCTTTTGTTAGATTGAATTCAAATGACCTAGCAATTTTATTTTTAGATCAAGTTGCAACCAAATGTTGACCTTCCTCATTGTAATTAGATTGAAAATATTGGATTGCTCATTGATAAACATGTTGTTTTTTGTTGAATATTTGTTTCTATTATTTTGAGTTTACACGTAAGGTACATTGATTTTTTTTCCTTTAGTCCTCACAAAAATAAAATCCTTTTTCTTTTTTCATTACCTCATAGTCTTGGACTCTTGCTTGAGGAGAAAATGGACCTGGTAGTTTTATGTCTGAGAAGAGTTCTCTTGAGTATTAAAAACACACACATTGAATTTTTTCATATTTGTACCAAAAAGCATTTAGATAATTTTTATTGACAAACACAATTCAGTGAAGCCATAAAAGAATCCATTGCATTGATATTAAAATGGTTTATGATAGGTAATGAAACATGATCATTGGTTGAGGACATCTTGTTCACATGATAATAGGCATCAAGATATTTTGTCATATGGGGATGGGTCTACACCACATTATAATCATCGTTATTTTTTTTCATGCAAAGTAGTACAATTTTTGACAATTTTTAAATTAACAAAGGTCATCTTAGGAAAGTCACACATTTCATAAAAATTATTTATAAGATTTTTCTACCTCCATATTAATCTACGAAAAGTATCCTTGTTATCACAAGAATTTAAAAATGTATACTTTGGAATGAAAAATTCCATCATATAACCAGTGTTTAACTATTTTCCTCTCCTTTCTTCAAAATTTTATTTTGTATTTCCTTAGGTATGTAAGACAATTTTTTTTCTATAATGATCCTTTTCAAAACATTATTTTTAATTATTAATTTGCTCTTCTCTTCCTACTTACCAATCCATTTTGATCTAGCCTCAATTGCAACATATGTGTGTATAATGGGAGCAACTATAGAGATTGAGGACATTTGATTCACATCAATCACTATGTACAATGATAGGAACAACCAATATTGTCCATATTATCATGATCCACCAATATTTAAATTTTATTGTTTTAGTTTTCTTATATTGAATTCAAATAATCTTGCAATTTTATTTTTTAATAGAGCAACAACAAGGTGTTGACCCTGACATATCACAATAAGATTGCAATATCTAATTTTAAACGAGTTAATTGTTTGTGTAATATTTTATTTATTTTTGAGTTTCCACATAACTGTAGATTCATCAATTTGTTTCCTTTATTTCTTATAATCTAGAACAATTTTTATTTCTTCATTACCTCATTTTCTTGGCCTCAAAATTTATGATGAAAATGGACCTAGTAGTTCTATGTGAGATGAGTTCTCTAGTTTATGATAAACACACAAATTGAATTCTTTTATCTTTAAAACATAAACCCTTGATTTATTTCTTATAAATAAACACCAATATGTAAATGTATACAAGCATGCACTATATTGATATTATAACGATTTAAGGCAGTTAAGGGAAAATGTTCTTGGATGGAGGACATCTTTTTCACGTGATAACATAAACCAAGATAGTTTGTCGTAATTTGGCGTGTGGCACTTGAGTAAAAGGATACACTTACTTTTATGTTTCACCATTTGGTTACAAATTCTAATGGGAGAACGATCTTTTTAAAAAGAGAGATTAGTACTAAAGCATGATTCTCCACAATCAACTTTATTTTATTCTTAGATTATACCGAAAAAACCTATTATTTATTACTATAATAGTTGGTTAATAATGATTTTGATTCTCATCAACCATGAATATATGCAATCCAGGATTAACACTTTGTAGGTCTCATATCATTTTGAAGAGAATGTGAGACATGTAGATTCTAAATATTTTGACTTCTGTTTTGGTTCTTGTTCATGTTACTTAAATTCAACACCGAAATATCCGTGTACTAAGTTTCCCAAATTTCATATCAATAATATTTGTGTTCTCAAAATAGCTATTTACCTACAACTTAACCTCCTTGAGAATTTTTACAATAACTAAATTAAAATAATTAGGGATCCGTGGCTGTTGCTTTCCTCATTATCAATAAACATATAAGATTTTAGGGCATACATTTATTGTCTTTTTATATTGGTTCTATGTATTGCATTAATCTTCCATACACTCATGAAATATTTCATTAAAGAAGAAATATGTTTTCTATAATTTTGTGAACACTTATGGACGTTTGATAGGAATTTGATTGAGAGTATAACTTGTTGATAACCATTGTATTTATGAGCTTTTCCATTTAGTTTTCTAAACCTTTTATTTTACTAAAATCATTTGTTTGTATTTCAATGGCTGATTTGTTCATCTTGTAAAAGCTTATCCATAATGAAAATAAAGAACCAACTTATTTTATTCAAGCGTCACATTGTAGAAATTATGCATTTTTCCATACTAAGCTGACAAACAAATTGCCTACGACTATAATATCCTTTTTTGCAATTTATATTTCTCACACATAAGAAAATACTTATCAATAATCATATATCTGAAGAAATCTGCCAACCTTTGAATCAAAATCAGAACTTTTTTTTCTAGTACAACAATTAAGAGATAACATGTGATATATTGATATTTGAATTGGGAAAGGCTAATAATATGTTGAACAACGTAGCCATGATCCCATGTGGTTGCTCCTTTATTCAATCTGATAAGAAATAGAGACTTAGATAAGACTTAGATAGTTAGTAAATAATTATACCATATAGTTAGTATGTAACATATAGACAAACACGCCAATCATGAAATGTTGAAATCTTACTAGATGAATGACCACTCGAACGTGAGCATGCTAACATATATCCCTTTAGATGCCAGATCTTGACACTTTCTTAGACATTGACGTTCCCTCGACACATATACATTCATCAATAAGTCTCTTACAAACAACACAAAGTTGTTCACTGTTCTCATGGTTTCTAGTCCTGTCAGAATTTTGGCAACCCTTCAAGATGGGAATAGATGCTCGATAGAAGGTGATTTGCTGGTGGTCGATCTTTCCTTCTTTTCCTATGGTTGGTTGTGCCTTTGCAAACATCTTGAACTTTAGTAGCTATGACAGATGAAGAAGACAGACACGATGAAACTAGACTTCATGTGATCCTTTTTATAGTTCCTAATGTAGGAAGAAGGATTTTTCTATTATTCGCGGGTACTCTCTTATTCACCAAGGTTTTGAGAATTATTGAGATATTCTTCTAATATATTATCCATTAAAAAATGAAATTATTTTAAAATAAGGCATCCAACAATTAATTAGGAAATGTTTGTTGAATGAGAAAGAGAAAACCTTTAAAGTCACAAAAGGCCAACTTAATTTCTTTTCTCACTCCTAGGCTTGTCTCCGTCGTTACAATACATCATAGTTGAATATGCTAGTAAAATTGAATGGAACATATATAATCAATATATGAAAGAGAGAGTTGGTTAAATTTATTGAATTCTTTCCGTTACAACAACGATTTTAAAAGTTTGATCAATAACATTTTGAAAATGGATTTTTCTCCTCTTCTTGCAATTCTCACCTGTCTATTTTTTATTTCTCTCTCATATCAAGCATTTACCTACTTTCAAATCAATAGCGTCATTAATTATGATGGTTTTTATATTGTCTAACACAATTATTTATGTAATTTTCTTCTTGATATGGAAGGTGTTGGTCAAAATATATTTAATGAAAAAATTAAAACAAATGTTACAAATATTTTAAATATCCAAACAAACTTCTTTATAAAGGCTCGAGATAAAAATTAGTTTACCAATATTTTTTTAATTGCAAAGTCAATGATACAAAGAAAAAACTTATTTAAAATCTTATTTTATTTTTAGATCAATTATCTTTGCCATCTTGTAGGGACTAGTAGCCCAATTTATTACCCACACTTTTGAGAAGACATTTTTGTAAATATTTTTTCCAGATCATTTTGGTTTTCTTGAATGTACAAAGATGAGTAAAGAAAGATAGATATAATTATTATTTTGTAATATGATAGTTTTCTCAAATATGAAATTTTACACTTATAGATGTAGAAAAATTATGGAAACATCACATTTATTATCAAACATAATTAGCTCTCTCTGCTCCGTATTTTCAAAACTCATGCAATCGTCCATTCAAATCCAAGAACTTCTTACTCTAATTTTTCTAACATTTCTTTCCTCTAACTGTAATATTTAATAAAATAATTTTGACTAATTGATCAACGTTTCCTTATTTAAAAATATGACATTAGCTATAAAAAATAATTATCAAATCTTTTTTTGAATTATGAAGATAAATTTCCAAATAATATCATTAAAATAAATAAAAACAATCCACTCAAATTAAATGTCCTGTCAGTAAACAAGAAATGTTCACAGGGGGAGAAAATCAATATTTGTCAAGACACAAAATGCCAAATTAATTTCTTTCCCAACTGATAGGTTTGGACTTTGTCATTAAAATATATAAAAGTTCAACACACGAGAAAAATATAAGGCAACACATAAATTATATAGGAATGATAGATCTGGATCTATTTGTGATTATTTTGTCATTATAACAATAATTATTTAGATTTTGTGTAATCAGGATCGGTGATATACAAAGTGGATCTATTCTCATATTTCCTTTATTTTAAGTTTGTCTTATATATCTCCTATCCAAATACTTTACTACCCATAACATTTATAATATAATGGTTTTTGTATTGTTCAATATAATTACATTTATTCTTAATACATCGCACTCATTATCAATCATAATTACATATCTTCAATCAATCTTTTCAAAAATATAATTGTACATGCATGGTTCATTCAAATCCAAGAACCACCTACTTTGATTCCCCTCTCATATCTTTCCTCTACCTAAAATCTTTTTATCTAACAGTTTTTACAACATCAACAGTAAAAAATAACTACACCTCTCAACTCATACTTTATCCTTTACAAAAAGTCAGTAGTAATATTCCTTTGATTAGTCGTATCTAACATGGTTATAGACTTATATTCATTGTTTGAAAAATAGCTTCTGTCATATTCTAAAATGAGAGAATCTATTGGAAAGAATTTGACATTGTTTATTTTCTAGACAATATCATTGTATTATACCATTTTGGAGTTCTACACCATTCTTGATTGGTCTAACCTTTCTTTACTCATTTCTTTCAAGTTCTAATTGATTTCCTCTCAACACTCACGTTCTCAAGTATAGTTTTTCTCATGAAACTACAACTTCCTTTATCTATTACCAAGACATTCTTACGAACATGGTATCCTAAGTTGCACTCCCTCTATTGTATAAATTTTCAACTCATAGAGCATATCTTACATGAAATAGTTCCTATATATGTATGTCTCTCCCATAACACAAGGTTTTAAAATTCTCCCTTCCCTATAAAATATTATCACCTTACTAACTAACCCATCAACTAATGCATTTTTCTACTTCTAACAACAACACCTTATGTCAACAGCATTCTCAAATCTATGACATTCTATTTTTATATAACAATTTCTTTTTATCACCATTGGGATGAGATAACAAAATAGATCGACACTAGGATCATCAATGAAGTGACTGCATTGGATCCCTAGTGTAACATTCAACAATATACCAAAATTGTCACTCATCTCATGATTTTGAGCAACACGAAGGTCACTCTCCTTTTGTTATCCTCTATCTTCTTTAATCCACCTCAAATTTGAAAGACCAGCAAAGAGTTAGCCATTGAGTGAGTCCTGAGGAAGTTTCAAGTTTATCCAAATTTCAATCACTCTTCCCCTTTGATTGTGTCCACTAGTAGATGATTTTTGTATTTCTAAAATAGCAATAATTAATATTTGATTTACCTTGATTCCATGAAGTTTCCTAGAGTGTATCTCCTCAACTATCATGATTATTTATCTTTTTTCCTTGTGCACACAAAAATTGCAACTCTAAGACCATGTAAAATCTATATCTTCAAACATTTATGTATGATTTTTTTATTTGTTATGCATTGAAAAAATGTTAAAGATATACCTTCATACGTTGTGTAAATATTTGTGGTATCCATTTATAATATTACAATATCAAAATATAATTCAAGGTTTTGGGACTTACGACCCCTCCATTCTATTTTATTATTTCAAAATTTCAAACATACAAAGAAAAACATTACAACTAAGTCAAGTATACTATTCTTTTATTTTTGTACAAATACTAACAAATATCAAATATTATTAAGCTATTTTTACATATCTAGACAATACTTATCTAATCATGTTATTTCATTTAGTATTTATACGTTCCTACCATTTTGTATTAGTTTTCTGTCAGCATTCATATGTTAACCACTACATTTTTTTCCTGTTTGGCTTCCTTTATGATTAAAGTATAACATCATCTTACATATTATTAACTCTCTCTCCAAAACTAGTGTATGTTATTTTCAATTTAAACAACATAATCTCACATATGTGTACTATTTCAAACTCCAGCGATCTATCAATTTTGCATCTCTCCACCCTCGACTTCACACACCATAAGTATATTGCAATATTCTTTATCTATAAAACTATACTCTAAATTGGTTGCATGTATTTTCTAAAGTTTTTGTCCCTGACTATTATGTTGATTTTGGTTCTCTATTATTAACAAACAATAAGTTTTCCTCAAAGAATATGGACAATTCATATCCTCAACCTTTTATATATCCTTTTTTAAATTCCATGTATGGGACAAAATAGTTATATACATATATAAAATATGTATATATAAGTTTGCATTTACACATAGATTTACATACATATATATTTATATATACAAATATATAGAGACACACACATATTGTATAAATATATATATACAATATATTTTTATGTGTATTTAATGTGATTAAGAGAGAAAGATTCCCCCCACACATGTGGCGGAGGTTGAATGCCAAGGAGGGGGGTAAATCAAGGCAGTAACTGCGATACGAACTCGGGTCTAATTGCTAGGGGACACCATGCTTGACAACTTGAGACACTCCTTGTCGGCTTGTGTTTACATATATATATATATATATATATATATATATATATATATATATATATATATATATATATATATATATATATATTATTGTATCACTATAATTTGAAAATTAGTATTTTTTAAATTATAAAAAAAACCCATGTTGTTTGTAAGAATCTTTTAGGACTTAGGCTCTCTAATTTTTATTTTAAAGCTCTACATAAAATTATAATCATATAACATATATCCTTTCATTTTTTAATTTAAGAAAAAGTATAAAGTAATTAATATCATATCTGGGGTTTGAAAAACATATAAGGAAGTATACATACATACACGCACACACAGATATATATATATATACACATATATATATATATATATATATATATATATATATATATATATATATATATATATATATATATATATATATATATATGGCTAAAATAATAGTGTACCCGAGTACATATAGATTATATGTACCCATCTTCATATATGATGATTATAATATACTACTCCGCAATCTGACCTAATGGATGTAAAGTGTACGCCTTAGATAAGATGTGTACAAAAAATCACAAAAATCTGATATTCATAGATCATTCAATAAGAAAAAGTATAAAGTAATTAATATCATATCTAGGGTTTGAAAAACATATAAGAAAGTATACATATATACATACACATAGACACACACACACAATATATATATATATATATATATATATATAAACACACAGATATATATATATATATATATATATATATATATATATATATATATATATATATATGTTGATGAGACTGTACCATCTCTCTAGGTTTTGAGAGATAGTGAGATAGTGATTTGGGGCTTGCCATTGTGATGGCAAAATGACGATCAACAAGGGGTTGGTTGGTGTCTACGAGCCTAGGTTTTGAGAGCTAGTGAGACAGTGATTTGGGGCTTGCCACTACGATGAGACAATGACGACCAACAAGGGGTTGGTTGGTGTCTATGAGCAATGATGACCAGGGATAAGAACCATTGAATGTTAGAATAATTAGTGACTCTAGAGATAAAGCATAGAAAGGAGGTTGAGAAAAGGGGATCATCAAGGATTCCATGTGGTTGTCATAATAATAGTGGGAGACGAAGAGGAAAAGTATAGAAGATGCTCACAGTGGTGATGGTAGAGATAGTTCAAACACAATGGTACCGTCTTTGATTGTGGGGTGAATCGCAATAAAGACCATGTAATTTTCATGAAGACTGACTAACAATATACAAGGCATTGACAATGCAAGAGAAGTAGCTCAAGCTCCAAGCCTACCATTGTAAGTTCACTTGAAGGGGGTAATTGATCAGTCCAAATTTATCTTCCAAAAAGGAGGGGATTTAGAGTAACTAGACTTTTATTTTTGTAACCTGACACTTGGACCCCCACATAGATATTCACAGAGTTTGATGTATTTGATTGTTGTCGAACATAAGGACAAGGGTGGTAGTTGTTAATATGTTTGGTTGCTTGACCTATCTACACCAATCAAAGCATAAGACAAGGTGTGTGTCTCCTATGGAATGTTTATTCTGCAAGAAACATGCAACAAACAAATAAAGTAAAATGAAAGATAAAATAAAGAGATAGAATGATAAAGGATAAGAAAATAAATATGGAAGTAAATTTAAATTGGGTTTCACCATATAAAATCTCTCACCAGTAAGAAATACTCAAACCCATTCTATATCCTTAGTAATTTTACTAGAAATAATCATGAGTATCAACTTCCTCCTCTCTTGTTCTTTTGATACATCTAGATCATAAGGTTACCTCTCTCTCTTGAGATTAATTACAAACAATCACCAGGAAAACATATGATTATTAGCTTAAGAATTCTAACATTCTCATACATTCATGTATCTCTATAAGTCTTACATATAGGTTAGCACTACTCTCTTGAGGTATTAACAATCAAACAACATGAGATGGTAGCTAATCATCCAAGTGAGGCTTTAAAAACAATAATATTTAGATAAACATTGCTAAGAGCATATATTCAATGGATAAGGGTATTTACATGTTGGGAGTGCCTTAGTGGCTACTACCCACCCAAGGAAAATGACTAACCACTCATGGTAATGGGTGACATTGCAAAATTACAAGTACAATGAGACATGGGGATGGAGATGGAAGAAGGAGAACAGATCAGAGAAGAAGATTTAAGATACACCAATAGTAACCCAAAATGACTCAAGGTCCATGGATACCTCCACCTCTCTAAACATTGCAATGGCATTGAAGATGGTTGGGTCTATTATCTTCCATCTCTTGAAGAAAAAATTACGTGTTGCTCAAAGGCGATGGAGGAACTCTGACCTTTGGACTCTTATCCTCCTAATGAAAAGAAGGCAAAGATCAATGAATTAGAAGCACTTGAGCATAACTTCATATTCAATTTCTAACCACCTGATGTGAAGTGATCTACCCTTCCTCTATATAAGGGGGACTGCTATTTATAGCCCACAGTGCAAGAATTAGGGTGTACAAAATTTGGTGTGTTGTCATTTGTAGATTCTTCTCAATCTTATGCTGATTTAAATAGTACCAAGTGTACCTACATGTGATGATTTCGAGCAACATGATCATGCTCTCTCTACCTCTTATGGCCCCTAAAAATATTGCATCCAAGTCAACGAGGCCCATCCCATTAACACATATAAGGTTGTATAGGGTACTTTCTAGCCATTGATTAGTTTTAAATTTTGGTTGGGTGGGCATGTTAAGGTGTCACCTCATGTAAGAAGGGTTGAATGATGTACGCATACATATATGTAATCGTAAGATTTGAATCTAGACTATCTAGATACATGATTTCAATATCGAGAAAAAGAAAAAATATTATAAAAATTAGATAAATATGATGCGAGATGCAATGAGGAGATCATAAGTTAAATAGGATATGAATGGATGCAATTTGGATACATACCGCTTACCCTCGACAAAGTAAAAGTTTACTCATTGCTAAGATGGAGTGGAAACACATTTTGGTCGGACCACAAATGTGGTTTATTCTAAAAAGAATGATTTTACATGCATCCTTCATTCAAATATAATAATCTCCTACTTCGATTCCCCTCTCATATCTTTCCTCTACCTAAAATCTTTTAATCTAACAATTTTGGCAAATTGATCTACATTTCTTTATATTTAAAATGCAACATCAATAGTGAAAAATAATTACACCTCTCACCTCAAACTTCATCCTCTACAAAATGTCAATAATTATATTCCATTGAATCAGTCGTATCTAACGTGCTTGTAGATACATAATCATTGTCTGAAAAATAGCTTATGCCATATTATAAAAAGAGAAACTCTATTGAAAAAAAATAGTAGTTGTTTATTTTCTAGACAATATCATCATATTAAATCATTTTGGAGTTCTATACCATTCTTGATTGGCCTAACGTTTCTTTACTCATTTCTTTCGAGTTCTCGTTGATTTTCTCTCACCACTCACGTTCTCAAGTATATATTTTCTCATGAAATTACAACTTCCTATATCAATTAACAAGACATTCTTATGAACATGGTATCCTAAGTCTTACCCTCTATATTGTATAAATTTTCAACACATAGAGCATCATCTTACATGAAACAGTTTCTAAGTCTCTCTCTTCATCTAACATAAGGTTTTAAAGTTCTCTCTTCCCCATAAAATATCATCACCTTACTGACTACCCCCTCAACTACTAAATTTTTCTAATTCAAACAACACCACTTTATGTCAACACGGTTCTTGAATCTATGACATTCTATTTTTATATCATTATTTTGTTTTTATAATCATTGGGATGAGATGACCAAATAGATAAACACTAGGATCATCAAAGAAGTGACTACATTGGATCCCTAGTGTAACATTCAATAATGTACCACAATTGTCACTCGCTCACTCATCTCATGATTTGGAGAAACAAGGGGGTCACTCTCCTTTTGTTATCCTTTCTCTCCTTTCATCCTACCTCAATTTTGAAACACATTTCCAAACTTTAATCACTCTTCCCCATTGATTGTGTCCACTAGTAGATGATTTTTATATTTCTTCAAAAGAAAGCAATAATATCTGATTTACCTTGATGTCATGAAGTTTCATTGAGTGTATGTCCTCAACTACCATGATGATTTATCTTTTTTTTCCTTGCGCACACAAATATTGTGACTCAACGACCATGTAGAATCTATATCTTCAACCATTTATATATGATTTTTTATTCTTTCTATGTTGAAAAAATGTTAAAGATATACCTTCATATGGTGTGTAAATATTTGTAGTATCTATTTATAATATGACAATATAAAAACGTAATACAAGTTTTTAGGACATACAACCTCTCCATTCTATATTTTTTATTCCAAAATTTCAAACATACATAGAAAAACATTACAACTAAGTCAAGTACACTATTCTTTTATTTTATAGAAATACTAACAAATATCAAATATTATTAAGTTACTTTTACTTATCTAATCATATTATTTCATTTAAAATGTATACTTTCTAACCATTTCTTATTAGTTTTAACTCAGCATTCATATGTCAAGCACTACATTTCTATTCATGTTTTGTTTCCTTTATGACTAAAGTGTAACATAAATTTTGAAAATGATGTCTCAACTCTCTCATCCCACTAATACATTTTATTCAAATATAAAAAGTTTAATCCTTAATAAAATAGTTCTAAAATCTCTCTCCCCCACCAACACAAGGTTTGAAGTGTCTCTTCTGTAGAATATAACATCATCTTACATAGTTTCAACTCTCTCTCTGAAATTAGTGCATGCTATTTTCAATTTAAACAACATAATCCCACATATGTGTACTATCTCAAACTCCAGTGATCTATCAATTTTACATCTCTCCTTCCTCGACTTCACACACCATAAGTTTTTTTTTGAAAATAACTCAATATCATTAAAAATAGGCCATACGACATCTACAAGATAGAGATCTCTCATCAACTAACCAAGCAAAAACTCCTTTTGTGGAAAGACATAGCACAAGACTCAGATTGGGATGCGATAGATAAATTTCTGCACCGTCCACCTCTTGTAGTGGTTGTCTAAAATAGCTATATGGGATGGAATTCATCAATCTACATGAGCCTATGAGTACATCGGGAGAGGAGTTTTCATTGCCATCGACAGAGACCTGTGAGATACCACCCATAGAGATCACTATCTCATCCATGCTAGAGGCCGCCAGACAAAAAGAGAGCTCAATCCAAACCACAGTAAGCAAAACAGACATCTTGCTGCTAACAACATAAAGGCAAAAAAAGAACAACAGTTGAGGCCAATCAAGAAGTTCCCTAAGCTCACAGAACGCTCACACATCCAATTACTTGAACAGCTTGAGTGAATCACCCTGGATCTCTGAGAAGGAGGCAAAAAGCTCCACTTGTGCATACTCAGAGGGGAAAGGGCCTACGAGGATTGAAGGTGGGAGGTAGAAAGCACCGGGTAACCCCACCACCACTGTTGAGCACCCCTGCAAGCAGGGGGAGAGAGCATCCTCCCAAAGCACATAACCCGGTTTCTCTCCCTCTGGTGGTGCACCATGGAGTCACCCAGCCTCGTCGTCCGTCCATAGGAGCACCCGATGCCACGACCTGCAACAAGACCCAGACAGAACAAGAGAGGCTCGACCAGCAGCCCGCCGTCGCCTAGAGCTCACCACCACCCGTCGCCGTCCTCCCAGATCCGGGCTGCCTTCCGAAAGAAAAGCCACCGGGGTGCACGTTCGCATGAGTAGGAAACCCATGCACCGTGGAGATAGAAGAAACAACCACGCCACGGGAAGATGGCTCACACCTAGAGAACCTAAGGACTTTGGCCGAGCGTGAGGGAGAAGGGGAGGCGCCCAGGGGGAGAGGGTTCTAGCCAGACGAGCGCCAACCGCCTCCCCCCCCCCCCCCGAGAAAGAGCACCACCGTCGGGGACTACTGGATTTCTCTGTGATCGCAAACCCTAGCAGAGGCCCTTCTTTTCACACACCATAAGTAAGTACATTGCATTATATTTTATCTATAAAAATATACTCTGAATTGGTTGCATGTATTACCTAAAGTCTCTGCCCTAGCTATTATGTTGATATTGGTTTTCTATTATTTATAAACAATAAGTTCTTCTCAAAGAATATGGACAATGTATATCCTCAACCTTATTATATATATATATATATATATATATATATATATATTATTTCCATTTATGGGACAAAACAACTATACATATATAATATATGCATATATATATGAGTATATATATACACATACATTTACATATATATTTATATATACAAATACATAGAGATACACACATATTGTATAAATATATATATACAATATATTCTTGTTTGTGATTATATATATATATATATATATTCATGTATCACTACAGTTTGGAAATTAGTATTTTTTAAATTATAAAAAACACTAATGTGTTGTTTGTAAGAATGTTTTTGGACTCAGGCTCTCCAATTTTTATTTAAAAGTTGTACAAAAAACATAATCATTGTAATATATATTATTAGATTTTTTAAATTAAGAAAAATATTTACCAATTAGTATCATATCTAGGGTTTGAGAAACATATAAGGAAGTATACACACACACATATATATATATATATATATATATATATATATATCTGTGTGTGTGTGTGTGTGTGTGTGTGTGTGTGTTTATGAGACTCTATCTTCTCTCTAGGTTTTGAGAGCTTGTGAGAAAGTGATTAGGGCTTGCCACCATGATGGCACAATGGTGACCAGCAATGGGTTCGCCAGTGTCTATGACAAATGATGAGGAGAGGTGAGGATAATGGAATGTGAGAAGAATTAGTGACTCTACAGATAAAATATAGAAGGACGTTGAGAAAAGGGGATAGTTGTGGATTTCATGTGGTGGTCATAATAAGAGAGGAAGACGAAGAGGCAACTATAGAAGACGCTCATGGTGGTGATGGTAGAGGTCATTGAAACACCATGGTACCATCTTTAATTATGGGGTGAATCGCAATAAAGACCATGGTATTTTCAAAAAGACTGCAAGAACAACATGCAAGACATTGACAATTCTAGACAAGTAGTTCAAGCTCCAAGCCTACCATTATAAGTTCACTTGAAGGGGGTAGTTGATCGGTCACAATTTCTCTTCCAAAAAGAAGGGGATTTTGAGGTACCAGACTTATATTTTTATAACTCAACACTTAGGCCTCCCCACATATATTAACGGGGTCCAATGTAGTAGATTGTGGTCAAATATAGGGACAAGGGTGGTAATTGTTAAGATGCTTGGTATTTTGACTTATATACACCAATCAAAGAATAAGATAAGGTGTGTGTCCCTTATAAAGTGATGATTCTCCAAGAAACATCCAACAAACAATTAAAGTAAAATGTAAGATAAAACAAAGAGCTAGAATGATAAAGGATAAGAAGATAAATATGAAAGGAAACTTAAATTGGGTTTCACCATATAAAGTCTGTCACCAACAAGAAATTCTCAAACCCATTCTATATCCTTAAAAATTTTACAAGAAATAATCATTAGTATCAACTCCTCCTCTCTTGTTCTTAGGATAGATCTAGATCATAAGGTTACCTCTATCTTGAGATGGCAAATAAACAATCACCTGGAAAACATATGATCATTAGGTTAAGCATTCAAACATTCTCATTCATTCATATAACTCCACAAGTCTTACATATGTGTTAACACAACTCTCTCGAGGTATTAACAATCAAACAACACAAGATGGTAGCTAATCATGAAAGTGAAGCATTAAGAACAAGAATATGTAGATAAACATTTCTAAGAGTATATATTATATGGATAAGGGTATTTACATGTTGGGAGTGCCTTAGTCACTAATTCCCACCCAAGGTAAATGACTAGCCACTCATGGTGGTGAGTGACATTGAAAAATTACAAGTATGGCGAGACATGGGGATGGAGATGGAAGGAGGAGAATAGATTAGAGAAGAAGTTTAAAGATACACCAATAGTAACCAAAAATAAGTCAAGGTCGATGGAGACCTTGAGCTCTTTAAACATGGTGATGGCATTGAAGATGGTTTCGCTCATTATCTTCCATCTCTTGAAGAAAACATCATGTGTTGGTCAAAGGCGATGGAGGAACTCTAACCTTTGGACTCTCATCCTCATAATGCAGAAAAGCGATGGAAGTAGGAAAGATCTACAATATAGAAGCACTTAAGCATAACTTTATATTCAATTCCTAATCACGCGATGCAAAATTATTGACCCTTCTTTGATAGAAGGTAGTCTGCTATTTATAGCAAACGGTGCGGGACATAGGGTGTACAAAATTTGGTGTGTTGTCATTTGTAGATTCTTCTCAATCATGTGTAGATTTCCGTAGTACCAAATGTACTTGCATGTGATGAATTCAAACAACACTATCATGCTATCTCTACCTCTTATAACCACTTCAAATATTGCATCCAAGTGAATGAGGCCCATCATATTGAGCCATTTAGTGATGTATAGGGTACTTTCTAGAGATTGATTAGTTTTAAAATTTGGTTATGTGGGCATGTTAAGGCATCACCTCAAGTAAGTAGGGTTGAATGATGCACACATGCATAGATGTAATCATAAGATTTGAATCTAGACTAGTTAGATACTCATTTTGATTATCAAGAAAAAGAAAAAATAATAAAAAAGTTAGATAAATATGATGCAAGATGCAATGAGGAGATTTGCAGTTAAAATGGATAGGTGTGGGTGTGAGTTTAATACATACCACTTACTCTTAACAATGTAAAAGTTTACTCGTACTTGATAAAACACAAAATCTAAGATGGAGTGGAAAAATATTTTGGTTGGACCACAGCAAATGGTTTCTATCCAATCAACAAAATATCAACCATCTACATTTAGAAAGTAAATTACATAACTTAAAATTGTATCTATAGATGCGTCAATGGAACTGATAGAATAAATTGGACACATAAAATAATTTTTTTTGGAAGCAAGTGTTGTTAAATGATGTCCCATGTGTTGAGGGACATGAAATTTTAATGAAATTAACTAAGCATACACTAAATACACATGTCATAGATCACATTTTGTGTATGTGCAAAGTCCTTTCTACCGTTACCCAATTAAATTGGGGATTATTTGATTGGAATCTATTCAAGATTATGTCTGGATTCCCTTTTAGTTTTTTGTGAAACACCTACACCGTCACGTAGTCGTGGTTATTCTTTTTCATATAAAACTCTAAAATTTTGACATTTTTAAATTAACAATGGTCTTTTTAGAAAATGTCATACATTTCAACAAAATATTTATAAGGGCCTTTTACCTTCATCTTTATCTATAAAAAGAATGGTTTTGATAACAAGAATTTTAGTACCTATACTCTGGAATGAAAACTTTCACAATAATATAAGCGTTTAACTATTTTTCCTCTCCTTTCTTAAATATGTCAATTTATATTTTCTTAGGTATGCAAGAACATTTTCCATTATAAAATCCTCCTGTCCAAAAAGTTTATTTTAATTGTTCATTTTGTTTTCTCTTCCTATCTTCCCCCATTGGAAGACATGTATGTATAATGGGAACATTTGTAGAGATTTGAGGATGTTTGATCCGCATCGATCATTGTAAACAATGACAACAGTAAAAATGGTTGTACATAAGTATTATGATCCTGCTTTTTTGAGATTAAAAAAAGTATTATGATCCAACAGTATGAAAGTGTAATTGTTTTATTTTCTTAGATTGAATTCAAATGACCTAGCAGTTTTATTTTTACATCAAGTGGCGACCAATTTTTGACCTTCCTAATTGTAATTAGATTTAAAATTGTTGGATTGCTCTTTTTTGAACAAGTTGCTTTTTGGTTGAATATTTGTTTAAATTATTTTGAGTTTACACATAAAAAAGGTGCATTGATTTTTTCCTTAATTCCTCACAAACATAGAATCCTTTTTCTTTTATCATTATCTCATTGTCTTGGACTCTTGCTTGAGCAAAAAATGGACCTAGTAGTTATGTTTGAGAAGAGGTCTCTAGATTCTGAAAAACAAACACATTAAATTTTATATTTGTACCAAAAAGCATTAAAATAATTCTTATGGATAAGAACCATTGAGTTAAGCCATAAAATAATCAATTGTGTTGATATTAAAATAGTTTAAGATAGGTAATGAAACATGATCATTGATGTAGGACATCTTGTTCACATGATAATAGGCATAAAGATATTTTGTCTTACATGGATGGGTCTACATGACATTGTAATCATCATTATTCTTTTTCATGCAAAGTAGTACAATTTTTTACAATTTTAAAATTAACAATGGACATTTTTGGAAAGTCAGAAATTTCATAAAAAATATTTATAAGATTTTACTACCTCCATATTAATCTATAAAAATTATCCTTGTTATCACAAGGATTTAAGAATGTATACTTCTGAATGAAAAATTTCATCATATAACTAGTGTTCAACTATTTTCCTATCCTTTATTCAAAATTTTATTTTGTATTTACTTTGGTTTGTAAGACCATTTTTCATTCTAAAATGATCCTTTTCAAAACGTTATGTTTCATTAATCATTTGCTTTTCACTTCCTACTTACTAATCCATTTTGATTTAGCCTCAATTCCAACACATGTGTGTATAATGGGACCAGCTATAGAGATTGAGGACATTTGATCCACATTGATCACTATAAACAAAGACAGGAACAACCAATATTGTCCATAATATCACGATCCACCAATATGAAAATTTTATTGTTTTAATTTTCTTATATTGAATTCAAATGATCTTGCAATTTTATTTTTTAATAGAGAAACAACAATGTGTTGACCCTTACCTATCACAATAATATTGTAATATCTCATTTTAAACCCATTAACTTTTTGTGTAATATGTTATTTATTTTTTTGTTTCTACATAACTACATATACATCAATTTGTTTCATTTATTTCTTATAATCTATAACCATTTTTATTTCTTCATTACCTCATTTACTTGGCCTCAAGTTTGTGATGAAAATGGACCAAGTAGTTGTATGTGTGAGATGAGTTCTCTAGATTATGACAAACACACACATCGAATTTTTTTATCCTTAAATCATAAACCCTTCATTTAATTCTTATAAATAAACACCAATATGTGAATCCATCCAAGCATCCACTATGTTGATATTAGAACGGTTTAAGGCAGTTAATGAAAAATATTCTTATATGGAGGACATCTTGTTCACGTCATAATATAAACCAAAACAATTTATCATACTTTGGCACGTAGCACTTGACTCAAAGGATACACTTATTTTTATGTTTGAGTATTTGGTTACAGACTCTAATGGGAGAACAATCCTGTAAAATAGAGAGGTTAGTACTGAAGCATGATTCTCCACAATCAACTCTATTTTGTGCTTGGATTATACCATAAAACCTATCATTTATGACTATAATAGTTTCTCAATCACGATTTTGATTCTCGTCTACCAAGAATATGCACAATCTAGGATCAACACTTTGTAGGTCTCATATCTTTATATAGTCAATGTGAAACATGTAGTTTCTAAATATTTAGACTTCTATTTTGGTTCTTGTTCATGTAACTTAAATGCAACGTTGAAATATCCATCAACTCACTTTACCAAATTTCATATAAATAATATTTGTGTTCTTAAAATAGTTATTTACCTACAACTTAACCTCTTTGAGAATTTTTATAATAACTTAATTAAAATAATTAGGGATATGTAGGTGTTGCTTTTCTCATTATCAATAAACATATATAATGTTAGGACATAAATTTCTTGTCTTTTTAAATTGTTTCTATGTATTTCATTAATCTTCCATACACTATAAAATATTCCATTAATGAGGAAATATGTTTGGTATAATTTTAGAAATATTTATGGACATTTGAAAGGAATTTAATAGAGAATATAACTTTTTTATAACCATTGTATTTATGAGCTATTCCATTTAATTTTCCATACCTTTCCCTTTACTAAAATCATTTGTTTGTATTTCCCTGGCTCATTTGTACATCAGGTCAAGCTTATCCACAATGGAAATAAAGAAACTAACTTATTTTATTCAATTGTCAAATTGTAGAAAATATGCATATTTCTATATTAATCTGACAAATAATTTTTTTCTACCACTACTATATGCTTTTTTGGAATTTATATTGCTCAAAAATATGAAAACATTTATCAAGAATAACACATATGAGGAAATTATTCAACCTATGAATCACAAATAGAACAAATTTTTTCTAGTACAAAAATTATGGGAGAACGTGTGATATATTGATACTCCAATTGAGAAAGGCCAATAATATGTTGAAAAACGTAGACATGAGCCAATGTGGTTGCTCCTTTATTCAACCTAATGAGAAATAGAGATTTTGATAGTTAGTACATAATTATGCTATATAGTCAGTATGTAACTTATAGACAAACATGCCAGTCATGATATGTTAAAAGCTTACTAGAAGCAATGAAATGACCACTCGCATGTGAGCATGCTAACATCTATACTTTTGGACACCTGATCTTGACAATTTCTTAGACATTGACGTTCCCTCGAGGCATATACATTGATCTATAAGTTTCTTACAGACAACACAAAGTTGTTCATTGTTCTCATTGTTTCTAGTCCTATCATAATTTTTGCAGCCTGGTGGATCTTTCTTTATTTTCCTATGGTTGGGTGTGCCTTGGCATACATCATGAACTTCAATAGCTACGACAGATGAAGAAGATAGACACGGAGAAACTAGTTTTGTTATATTGATCTACTATCATTTCTAGATCTACTATCTTTTCTAGACTTGATCTTATCCTTTTTATAGTTACTAATGTAGGAAGAAGGATTTTGTTGTTACTCTCCTATTCGTGGATACTCTCTTATTCACCATGTTTTTGAGAAATATTAAGATATTTCTCTAATAACTTAGCCATAAAAAAGGAAAATATTTTAAGAGAAGGTGCCCAACAAGTAATTAGGAAATGTTTGTTGCATGAGAAAGTGAAAACATTTCAAGTCACAAAAGGCCAACTTAATTTCTCTCGCCACTCCTACACTTGTCTTCATTGTTAAAACACATCATAGTTGAATATTCTAGTAAAAAATAAGGAAACATATATTATTAATATATGAAAGAGAGGGTTGGTTAAATTTATTCAATTTTTCTATTATAAGAACGAGTTTGAAAGTTTGTTCAGTAACATTTTGAAAATGGAGTTTTCTCCTCTTCTTGCATTTCTCTGTTTCTCCTATCTATTTTTTTATTTCTCTCCCATATGACTCATTTAACTACTTTAAAATTATAAACTTCTTAATTATGATGATTTTTATGTTGTCTAACACAATGATTATGTAATTCTCTACTTAATATGGAAGGGTTTGAAAACAACATATTTAATATAAAAAAACAAATGTTACAAAGATTTTAAATACTAAATAAATGTCTTTGTAAATGACCATGCTACAAGTTAGTGTAAAAATATTTTTTTAATTGCAAAGCCAATGACACAAAGACAAAACTTATTTAAAATCATATTTTATTTTTAGATCGATTATCTTTTTCCTCCCGAAGGGACTGGTAGCCGAATTAGTTGCCCAAACTTTTGAGAAAGCATTTTTGTAAATATTTTTTCTGGATCATTTTGATTTTTCATGAATGTACAAAGAATGAGTAAACAAAGATATATATGAAATTTTCTTGTAAGATGATATCTTTTCAAATATGAAATATTAAACTTATAGATGTTGAAATATTATGGAAACATCACATTTATCATCAAACTTAATTAGCTCTCTCCGCTCCATATTTTCAAAACTAAAATTAAACATGCAACCGCCCATTCAAATCCAAGAACTTATTACTCTATTTTTCTAACATTTCTATCCTCTAACTATAATATTTTATAAAATAATTTTGACTAATTGATCAACGTTTCCTCATTTCAAAAATAAGGCATTAGCTATAAAACATAATTACCAAATCTTTCTTTGAATTATTAGGATAAATTTTCCAAAAAATATCTTTAAAACTTATAAAAATAAACCACTCAAATAAAATGTCATGTCAGTAAAGAGGAAATGTTTGTAGGGGTAGAAAATCAAAATTTTTCAAGACACAAAATGCCAAATTTATTTCTTTCCCAACTGATAGGTTTGGACTTTGTCATGAAAATATGTAAAAGTTCAATGCACAAGGAAAGTATAAAGCAACACATAAATAATATAAGAAAGATAGATTTGGATTTAATTACGATAAATTTATCTATTACAATAATTTAAAAAAAATCTAATCAGGACCGCTGATATTCAAAGTGGAGTTCTTCTCATATTTCCCTTATTTTAAGTTTATCTTAGATGTCTCCCATCCAAATACTTTACTACCCATAACCTTTATAATTATAATGGTCTTTTTATTGTTCAATATAATTATAATTATTCTTCATACATCACACTCATTATCAAACATAATTACATATCTTTAATCAATCTTCTAAAAAATATGATTGTATACGCATCCTTCATTCAAATCCAATAATCTCCTACTCCAATTCCCCTCTCATATCTTTCCTCTACTTCAAATCTTTTAATATAACATTTTTAGCTAATTGATCTACATTTCTTTGTATTAAAAATGCAACATCAATAGTGAAAAATAATTGCACATCTTAACTCATATTTTATCCTTTATAAAATGTCAATAATTATATTCCATTGAAACAACAATATCTAACATGGTTGTAGATATATACTCGTTGGTTGAAAAATAGCTTCTTCCATATTTTAAAAAGAGAGAATCTATTGGACAAAAATTTGACGATATTTATTTTCTAGACAATATCATTGTATTATATCATTTTGGAGTTACACATCATTGTTGATTGGCCTAACATTTCTTTACTCATTTCTTTCAAGTTCTCATTGATTTTCTCTCACCACTCACGTTATCAAGTACATATTTTCTCATGAAACTACAACTTCCTATATCAATTAACAAAACATTCTTACGAACATGGCATCCTAAGTCTTACTACCTCTATTGTATATATTTTCAACACATAGAGCATCATCCTACATGAAACAACACCACCTTATGCCAACACCGTTCTTGAATCTATGGCATTTTATTTGTATATCACTATTTCTTTTTATCACTAATGGGACGAGATGACCAAATAGATCGACACTAGGATCATCAATGAAGTGGCTGCATTGGATCCCTAGTGTAACATTCAACAATATACCACAATTATCACTCATCTCATGAATTAGAGAAATAAGGGGGTCACTCTCCTTTTATTATCCTCTCTCTCCTTTCATCCTACCTCAAATATGAAAGACATTTCCAAATTTCAATCACTCTACCCCTTTGATTGTGTCCACTAGTAGATGATTTTTGTATTTCTTCAATATCAAACAATATATCTGATTTACGTTGATGCCATGAAGTTTCCTTGAGTGTATCTCCTCAACTACCATGATGATTTATCTTTTTTTTCTGGCGTGCACAAAAATTGCAACTCAAAGACCATTTAGAATCGATATCTTCAAACATTTAGATATGATTTTTTATTCTTTATGTGTTGAAAGAATGTTAAATATGGGATTAAGAGATTAAGATTTCTCCCCCCTCTCCCATAATCTGTTGCAGAGGCCGGATGCCCGGGAGGGTGATAAATCAAGAGAGGTGTGGTTTTTACCCGAGTCCCTTCAATGGGGAAAGAATGTTAAATATAGACCTTCATATGGTGTGTAAATCTTTGTAGTATCTATTTATAAGATTACAATAAAAATGCAATCCATGTTTTTAGGACAGACGACCTCACCATTCTATATTTTTTATTTCAAAATTTCAAACATTAATAGAAAAATATTACAACTAAGTCAAGTACACTATTCTTTTATTTTTGTAGAAATACTAACAAGTATCAAATATTATTATGTTACTTTTACTTATCTAAACAATATTTATCTAATCATATTATTTTATTTTAAATTTATACTTTCTTACCATTTCTTATTAGTTTTCTCTCAGAATTTATATGTTAACCACTACATTTCTTTTCCTATTTGGTTTCCTTTATGATTAAAGTGTAACAAAAAATTTAAAATGATGTCTCAACACTCTCATCCCACTAATACATTTTATTTAAATATAAAAATCATAATCCTTAATAAAATATTTCTAAAATATCTCTCCCCCACCAACACAAGGTTTGAAGTGTCTCTTCTATAGAGTATAACATCATTTTACATATTATCAACTCTCTCCCTCTGAAACTAGTGCATGTTATTTTCAATTTAAGCAACATAATCACACTTATTCCTACTATCTCAAACCCCAGTGATCTATAAATTTTGCATCTCTCCTCCCTTGACTTCACACACCATAAGTACATTGCATTATTTTTTATCTATAAAACTATACTATGAATTGATTGCATGTATTTCCTACTGCCTTTGTCCCCAAATATTATTTTGATTTTGGTTTTGTATTATTTACAAACAATAAGTTCTTCTAAAAGAATATGGATGATGTATATCCTCAACCTTTTTATATATCCTTTTTTAAATTCCATGTATGGGACAGAACAACTATAAATATGTAAAATATGTATACATACATAAGTATATATATATATACATATACATTTACATACATATATATTTATATATACAAATACATAGAGACAAACACATATTGTATAAATATATATACAATATATTTTTGTGTGTTTACATATATATATATATATATATATATATATATATCACTATAGTTTGGAAATTAGTATTTTTTAAATTATAAAAAACACTAACATGTTGTTTGTATGAATGTTTCTGGACTCAACCTCTCTAATTTTTATTTTAAGGTTGTACATAAACATAATCATTATAATATACATTATTTCATTTTTTAAATTAAGAAAAATATTAATTAATTAATATTATATCTTGGGTTTGAGAAACATATAAGAAAGTATACATATATATGTATATATATATGTTTATGAGACTCTACCTTCACTCTAGGTGTTGAGAGCTAGTGAGAAAGTGATTAGGGCATGCCACTATGATGGGAAAATGGTGGCCAACAATGGATTGGTCAGTGTCTACGAGAAATGACCAAGAGGGGCAAGAACCATGGAATGTGAGAAGAATTAGTGACTCTAGAGATAAAGCATAGAAGGAGGTTGAGAAAAGGGGATCATTGTGGAATTCACGTGGTTGTCATAATAAGAGAGGAAGATGAAGAGGAAACTATAGTAGATGCTCACAGTGGTGATGGTAGAGGTCATTCAAACACCATGATACCATCTTTAATTGTGGGGTGAATCACAACAAAGACCATGGCATTTTCAAGAAGACTGTGAGAACATAGGCCTTTTTATTTTTATAACCAGACTTTTTATTTTTATAACTCGACACATA
Source organism: Alisma plantago-aquatica (assembly GCA_963693085.1). Lineage (NCBI taxonomy): Eukaryota > Viridiplantae > Streptophyta > Magnoliopsida > Alismatales > Alismataceae > Alisma > Alisma plantago-aquatica. The sequence continues at coordinate 963,162,582 of OY856411.1, read as the reverse complement.
GGCCTTCACACAAATGTTAATGGGGTCAGATGTAGTGGACTATGGTGAAACATAGGTATAAGGGAGGTAGTTGTTAAGATGCTTGGTTGCTTGACATATATACACCAATCAAAGCATAAGAAAAGGTGTATGTCCCCTTTAGAATAATGATTCTCCAAGAAACATCCAACAAATAAGTAAAGTAAAATGAAAGATAAAACAAAGGGCAAGAATGATAACGGATAAGAAAATAAATATGGAAGGAAACATAAATTGGGTTTCACCATATAAAATCACTCAACAACAAAAAATACTCAAACTCATTCTATATCCTTAGAAATTTTACAAGCAATAATCATTAGTATCAATTCCTCCTCTCTTATTCTTAGGACAGAGCTAGATCATAAGGTTACCTCTCTCTTGAGATGGCAAACAAACAATCACCAAGAAAACATATGATCACCACTAGGTATCTCTTCAAAGAGAATAACAACCATCCCTCACTTGGTATTAGATACATGGGTGAAGGATTGTTACCGTGGATTTTGTTGATCCAGTAACAGATGGGTGGGTGGGATGGATACCTAGGTCACAGTATCTGGTATACTCACCCGCACCATAAGAATTTGTAGTAGAGTCCTCAGTACTTAGTGGTCCGTAGCGCCGCATCGTCAGGTTGTGTGCCCTTTCAGGGACAATGACCCACCCCTTGAGAATTATCCATAAGATAGGGTGTTTCATTCCAACATTCTCATTCATTCCCGTAACTCCATAAGTCTTACAGATGTGTTCACACTACTCTCTCGAGGTATTAACAATTAAATAAAACAAGATGGTAGCTAATCATGAAAATGAAGCATTAACAACATGTATATATAGATGAACATTTCTAAGAGTATATATATTCTTTGGATAAGGTTATTTATATGTTGGGAGTGCCTTAGTGGCTACTTCCCACCCAAGGTAAATGACTAGCCCCTCATGGTGGTGAGTGATAGGGCAAAATTACAAGAATGGCAAGACATGGGGATGGAGATGAAAGGAGGAGAACAAATCACAGAAGAAGTTTAAAGATACACCAAAAGTAACCCAAAATGAGTCAAGGTCAATGGAGACATATGCCTCTCTAAACTTGGCGATGGCATTGAAGATGGTTGGATTCTCTATCTTCCATCTCTCAAAGAAAAAATCAGGTGTTGGTCGAAGGCGATGGAGGAACTCTGACCTTTGGACTCTCATCCTCCTAATGCAAAGAACCGATGGAAATAGCAAAGATCAACGCACTATAAGAACTTGAGCATAACTTTATATTCAATTTCTAACCACGTGATGTGAAGTGATTGACCCTTCTTCGATAGAAGGAGGTCTGCTATTTATAGTCCACGGTGCAGGACATAGGGTGTACAAATTTTGGTGTGTTGCATTCATAGATTCTTCTCAATCATGTGAAGATTTCCATTGTACCAAATGCACCTGCATGTGATGAATTCAAACAACACTATCATGCTATCTCTACTTCTTATGACACCTTCAAATATGGCATACAAGTCAATGAGGCCCATCCTATTAAGCCATTTAGGGATGTATACGGTAATTTCTAGTATTTGATTAGTTTGAAAATTTGGTTGTGTGGACATGTTAAGGCATCACCTCAAGTAAGAAGGGTTGAATGATGCACGCATACATAGATGTAATTGTATGATTTGAATCTAGACTTGTTACATACTTGATTTGATTATCAAGAAAAAAAAGATAAATATGATGCATGATGCAATGAGGAGATGTAAAGTTAAAATGGATAGGAGTATGTGCATGTTGAATACAAACCACTTACTCTCAACAAATTAAACGTTTACTCATCCTTAATACAACACTAAATCTAACATGGAGTGGAAAAATATTTTGGTTGGACCACAACATATGGTTTCTATCCGATCAACAAAATATCAACCATCTATATTTAGAAAGGAAATTTCATAACTTGAAATTGTATCTAGAGATGCATTAATGGAACTGATAGAATAAAATGGACACATAAAAAAAATTAGACGCAAGCGTTGTTAGATGATGGCCCAAGTGTGGAGGGACATGAAATTTTAATGACATTAAATGAGCATACAGTAAATACACATGTCATAGGGCACATTATGTGTCTGTGCAAAGTCCTTTCTACCGTTACCCACTTAAATTGGAGATTATTTGATTGGAATCTATTCAAGATGATGTTAGGATTCCCTTTTAGTTTTTAGCAATGCGCTTACAACGTCATGTAGTCTTGGTTATTCTTTTTTGTATAAAACCCTAAAATTTTGACATTTTTAAATGGACAAACATCTTTTTAGAAAATGTCACACATTTCAACAAAATATTTATAAGGACCTTTGAACTTCATCTTTATCTATAAACATAACCGTTTCGATCACAAGGATTTAAGTACCTATACTTTGGAATGAAAATTTTCATAATAGTATAAGTGTTTAACTATTTTTCCTCTCCTTTCTTCGAAATGTCAATTTATATTTTCTTAGGTATGTAAGAACTTTTTCCGATATATGTAAGAACTTCAAAATATGCAAAAACATTACAACTAAGTCAAGTACACTATTATTTTATTTTTTTACAAATACTGACAAATATCTAATATTATTAAGTTGTTTTTACTTGTCTAGCCAATACTTCTCAAATCATATTATTTCATTTAAAATTTATACTTACTTCCCATTTATTAGTAGTTTTCTCTCAACATTAATATGCTAACCACTACACTTCTTTTCCTGTTTGGCTTCCTTTATGATTAAAGTGTAACATCAAATTTGAATATGATGTCTCAAATCACGGTTATTCTTTTTAATGTAAAATAGTAAAATTTTGACATTTCTTAATTAGCAAAGGTCTTTTTAGAAAATTCCATACATTTCAACAAAATATTTATAAGGATCTTTTACCTTCATCTTTATCTCTAAAAACAACCCTTTTGATCACAAGGATTTAAGTACCTATACTTTGGAATGAAAATTTTCATAATAGTATCAATTTTTAACTATTTTTCCTGTCCTTTCTTTAAAATGTCAATTTATATTTTCTTAGGTATGTAAGAATATTTTTCATTATAAAATTCTTTTATCCAAAAGGTTTATTTTAATTGTTCATTTTGTTTTCTCTTCCTATCTTCCCCTATTGGAAGACATGTATGTACAACGGGAACATTTGCAGAGATTTGAGGATGTTTGATCCAAGATTGATCATTGTAAACAACGATGTGAGTAACCATGGTTGTCCATAAGTATTATGATCCAATGATATGAAAGTGTAATTGTTTTATTTTCTTAGATTGAATTCAAATGACCTAGCAATTTTATTTTTAGGTCAAGTTGCAACCAACTGTTGACCTTCCTCATTGTAATTAGATTGCAAATATTGGATTACTCATTGATAAACATGTTGTTTTTGGTTGAATATTTGTTTCTATTATTTTGAGTTTACACGTAAGGTACATTGATTTTTTTCCTTTATTCCTCACAAAAATAAAATCCTTTTTCTTTTTTCATTACCTCATAGTCTTGGACTCTTGTTTGAGGAGAAAATGGACCTGGTAGTTTTATGTCTGAGAAGAGTTCTCTTGAGTATTAAAAACACACACATTGAATTTTTTCATATTTGTACCAAAAAGCATTTAGATAATTTTTATTGATAAAGACAATTCAGTGAAGCCATAAAAGAATCCATTGCATTGATATTAAAATGGTTTATGATAGGTAATGAAACATGATCATTGGTGGAGGACATCTTGTTCACATGATAATAGGCATCACGATATTTTGTCATACGGGGATGGGTCTACACCACATTATAATTATCGTTATTCTTTTTCTTGTAAAGTAGTACAATTTTTGACAATTTTTAAATTAACAGAGGTCATCTTAGGAAAGTCACACATTTCATAAAAATTATTTATAAGATTTGTCTACCTCCATATTAATCTATAAAAAGTATCCTTGTTATCACAAGGATTTAAAAATGTATACTTTGGAAGGAAAAATTTCATCATATAACCAGTGTTTAACTGTTTTCCTCTCCTTTCTTCAAAATTTTATTTTGTATTTCCTTAGGTATGTAAGACAATTTTTCTTTCTATAATGATCCTTTTCAAAACATTACTTTTAATTATTAATTTGCTCTTCTCTTCCTACTTACCAATCCATTTTGATCTAGCCTCAATTGCAGCACATGTCTGTATAATGGGACCAACTATAGAGATCGAGGACATTTGATCCACATCAATCACTATGTACAATGATAGGAACAACCAATATTGTCCATATTATCATGATCCACCAATATTTAAATTTTATTGTTTTAATTTTCTTATATTGAATTCAAAATAATCTTGCAATTTTATTTTTTAATAGAGCAACAACAAGGTGTTGACCCTGACCTATCACAATAAGATTGCAATATATAATTTTAAACCAGTTAATTGTTTGTGTAATATTTTATTTATTTTTGAGTTTCCACATAACTATAGATTCATCAATTTGTTTCCTTTATTTCTTATAATCTAGAACAATTTTTATTTCTTCATTACCTCATTTTCTTGGCCTCAAAATTTAAGATGAAAATGGACCTAGTAGTACTATGTGAGATGAGTTCTCTAGTTTATGATAAACACACAAATTGAATTCTTTTATCTTTAAAACATAAACCCTTGATTTATTTCTTATAAATAAACACCAATATGTAAATCAATACAATCATCCACTATGTTGATATTAGAACGATTTAACGTAGTTAAGGGAAAATGTTCTTGGATGAAGGACATCTTTTTCACCTGATAATATAAAACAAGATAGTTTGTCATAATTTGGAGTGTGGCACTTGACCAAAAGGATACACTTACTTTTATGTTTCACCATTTGGTTACAAATTCTAATGGGAGAACAATCTTTTTAAAAAGAGAGGTTAGTACTAAAGCATGATTCTCCACAATCAACATTACAATAACTAAATTAAAATAATTAGGGATTCGTGGTTGTTGCTTTCCTCATTATCAATAAACATATAAGATTTTAGGGCATACATTTATTGTCTTTTTATATTGGTTCTATGTATTTCATTAATCTTCCATACACTCATGAAATATTTCATTAAAGAAGAAATATGTTTTGTATAATTTTGTGAACACTTATGGGCGTTTGATAGGAATTTGATTGAGAGTATAACTTGTTGATAACCATTGTATATATGAGCTTTTCCATTTAGTTTTCTATACCTTTTCCTTTACTAAAATCATTTGTTTGTATTTCAATGGCTCATTTGTTCATCTGGTAAAAGCTTATCCATAATGAAAATAAAGAACCAACTTATTTTATTCAAGTGTCACATTGTAGAAATTATGTATATTTCTATACTAAGCTGAAAAATAAATTGTCTACGACTATAATATCCTTTTTTGGAATTTATATTTCTCACAAATAAGAAAATATTTATCAATAATCGTATATCCGAAGAAATTTTCCAACCTTTGAATCAAAATTAGAAAAAAAATTTCTAGTACAACAATTAAGAGAGAACATGTGATATATTGATATTTGAACTTTAGTAGCTATGACAGATGAAGAAGACAGACACGATGAAACTAGACTTCATGTGATCCTTTTTATAGTTCCTAATGTAGGAAGAAGGATTTTTTTGTTATTCTTTACTCTCTTATTCACCAAGTTTTTGAGAATTATTGAGATATTCCTCTAATATCTTATCCATTAGAAAATGAAAATATTTTAAAACAAGGCATCCAACAATCATATATCTTGAACTTTAGTAGCTATGACAGATGAAGAAGACAGACACGATGAAACTAGACTTCATGTGATCCTTTTTATAGTTCCTAATGTAGGAAGAAGGATTTTTCTGTTATTCTTTACTCTCTTATTCACCAAGTTTTTGAGAATTATTGAGATATTCCTCTAATATCTTATCCATTAAAAAAATGAAAATATTTTAAAATAAGGCATCCAACAATTAATTAGGAAATGTTTGTTGAATGAGAAAGAGAAAACTTTTAAAGTCACAAAAGGCCAACTTAATTTCTTTTCTCACTCCTACGCTTGTCTTCTTCCTTAAAATATATCATAGTTGAATATGCTAGTAAAATATAATAGATTATGTATAATGAATATATGAAAGAGAGAGTTGGTTAAATTTATAGATTTTTTTCCGTTACAACAACGATTTCAAAAGTTTGATCAATAATATTTTGAAAATGGATTTTTCCCCTCTTCTTGCAATTCTCACCTATCTATTTTTTTATTTCTCTCTCATATCACTCATTTATCTACTTTCAAATCAATAACGTCGTTAATTATGATGATTTTTATATTGTCAAACACAATGATTTATGTAATTTTCTTCTTGATATGGAAGGTGTTGGTCAAAATATATTTAATGAATTAAAACAAATGTTACAAATATTTTAAATATCCAAACAAACTTCTTTGTAAAGGCTCGAGATAAAAATTAGTTTACCAATACTTTTTTAATTGCAAAGTCAATGATACAGAGACAAAACTTATTTAAAATCTTATTTTATTTTTAGATCAATTATCTTTGCCATCTTGAAGGGACTAGTAGTCCAATTTATTGCCTACACTTTTGAGAAGACATTTTTGTAAATATTTTTTCCAGATCATTTTGGTTTTCTAGAATGTATAAAAATGAGTAAACAAAAATCGATATAATTATTTTTTTTGTAATATGATAGTTTTCTCAAATATGAAATTTTACACTTATAGATGTAGAAAAATTATGGAAACATCACATTTATTATCAAACATAATTAGCTCTCTCCGCTCCATATTTTCAAAACTCATGCAATCGTCCATTCAAATCCAAGAACTTATTACTCTAATTTGTCTAACATTTCTTTCCTCTAACTATAATATTTAATAAAATAATTTTGACTAATTGATCAACGTTTCCTTATTTAAAAATATGACATTAGCTATAAAAAATAATTATCAAATCTTTCTTTGAATTATGAGGATAAATTTCCAAATAATATCATTAAAATAAATAAAAACAAGCCACTCAAATTAAATGTCCTGTCAGTAAACAAGAAATGTTCACAGGGGGAGAAAATTAAAATTTGTCAAGACACAAAATGCCAAATTAATTTCTTTCCCAACTGATAGGTTTGGACTTTGTCATGAAAATATATAAAAGTTTAACGCACGAGAAAAATATAAGGCAACACATAAATTATATAGGAATCATAGATCAAGATCTATTTGTGATAATTTTGTCATTATAACAATAATTATTTAGATTTTGTGTAATCAGGATCGGTGATATACAAAGTGGATCTCTTCTCATATTTCCTTTATTTTAAGTTTGTCTTATATATCTCCTATCCAAATACTTTACTACCCATAACATTTATAATATAATGGTTTTTGTATTGTTCAATATAATTACATTTATTCTTAATACATCACACTCAGTATCAAACATAATTGCGTATCTTCAATCAATCTTCTCAAAAATATAATTGTACATGCATGTTTCATTCAAATCCAAGAATCGCCTACTCTGATTCCCCTCTCATATCTTTCCTCTACCTAAAATCTTTTAATCTAACGGTTTTTGCAACATCAATAGTTAAAAATAACTACACCTCCCAACTCATACTTTATCCTTTACAAAAAGTCAGTAGTTATATTCTTTAATTAGTCGTATCTAACATGGTTATAGACATATATTCATTATTTGAAAAATAGCTTCTGTCATATTCTAAAACGAGAGAATCTATTGGAAAGAATTTGACATTGTTTATTTTCTAGACAATATCATCGTATTATACCATTTTGGAGTTCTACACCATTCTTAATTGGTCCAACCTTTCTTTACTCATTTCTTTCAAGTTCTAATTGATTTCCTCTCAACACTCACGTTCTCAAGTATAGTTTTTCTCATGAAACTACAACTTCCTTTATCAATTACCAAGATATTCTTACGAACATGGTATCCTAAGTTGCACTCCCTCTATTGTATAAATTTTCAACTCATAGAGCATATCTTACATGAAACAGTTCCTATATATGTATGTCTCTCCCATAATACAAGGTTTTAAAATTCTCTGTTCCCCATAAAAATATCATCACCTTATTGACTAACCCATCAACTAATGTATTTTTCTACTTCAAACAACAACACCTTATGTCAACACCATTCTCGAATCTATGACATTCTATTTTTATATAACTATTTTTTTTATCACCATTGGGATGAGATAACAAAATAGATCGACACTAGGATCATCAATGAAGTGACTACATTGGATCCCTAGTGTAACATTCAACAATATACCAAAATTGTCACTCATCTCATGATTTTGAGCAACACGAAGGTCACTCTCCTTTTGTTATCCTCTATCTTCTTTAATCCACCTCAACTTTGAAAGACCAGCAAAGAGTTAGCCACTGAGTGAGTCCTGAGGAAGTTTCAAGTTTATCCAAATTTCAATCACTCTTCCCCTTTGATTGTGTCCACTAGTAGATGATTTTTGTATTTCTTAAATATCAAGACTTAATATTTGATTTACCTTAATTCCATGAAGTTTCCTAGAGTGTATCTCCTCAACTATCATGATTATTTATCTTTTTTCCTTGTGCGCACAAAAATTGCAACTCTAAGACCATGTAGAATCTATATCTTCAAACATTTATGTATGATTTTTTTATTTGTTATGCATTGAAAAAATGTTAAAGATATACCTTCATATGGTGTGTAAATATTTGTGGTATCCATTTATAATATTAAAATATAAAAATATAATCCAAGGTTTTGGAACTTACGACCTCTCCATTCTATTTTATTATTTCAAAATTTCAATAATACAAAGAAAAACATTACAACTAAGTCAAGTATACTATTCTTTTATTTTTGTAGAAATACTAACAAATATCAAATATTATTAAGCTATTTTTACATATCTAGACAATACTTATCTAATCATGTTATTTCATTTAGTATTTATACGTTCCTACCATTTTGTATTAGTTTTCTCTCAGCATTCATATGTTAACCACTACATTTTTTTCCTGTTTGGCTTCCTTTATGATTAAAGTATGACATCATCTTACATATTATCAACTCTCTCTCCAAAACTAGTGCATGTTATTTTCAATTTGAACAACATAATCTCATATATGTGTACTATCTCAAACTCCAGCGATCTATCAATTTTGCATCTCTCCACCCTCGACTTAACACACCATAAGTATATTGCAGTATTCTTTATCTATAAAACTATACTCTAAATTGGTTGCATGTTATTTTCAACTCTCTCTCCAAAACTAGTGCATGTTATTTTCAATTTGAACAACATAATCTCATATATGTGTACTATCTCAAACTCCAGCGATCTATCAATTTTGCATCTCTCCACCCTCGACTTAACACACCATAAGTATATTGCAGTATTCTTTATCTATAAAACTATACTCTAAATTGGTTGCATGTATTTTCTAAAGTGTTTGTCCCTGACTATTATGTTGATTTTGGTTCTCTATTATTTACAAACAATAAGTTTTGCTCAAAGAATATGGACAATTCATATCCTCAACCTTTTTATATATCCTTTTTTAAATTTCATGTATGGGACAAAATAGTTATATACATATATAAAATATGTATATATATAAGTTTGCATTTACACATAGATTTACATACAAATATATTTATATATACTAATATATAGAGACACACACATATTGTATAAATATATATACAATATATTTTTGTGTGTATTTACATATATATGTGATTAAGAGAGAAAGATTTCCCCCAAACATGTGGCGGAGGCCGAATGCCAAGGAGGGGGGTAAATCAAGGCAGTAACTGCAATACGAACTCGGGTCTATTTGCTAGGGGACACCATGCTTGACAACTTGAGACACTCCTTGTCGGCTTGTGTTTACATATATATATATATATATATATATATATATTATTGTATCACTATAATTTGAAAATTAGTATTTTTTAAATTATAAAAAAAACTTGTGTTGTTTGTAAGAATGTTTTAGAACTTAGGCTCTCTAATTTTTATTTTAAAGTTCTACATAAAACTATAATCTTATAACGTATATCCTTTCATTTTTTAATTTAAGAAAAAGTATAAAGTAATTAATATCATATCTAGGCTTTGAAAAACATATAAGGAAGTATACATATATACATACACACACAGATATATATATATATATATATATATACATATATGGCTAAAATAATTGTGTACCCGAGTACATATAGATTATATGTACCCATCTTCATATATGATAATTATAACATTCTACTCAATAATATGACCTTATGGATGTAAAGTGTACGCCTTAGATAAGATGTGTACAAAAAATCACAAAAATCTGATATTCATAGATCATTCAATAAAAGAAAATGTGTATTTTCTAATCAAACGATAAGTAGCTCAAATTGCAGAAACCGTTGAATAATATATTACTATATCTCATGATCTATTTGAGATATGGTTATGATTTTCCAAAGACATCTAATCTATATATAGTTGAATCAATCCATATGGTTGGATTTTATCAACATACTCCATGTATGCTATTTTAATGGGCGGTTTACGTAACTTACATGTACTGGCCGGTATACACTTCCTAACCTCTCTCTCTCTCTCTCTCTCTCTCTCTCTATATATATATATATATATATATATATATATATATATATATATATATATATATATAAACACACACACATATATATATATATATATATATATGTTGATGAGACTCTACCTTCTCTCTAGGTTTTGAGAGATAGTGAGATAGTGATTTGGGGCTTGCTATTGTGATGGCACAATGACGACCAATAAGGGGTTGGTTGGTGTCTACGAGCCTAGGTTTTGAGAGCTAGTGAGACAGTGATTTGGGGCTTGCCACTGCGATTACACAATGACGACCAACAAGGGGTTGGTTGATGTCTATGAGCAATGATGACGAGGGATAAGAACCATGGAATGTGAGAATAATTAGTGACTCTAGAGATAAAGCATAGAAAGGAGGTTGAGAAAAGGGGATCATCACGGATTTCATGTGGTGGTCATAATAATAGTGGAAGACGAAGAGGAAAAGTATAGCAGATGCTCACAGTGGTGATGGTAGAGATAGTTCAAACACAATGGTACCCTCTTTGATTGTGGGGTGAATCACAATAAAGACCATGGAATTTTCATGAAGACTGTACAAGACATTGACAATGCAAGAGAAGTAGCTCAAGCTCCATGCCTACCATTGTAAGTTCACTTGAAGGGGGTAATTGATCAGTCCAAACTTATCTTCCAAAAAGGAGGGGATTTAGAGTAACTAGACTTTTATTTTTGTAACCTGACACTTGGACCCCCACATAGATATTAACAGAGTTTGATGTATTTGATTATTGTCTAACATAAGGACAAGGGTGGTAGTTGTTAAGATGTTTGGTTACTTGACTTATCTACACCAATCAAAGCATAAGACAAGGTGTGTGTCTCCTATGGAATGTTGATTCTGCAAGAAACATGTAACAAACAAATAAAGTAAAATGAAAGATAAAATAAAGAGCTAGAATGATAAAGGATAAGAAAATAAATATGGAAGTAAACTTAAATTGGGTTTCACCATATAAAATCTCTCACCAGCAAGAAATACTCAAACCCATTCTATATCCTTAGTAATTTTACTAGAAATAATCATGAGTATCAACTTCCTCTTCTCTTGTTCTTTTGATACATCTAGATCATAAGGTTACCTCTCTCTTGAGATCAATTACAAATAATCACCAGGAAAACATATGATTATTAGCTTAAGAATTCTAACATTCTCATGCATTCATGTATCTCCATAAGTCTTACATATAGGTTAGCACTACTCTCTTGAGGTATTAACAATCAAACAAAGTGAGATGGTAGCTAATCATCCAAGTGAGGCTTTAAGAACAATGATATTTAGATAAGCATTGCTAAGAGCATATATTCAATGGATAAGGGTATTTACATGTTGGGAGTGCCTTAGTGGCTACTACCCACCCAAGGAAAATGACTAACCACTCATGGTAATGGGTTACATTGCAAAATTACATGTACAACGAGACATGGGGATGGAAATGGAAGAAGGAGAACAAATCAGAGAAGAAGATTTAAGATACACCAATAGTAACCCAAAATGACTCAAGGTCGATGGAGACCTCCGCCTCTCTAAACATTGCAATGGCATGGAAGATGGTTGGCTCTATTATCTTCCATCTCTTGAAGAAAAAAATATGTGTTGCTCAAAAGTGATGGAGGAACTCTGACCTTTGGACTCTCATCCTCCTAATGTAAAGAAGGCAAAGATCAACGAATTAGAAGCACTTGAGCATAACTTCATATTCAATTTCTAACCATCTGATGTGAAGTGATCTACCCTTCCTCGATAGAAGGGGGATTGCTATTTATAGCCCACAGTGCAAGAATTAGGGTGTATGGAATTTGGTGTGTTGTTGTTTGTAGATTCTTCTCAATCATATGCTGATTTAAATAGTACCAAGTGTACCTACATGTGATGATTTCAAGCAACATGATCATGCTCTCTCTACCTCTTATGGCCCCTACAAATATTTCATCCAAGTCAATGAGGCCCATCCCATCAACCCATATAAGGCTGTATAGGGTACTTTCTAGCCATTGATTCGTTTTAAAATTTGGTTGGGTGGGCATGTTAAGGTCTCACCTCAAGTAAGAAGTGTTGAATTATGTACGCATACATATATGTAATCGTAAGATTTGAATCTAGACTATCTAAATACATGATTTCATTATCGAGAAAAAGAAAAAATATTATAAAAATTAGATAAATATGATGTGAGATGCAATGAGGAGATCATAAGTTAAATAGGATATGAATGGATGCGATTTGAATACATACCACTTACCCTCGACAAAGTACAAGTTTACTCATTGCTAAGAAAACAAAAAATCTAAGATGGAGTGGAAACACATGTTGGTCAGACCAAAAATGTGGTTTCTTCTAAAAGGAATGATTGTACATGCATCCTTCATTCAAATATAACAATCTCCTACTTCGATTCCCCTCTCATGTCTTTCCTCTACCTAAAATCTTTTAATCTAACAATTTTGGCAAATTGATCTACATTTCTTTATATTAAAAATGCAACATCAATAGTGAAAAATATTTACACCTCTCACCTCAAACTTCATACTTTACAAAATGTCAATAATTATATTCCATTGAATCAGTCATATCTAATGTGCTTATAGATACATATTCATTGTTTGAAGAATAGCTTATGCCATATTATAAAAAGAGAAATTCTATTGAAAAAAAATTGTAGTTTTTTATTTTCTAGACAATATCATCATATTACATCATTTTGGAGTTCTACACCATTCTTGATTGGCCTAACATTTCTTTACTCATTTCTTTCCAGTTCTCATTGATTTTCTCTCACCACTCACGTTCTCAAGTACATATTTTCTCATGAAATTACAACTTCCTATATCAATTAATAAGACATTCTTATGAACATGGTATCCTAAGCCTTACCCTCTCTATTGTATACATTTTCAACACATAGAGCATCAACTTACATGAAACAGTTCCTAAGTCTCTCTCTTTGTCTAACATAAGGTTTTAAAATTCTCTCTTCCCCATAAAATATCATCACCTTACTGACTATCCCCTCAACTACTGAATTTTTCTAATTCAAAAAACCCCACCTTATGTCAGCACGGTTCTTGAATGTATGACATTCTATTTTTATATCACGATTTCTATTTATAATCATTGGGATGAGATGACCAAATAGATCGACACTAGGATCATCAAAGAAGTGACTACATTGGATCCCTAGTGTAACATTCAATAATATACCACAATTGTCGCTCACTCACTCATCTCATGATTTGGAGAAACAAGGGGGTCACTCTCCTTTTGTTATCCTCTCTCTCCTTTCATCCTACCTCAAATTTGAAACACATTTCCAAACTGTAATCACTCTTCCCCATTGATTGTGTCCACTAGTAGATGATTTTTATATTTCTTCAAAAGAAAGCAATAATATTTGATTTACCTTGATGTCATGAAGTTTCATTGAGTGTATGTCCTCAACTACCATGATGATTTATCTTTTTTTTCCTTACGCACACAAATATTGTGACTCAAAGACCATGTAGAATCTATATCTTCAACCATTTATATATGATTTTTTATTCTTTCTATGTTGAAAAAATGTTAAAGATATACCTTCATATGGTGTGTTAATATTTGTAATATCTATTTATAATATTACAATATAAAAATGTAATCCAAGTTTTTAGGACATACAACCTCTCCATTCTATATTTTTTATTTCAAAATTTCAAACATACATAGAAAAGCATTACAACTAAGTCAAGTACACTATTCTTTTATTTTATAGAAATACTAAAAAAATATCAAATATTATTAAGTTATTTTTACTTATCTAATCATATTATTTCATTTAAAATGTATACTTTCTAACCATTTCTTATTAGTTTTCTCTCAGCATTCATATGTCAAGCACTACATTTCTATTCCTGTTTTGTTTCCTTTATGACTAAAGTGTAACATAAAATTTGAAAATGATGTCTCAACTCTCTCATCCCACTAATACATTTTATTCAAATATAAAAAGTTTAATCCTTAATAAAATAGTTCTAAAATCTCTCTCCCCCACCAATACAAGGTTTGAAGTGTCTCTTCTGTAGAATATAACATCATCTTACATATTATCAACTCTCTCTCCGAAATTAGTGCATGCTATTTTCAATTTAAACAACATAATCCCACATATGTTTACTATCTCAAACTCCAGTGATCTATCAATTTTACATCTCTCCTTCCTCGACTTCACACACTATAAGTTTTTTTTTTGAAAATAACTCGATATCATTAAAAATACGCCATACGACATCTACAAGATAGAGATCTCTCATCAACTAACCAAGCAAAAACTCCTTTTGTAGAAAGACATAGCATAAGACTCAGATTGGGATGTGATAGATAAAATTTTGCACCGTCCATCTCTTGTAGTGGTTGTCTAAAATAGCTATCTGGGATGGAATTCATAAATCTACATGAGCCTATGAGTACATCGGGAGAGGAGTTTGCATTGCCATCGACAGAGACCTGTGAGATACCACCCATAGAGATCACTGTCTCATCCATGCTAGAGGCCGCCAGACAAAAAGAGAGCTCAACCCAAACCATAGTAAGCAAAATAGACATCTTGCTGCTAACAACATAAAGGCAAAAAAAGAACAGAAGTTGAGGCCAATCAAGAAGTTGCCTAAGCTCACAGAATGCTCACACATGCAATTACTTGAACAACTTGAGTGCATCACCCTGGATCTCTGAGAAGGAGGCAAAAATCTCCACTTGTGCATACTCAGAGGAGAAAGGGCCTACGAGGATTGAAGGTGGGAGGTAGAAAGCACCGGGTAACCCCACCACCACTCTTGAGCACCCCTACAAGCAGGGGGTGAGAGCATCCTCCAAAAGCACATAACCCAGTTTCTCTCCCTCTGCTGGTGCACCATGGAGTCACCCAGCCTCGTCGTCCGTCCATAGGAGCACCTGATGCCACGACCTACAACAAGACCCAGACAGAACAAGAGAGGATTGACCAGCAACTTGCCGCCGCCTAGAGCTCACCACCACCCGTCGCCGTCCTCCCAGATCCGGGCTACCTTCCGAAAGTGAGGCCACCGGGGGCACCTTCTCACGAGTAGGTGATAACACCAATTTTTGTGATGTTTTTAACCCTTATTTTGTTATCAAAACTGCTTTTTTTAAACTACTTCCTCTCTTTTATATGTACTTTTGCAATAAAAGGCCAAACAACACTCTTAATTCAATATTTCCGTATTTTGCAGTGTTTTCCTCCAATTTTGACACATTTATCATTAATAAGGTCGTCCCATCCCACAAACATGATTCCACCTGCATCGACCTCCCAGCCGGCCCATATGCACACTGCCCGGCAGGGTAACACGATACGTCGATGTGCGACGTGAGGATGCCACGCAAGAAGGAACCGTTGGACGACACGCCTCTTTACCCGATAGGGAGCTGAGCGCGCCATGACTACTCAACGTACCGCGTGATACCGGACACCCACCGGCAGGCGCCTCTCGCCACGACGCCCAACAGTCGACATCCTCGTGCTGGGCGATACTTGCATCGGCCGTCCACCAACTGTGCGATAATAAGGAGGACACATGGCGCCCTGTGCACCATAACTTCCCCAACCGCTGCCTATAAATAGCAGCTACAGGGAGCCGAAAAGACAGGTCAGAACCCTACACGAATCTTCCCAAGGGGAGCTGCGAGAGCAAGAGTATCGTGCCTCAGTGGCTGTGACGGGCGACACTAGGGGAGCATTTCCCCATCCCGAGAGGGAGGAAATGGTTCACTTAGTGTCGTCCCGAGCACCACTACAGGCCGATATCGGACGACATAACGTAGATTCTGGATACAAGTGACCGATACTAGACACACCTCACTTTAGCCTGGCACGATACTAACCCCAATACATGTCGCTCGTTGTGGCGTGTCGCCCGAGAGGGTGCCACCCAACATGACCGTATCGGGCCAGGGTTCTCGCACGATACAACTGGCACGTTACCGCGTGCCGCCTGAGAGGGCGTGCCGCCCGACACAGCTGTATCAGGCTAGGGTCCTGTCCGGTATCGGGCCGGAGGGTCAGTTGTAGTCTGTCGACCTTCTATATCAAGAAGGTGACGTTTATCCTTTATATTCTGTCATTTATTTCTTTACTTTACGCAATGTAACAAGCCTTATTTGTTAATGGAAATAGAGAAGTTTAATTATCTACTGCTTTACGTTTGGTACCTTTAATGGGTGATTGCGATGTTTAATATCCGAACGCTAGCTTGCATATTTAGATCGCGTTTCGATTAGCTACCGAATCGTATTTTCCCATTGCAACAACCTCGAGAGAGGTGTTGTGGCTCTAGTGTTTGGTCTGATTCTGGAGTACGAGAGTGCCCGAAATTGGACTCACCTTAGTGACCTTTCCACTCTAATTTAAGTCCAGCAACCTCGAGAGGGGTGTTGATGCCTTGTTAGAGGTACCCGCTTCGAGAGGAGGGGTACAGGATTGTTCCTACTGCCGCTTGTTTTACTGAAGCTTTCTCGTTCATACTTTGCTTAGCTTTAGTATTATCTCTCTGTTTCTGTTGCATGAAAACCCCTAAAAATTGATAAATGCTTAAAACCATTAATCTTTCTTGTAACTCCAATTGGAGATAGTTTCTTTTGTTTTGATGATCTCCAGTTGTTCCTTTTGGGAAATTTTGTTACCTCTTTACTTCTTTTGCCGGAGTGTAGCATGTCGATTCTGAGTTCTCAACACTACCACTATTGTCCCTGTGTTCGACCCCGTATATCTACTTCGACCCCGTAAGCAAAGTTGCGGGGGCCTAGAGGGTTTTGAGTTATAAATGTAAAAGCTTGACTACCTCAAATCCGCCTCCAAATTTTGGACGTGCGATTTAGGCCGGTCAACTTGTTGGCACCGTTATTGGGGACAAGGCAAAACGGCACTGTTGACGGATCTGAATCCATTAACTACATTCTCGTGCCTCGAGCTCAGAAATAAGCTTGAAAACACTATTTTCTTTCTTTTATTATCATTATTCTTTGCCAAAATAAATAATTCGCTTATCTGACTCGATTCTTCGTTCTATTTTCCAAGTACTCTGAAGAACGATAATCTGTTCCACCGAGCTCTGACATCATGTCTCGCTGTGAGCAATCTGTTTCTGAGGGGGAATGTCAAGGCCGGATGAGATTTTGTACCAACCCAACCTGGTTGGTCAATTGTTTGCTTTCATAAAAAGACAAGACACAATCATCAACCAACTGGCACAGGGTGCGCTCGTCAGTCTTGGAGCTCTGAACTCTATGCAACACCAGATGGCAAGTCTACAGACGCGCCAGCGCAGGGTCGACAGACGGTTGGCTGAGATGGGCGCTCTGAGGAGGGATCCCTCAGGAAAGATGATCTCCTGTCCTGAAACTGCCAGAATGGCAGTACTGAGATCCGGGAAGACCGTGGAGCGCACTGAGGAGGTCAGGCCAGAGCCTGAGTCAAGGCCTGGGAGGGCAATTCTAGCAGATGATGAAAATAGACAGGCTACCTTTCCCGAGAGCCTGAACAGAAATCCTTCAAAGAGCTTCCTGGTGGGAGGAACCCATATGCTCCCAGGCTACCTTTCTCGTATAAATTGATCAAGCCTAATCTGAAGAAGCGTCATGAAAGATTCATGGAATCGATCAAGAAACTGCATCTTGAAGTTCCCTTCCTGGACGCCCTGGAAGAGATGCCGACCTATGCCAAGTTTCTCAAGGATCTAATCACGAAGAAAAGAAGAGGGGGAAGGGTCGAAACTGTGCACCTAGCATCTGCTTCATCCGCTTTCGTGAAACCCGACCTGCCTAACAAAAGGAGAGACCTTGGAGCTTTCACCATCCCTTTTGCCATCAGGGACAACGTCGAGCGAAAAGGCCTTGCCGACTTAGGGGCTAGCATCAGCCTCATACCCCTGAGCTTCGCACAAAGGTTGGGTTTGACTGACATGGTTCGAACCAATATGAGGATTGAACTAGAGGACCACACCATTAAAAGACCTGTCAGCGTCGTTGAAGATGTGCCGATCAGGGTCGGTAATTTCTTCATCCCATGCGACATAATCGTCATTGACACCGTTGAAGACCCCCGCTGTCCAATCATCTTTGGACATCCTTTCCTGGCAACAGGAAGGGCGTTGATCGATGTCTCAGAGGGGATGATCACGCTGAGGGTCGGAAATGACCATCTGGACTTCAAGGTGAAGGACGCAATGAAAGGACCTTCCCTGTCTGAGTCTTCCTGCTTCGTGGACAGCTATGATCAATTCTGCGAGGAGGTAGAGGAAGACATCTGGATAGTAGATCCCCTCGCGAGGGTGATAAGCGGTCAAAATGCCGACTTTGAAAGCCCCGCAATTGCAGAGTGCCTTAGCCTTCTTGACCTGTCTGATGAAGATTTGAGCGAAGAGGATGAGATGGTGGAATCTGTGAAGTATGCCTCTCTTGAGGGAGAGCAACAAGAAAAGGCGTTTAGAGCAAAGTCTGAGTTGAAACTGTTGCCTGAAGGGCTGAAATACGAATTCTTAGATCACGAGGAATGAAACCCTGTCATTGTCAACACTGATCTTTTAAGAAACCAGCTAGACAGACTCCTTGAGGAGTTGAGACTCCACCGACAGGTGATAGGATATTCAATTGAAGACATCAAAGGCCTTAGCCCTGCCTTATGCATGCATCACATCAGTCTGGAAGAATCTTCCAAGCCTCTGTCTCAACCCCAGAGGAAGCTGAATCAGATGCTCAAGGAAGTCGTCAAGAAAGAGGTAATCAAGTTAAGGGATGCAGGGATCATTTACCCAATCAGTGATAGTAATTGGGTAAGTCCGATCCATGTAGTACCCAAAAAGGGTGGTATGACAGTGGTAAAAGGAGAAAAGGGCGATGAGGTGGCGGTTAGGACCGTCACGGGATGGAGAATGTGCATCAATTACAGAAAGCTAAACCAGGCTACAAAAAAGATCATTTTCCGCTACCTTTTATTGACCAAGTTCTTTAAAAGATTAGCGCACCATGACTTTTTCTATTTCCTTGATGGCTTTTCAGGATTCTATCAGGTACCCATCCTGCCCGATGACCAAGAGAAGACAAAATTCACCTACCTCTACGGCACTTATGCTTTCAGAAGGATGCCCTTCAGACTCTGCAACGCTCCCGCTACGTTTTAGCGATGCATGATATCAATGTTTTCAGATTTTTTAGAAGATATCGTAGAAGTTTTCATGGACGATTTTTCAGTCTATGGAAAGAACTTCGATACCTGCCTGGAGAATCTATCTTTGGTTCTACAAAGATGCGAGGAGAATAGTTTGGTTTTAAATTGGGAAAAGTGACATTTTATGGTACGAGAAGGTGTCATTCTGGGACATAAGATCTCAAGGTGTGGCATCGAGGTGGACACTAGCAAGGTTGAAGCAATATCTAAGCTTCCTCCACTAAAGTCCATGACGGGAGTGAGGAGCTTCCTCGGGCACGCCGGCTATTACCGAAGATTTATCAAGGACTTCTCGAAGATTTCAAAACCATTGTCCAATCTTCTAGTAAAGGATGTTGAATTTGTTTTCTCTGATAACTGTCTAACAACTTTCCAGGCTCTGAAGGACGCCCTTGTCTCACCACCTATCCTCCAAGTGCCAGATTGGAATTTACCGTTCGAGCTTATGTGTGACGCCAGCGACTATGCGGTAGGAGCGGTCCTGGGGCAAAAGAAAGATAAAAGGCACCACGTGATCTACTACGCTAGTCGCACGTTGGACGAAGCTCAGGTAAATTATACAACTACCGAAAAAGAGATGCTTGCAATATCATCTTCGCCTTCGCTAAGTTCAGGTCGTACCTCATTTGAGTAAAGGTCAAAATATATACAAATCATGGGGCAATAAGATATCTAATGCAAAAGAAAGACACAAAGCCCAGGCTGTTGAGGTAGGCCTTATTGCTGTGAGAATTCGACCATGAGATTATCGACAAGAAAGGTGCAGAAAACGTGGTCGCCGACCACTTATCGAGGATCGTAGCTGAAGAACGAGGGGGACCGCCGATCAATGATGACTATGCCGATGAGGCTCTTATGTTGGCTGAAGCTAAAGAAGACTTACTCTGGTTTGCAGATATCTGCAACTATCTTGCTTGTGGAGAACTTCCTCCTGACATCAAATATAATCAGAAAAATAAGCTGTTTGCAGATGCTAAAAATTACTATTGGGATGATCCTCTCCTCTTCAGGAGATGTGCTGATAACTTGTACAGGAGATGCATTCCCGAGGAAGAAACTGCGAACATTCTGAAGGAGTGCCATGCCTCCCCTTATGGGGGACACCTTGGCAGCGAAAGGACTACCGCAAAAGTATTGCAGTCAGGCTTTTATTGGCCTTCTCTATTCAAGGACGCTGCCCAGTTTGTAAAGGTCTGCAAGGAGTGCCAATCAACTGGAAATATAGGGAGAAGGAATGAGATGCCGATGGCGAGTTGGATTGAAGTAGAAATCTTCGATGTGTGGGGGATTGATTACATGGGGTCGTTTTCTCCATCAAGGGGGTATCAATACATCCTAGTGGTTGTAGACTATGTATCAAAGTGGGTAGAAGTCGTAGCAACCCAAACATGTGACGCCAAGTCAGTAATCAAGCTATTCGAGAAGATGATCTTTCCTCGGTTCGGTGTACCCCGCACTGTAATAAGCGACATCGGGTCGCACTTCAGAGAGAGACAGTTCAAAGCACTCCTACGTAAGTATGGAGTCAAGCACAAAATTGCTACACCCTACCACCCACAGACTTCAGGGCAGGTAAAGGTTTCAAACAGACAAATTAAGCAGATCTTGGAGAAAACTATCAGCCGAATGAGGAAGGATTGGTCCATGAAGCTTGACGACGCACTTTGGGCCTACAGGACCGCCTACAAAACACCCATTGGAACCACCCCTTACAAGCTGATCTATGGAAAATCCTGCCATCTACCTCTGGAAATGGAACACAAGGCCCTTTGGGCAATCAAATTCTTAAACATGGACCTTGAGAAAGCAGGAGAAAAGAGATTTTTGCAGCTACAAGAGCTTGAAGAGCTAAGGATGCACGCCTATGAGAACGCAAAAATTTACAAACAAAGTACGAAGGTGTGGCATGACACACACCTAAGGAGAAAAGATGTAAGTAAAGGAGATAAAGTCTTATTATTTAAATCCTCCATTCGTCTTTTTCCTGGGAAATTACAAACAAGGTGGTCGGGACCGTTCACAGTATCGAAGATTTACCTATCGGGAATAATGGAGCTTTACGACAAAGACGATTCGACCAAGGTCTTCCAAGTAAACGGGCATAGAGCAAAAAGGTACTATGAAGATGAAGCTTTTGTCATGAGAGCAGAGATTAACCTGTAGGACATGGGTGTTGTCGAAGGCTGAAAGAGAGGAACCTACACTGGTCGAGCTGGCGACGCAAACTTCAGCGCTCCTCGGGAGGCAGCCCGAGTTTTTTTTCTTCCCTAGAGTAGGATGCATTTTTCTTTCTTGTAAAACAAACATTATGGACTGTAATAAGGCCCGGGTCAATGCACGCGCCAAGCGTATCAACTCTTCTGTTTTATGGGCCACCGCTCTATTTTATAAAGCATTGAGGAGTAATATCATCTGAGGTCGGGGACTTATCTCTAAGCCAATGATTATTTACCCATCAGTAGCTTTTTATTCGCCTAGTTTTTAGTTTTGGCCGCTTACTTCTCCTTTTATTAACCATATCGGGCAGCATCTTAGCTGGAGCGCAGAACCACTTGTATCGGGCGATAGTTTCTCGGCCACAGCAAGGGTCGTGACAGACGACATTCCTGGGCGGCGTGCACCCGTGTCCTGGGTATCGTGCAAGATGAGTAATTGCCCTTGATTAGACGGATGGACTGCCCGTCTTGGGAATAACTTGTCCCAACGGCCGACGCGCGCTCCGGATCTTCCCGTTTTACCCCCAACTGAGTTTGCTATATATAGTAGGGAGGGTTTACCGTGTCGGGATACCACGCTTACTCTTTCAGCCACCCGTACCATGCAGTAATCCACTTTTTGCTCGCATGTCGGCCAGCTCGCCCTCGCCCTCGTGTCGGGCGAGAGCTTCAAAAAGAAAAGGTATAGCCCGACAGTCTGTTCGCCCGACACGGGTTTCATATCACGCACTGCGTATCGGGTTGACGAACTTAGTCGATTTCCCTTGTATCGCCCGACACGTATGAAGCACGACACGTCGGCTGATCACGCTTGCCCAATGCACCATATCGGGTGACACATTTTTCCGTCGTGACGTCCTATCGGGCGGTTGCTTCCTGCGACCTTATCGCCCGACATACCCGTGTCGGGCAGCGTGTTGTGCCACGCAGTTCTCCACATATCATCCAGTCTCGTATCGCCTCAGATTTTCTTTCGATGAACGATACCCGAGCTTTACATCGAGACAAGTTTTATCGAGATATCAGTTTTTCCTACCTAACATTTAAATGATCAATGAACTTGATAACATGTATGGCTCATACAAAACAAACCTCCAGTCGAGTTGACAAACACACTGCGACCACAGCTAAATCAACAACAGTTGGACAGAAACGTCAGAATCCCGAGACAATTGGGTCGTCAAAAGAAGCCCATTTCCTTATCATAGTCTGTCTTCTGCGGTGGTTTGGGACCATCTCCAAAAGACAGTGGAAGCCTTTCTCTGGGAGCCCCTGGATTGAATGTGGGCATTTCGGTTCCATCTACCATGAAGCCACATTCATCATGGGGAGGATATCTTCTTCTTATATAATATCCACAAGTGTTTTCAAGAGCTCTCTGTCTACGATAGGCCGGTTATCATCGTCATAATATGCACGGGCCTTGCGCTTCCTTCTTGAGAGCTTTGCACTTGTTCCGGCTGCATCCAACTGGGAAAGAAAATGGAGACTGCAAATAAGAAGAATGTATTGCAGCTTCTCCAAGGCACAAGTGCAACCACCAGCTAACCTTCACTGGGCTAACATGACCTCACCCTGTCCTCTTCACTACTCTGGGACAGAGAGTGGAGTAAGTTAGGGTGGGGTACCCATGTACCAGTGAGGGAGGTATAAAAATTTTCTTCTTCACCTCCACCCTTTGTGTCATTTCGTTCTTCTCCTATATCATCTGTATGTACCCATGCTCGTATAAAATGTCATGCTCATATAAAAATTTTGAAAACTTTTGCTTATCTTGCTTATTTTGCTCTATACATATGTGCAAAGTTGCTATATTAGTAAAAACCTGATGCGACTTCTTGCCAGTTTGTTTTCTATGTGCATAACGAGATGTAAGTTTTGTTATATCTTTCTAATAATGCTGGCTCAAACAACAAAAAACTACGTTTTTTCGTGCCAAAAATTTAAAAAAAATAATAATCTCACAACAGTTAAGAGACGAGTATGGAGAAAGAAAAAGCTGCCCAAACAGCAAAAATCCTTTTGTTTCCCTTTACCCAACAAAAATCCCAAAAAGAGAAAGAAGCCTTATGAGGGTGAATAAAATCATGAGAGTTGTGCCTAATAAAAGAAAAAGGAAAAAATATATACACACTTGTCGTCCAAAAGTACGCATCTTTAGGCATGGTAGATCCGGGGCAGTGGTACGTAGGATGTGAAATCACTGCTCTAAAGCCAATTGGCTTGGACTGCAGGGACCACTTGCCCGCTAATGGACCCTTACCTGGATGGACTAATGGGAAACAAGACAAACCCCAAAAAGCCTTAGCCTACCCTATGCACAACTTTCTACCCCTAAAAGCTGTTTGGTGTGAAAGCTAACTTCGGAATCATACACAAAAGTCTCGTTGAAGCTGTAGAAATTTTTTTTACTGAAATAATAAGGCAGGAAACGCAAGCCTTTTGTTCGTAGTGGGGCAGCATTATCCGTAAAGGCATCGCTATTCTTGTTTTACCCATTAAGATGAAAACTACACCGAGCAAGAAGAAGCATCATAAAAGAAAATAAATATTGATTGAGGACAATCAAAACGCTAAGTTTGGGGGAGTTGATAACACCAATTTTTGTGATGTTTTTAACCCTTATTTTGTTATCAAAACTGCTTTTTTTTAACTACTTTCCTCTCTTTTATATGTACTTTTGCAATAACCGGCCAAACAACGCTCTTAATTCAATATTTCCATATTTTGCAGTGTTTTCCTCCAATTTTGACACATTTATCATCAATAAGGCCGTCTTGGCCCACAAACATGATTCCACCTGCATCGGCCTCCCAGCTGGCCGATATGCACATTGCCCGGCAGGGAAACGCGATACGTCAACGCGCGATGTGAGTATGTCGCGCAAGAAGGAACTGTTGGATGACACGCCTCTTTACCCGACAGGGAGCTGAGCGCGCCACAACTACTCAACGTGTCGCACGATATCGGCCACCCACCGGAAGGCGCCTCTCGCCACGATGCCCAACAGCCGACATCCTCATGCCGGGCGATACTTGCATCGGCCGTCCACCAACTGTGCGATAATAAGGAGGACACATGGCGCTCTGTGCACCATAACTTCCCCAACCGCTGCCTATAAATAGCAGCTACATGGAGCCGAAAAGACAGGTCGGAACCCTGCGCGAATCTTCCCAAGGGGAGCTGCGAGAGCAAGAGTATCGTGCCTCAGTGGCTGTGACGGGCGGCACTAGGTGAGCATTTATCCATCCCGAAAGGGAAGAAATGGTTCACTTAGTGTCATCTCGAGCACCACTACAGGCCGATATTGTACGACATAACGTAGATTCTGGATACAAGTGACCGATACTAGACACACCTCACTTTAGCCCGGCACGATACTAACCTCGATATGTGTCGCTCGTCGTGGCGTGTCGCCCGAGAGGGTGCCGCCCGACATGACCGTATCGGGCCAGGATTCTCACACGATACAACCGGCCCATCACCGTGTGCTGCCTGAGAGGGCGTGCCGCCCGACACGGCTGTACTGGGCTAGGGTCCTACCCGGTATCGGGTTGGAGGGTCAGCTGTAGTCTGTCGACCTTTTATATCAAGAAGGCGACGTTTATCCTTTATTTTCTGTCATTTCTTTCTTTACTTTACGCAATGTAACCAGACCTTATTTGTTAATGGAAATAGAGGAGTTTAATTATCTGCTGCTTTATGTTTGGTACCTTTAATGGGTGATTGCCATGTTTAATATCTGAACGCTAGCTTACATGTTTGGATCGCGTTTCGATTAGCTACCGAATCGTGTTTTTCCGTTGCAACAACCTCGAGAGAGGTGTAGTGGCTCTAGTGTTTGGTCCGATTCTGGAGTACGAGAGTGCCCAGAATCGGAGTTGCCTTAGTGACCTTTCCACTCTAATTTAAGTCCAGCAACCTCGAGAGGTGTGTTGATGCCTTGTTAGAGGTACCCGCTTCGAGAGGAGGGGTACAAGATTGTTCCTACCGCCGCTTGTTTTACCGGAGCTTTCTCCTTCGTACCTTGCTTAGCTTTAGTATTATCTCTCTGTTTCCGTTGCATGAAAACCCCTAAAAACTGATAAATGCTTAAAACCATTAATCTTTCTTGTAACTCCAATTGAAGATAGTTTCTTTTATTTTGATGATCTCCAGTTGTTCCTTTTGGGAAATTTTGTTACCTCTTTACTTCTTTTGCCGAAGTGTAGCATGTCGATTCCGAGTTCTCAACACTACCACCCTTGTCCCTATGTTCGACCCCGTATATCTACTTCGACCCCGTAAGCAAAGTTGCAGGGGCCTAGAGGGTTTCAGGTTATAAATGTAAAAGCTCGACTACCTCAAATCCGCCTCTAAATTTTGGACGCGCGATTTAGGCCGGTCAGTAGGAAACCCATGCACTGCGGAGAAAGAAGAAACAACCACGCCACGGGAAGATGGCTCGCACCTAGAGAACCTAAGGACTTTGGCCGAGCATGAGGGAGAAGGGGAGGCACCCAGGGAGAGAGGGTTCTAGCGAGACGAGCGCCAGTCGCCTCCCCCCCTGAGAAAGAGCACCACCGCCTGGGACTACTGGATCTCTCTACGATCACAAACCCTAGCAGAGGCCCTTCTTTTCACACACCATAAGTACATTGCATTATATTTTATCTATAAAAATATACTATGAATTGATTGCATGCATTACCTAAAGTCTCTGCCCAAGCTATTATGTTGATTTTGGTTTTCTGTTATTTATAAACAATAAGTTCTTCTCAAAGAATATGGACAATGTATATCCTCAACCTTATTATATATATATTTTTTAATTCCATGTATGGGACAAAACAGTTATACATATATAAAATATGCATATATATATAAGTATATATACACATACATTTACATATATATATTTATATATATAAATACATAGAGACACACACATATTGTATAAATATATATACAATATATTCTTGTTTGTGATTATATATATATATATATTCATGTATCACTACAGTTTGGAAATTAGTATTTTTTAAATTATAAAAAACACTAATGTGTTGTTTGTAAGAATGGTTTTGGACTCAGGCTCTCCAATTTTTATTTAAAAGTTCTACAAAAAACATAATCATTATAATATATATTATTATATTTTTTAAATTAAGAAAAAATATTAACTAATTAATATCATATCTAGGGTTTGAGAAACATATAAGGAAGTATACATACATATATATATATATGTATGTATATATATGTTTATGAGAGTCTATCTTCTCTCTAGGTTTTGAGAGCTAGTGAAAAGGGATTAGGGCTTGTCACCATTATGGCACAATGGTGACCAGCAATGGGTTGGCCAGTGTCTATGAGAAATGACGAGGAGAGCTGAGAATAATGGAATGTGTGAAGAATTAGTGACTCTACAGATAAAATATAGAAGGACGTTGAGAAAAGGGGATAGTTGTGGATTTCATGTGTTGGTCATAATAAGAGAGGAAGACGAAGAGGCAACTATAGAAGATGCTCATGGTGGTGATGGTAGAGGTCATTGAAACACCATGGTACCATCTTTAATTATGGGGTGAATCTCAATAAAGACCATGGTATTTTCAAAAAGACTGTAAGAACAACATGCATGACATTGACAATTCTAGACAAGTAGTTCAAGTTCCAAGCCTACCATTATAAGTTCACTTGAAGGGGGTAGTTGATCAGTCACAATTTCTCTTCCAAAAATAAGAGGATTTTGAGGTACCAGACTTATATTTTTATAACTCAACACTTAGGCCTCCGCACATATATTAACGGGGTCCAATGTAGTAGATTGTGGTCAAATATAGGGACTAGTGTGGTAATTGTTAAGATGCTTGGTATTTTGACTTATATACACCAATCAAAGAATAAGATAAGGTGTGTGTCCATTATAGAGTGATGATTCTCCAAGAAACATCCAACAAATAATTAAAGTAAAATGAAAGATAAAACAAAGAGCTAGAATGATAAAGGATAAGAAGATAAATATGAAAGGAAACTTAAATTGTGTTTCACCATATAAAGTCTCTCACCAACAAGAAATTCTCAAACCCATTCTATATCCTTAGAAATTTTACAAGCAATAATCATTAGTATCAATTCCTCCTCTCTTATTCTTAGGATAGATCTAGATCATAAGGTTACCTCTA
Source organism: Alisma plantago-aquatica (assembly GCA_963693085.1). Lineage (NCBI taxonomy): Eukaryota > Viridiplantae > Streptophyta > Magnoliopsida > Alismatales > Alismataceae > Alisma > Alisma plantago-aquatica. Next base: position 963,134,270 of record OY856411.1, on the reverse strand, counting down.
TCATGAGATGGCAAATAAACAATCACCAGGAAAACATATGATCATTAGGTTAAGCATTCAAACATTCCCATTCATTCATATAACTCTACAAGTCTTACATATGTGTTAACACAACTCTCTCGAGGTATTAACAATCAAACAACACAAGATGGTAGCTAATCATGAAAGTGAAGCATTAAGAACAAGAATATGTAGATAAACATTTCTAAGAGTATATATTATATGGATAAGGGTATTTACATGTTGGGAGTGCCTTAGTCACTAATTCCCACCCAAGGTAAATGACTAGCCACTCATGGTGGTGAGTGACATTGAAAAATTACAAGTATGGCGAGACATGGGGATGGAGATGGAAGGAGGAGAATAGATTAGAGAAGAAGTTTAAAGATACACCAAAAGTAACCCAAAATGAGTCAAGGTCGATGGAGACCTCTATCTCTCTAAACATGGTGATGTCATTGAATATGGTTTCGCTCATTATCTTCCATCTCTCAAAGAAAACATCATGTGTTGGTTGAAGGTGATGGAGGAACTCTAACCTTTGGACTCTCATCCTCCTAATGCATAGAAGTGATGGAAGTAGCAAAGATCTACAGAATAGAAGCACTTAAGCATAACTTTATATTCAATTTCAAACCACGTGATGTAAAATGATCGACCCTTCTTAGACAGAAGGCAGTCTGCTATTTATATCCCACGGTGCGGGACATAGGGTGTACAAAATTTGGTGTGTTGTCATTTGTAGATTCTTCTCGATCATGTGTAGATTTCCATAGTACCAAATGTACTCGCATGTGATGAATTCAAACAACACTATCATGCTATCTCTACCTCTTATAACCACTTCAAATATTGCATCCAAGTGAATGAGGCCCATCATATTGAACCATTTCGTGATGAATAGGGTACTTTTTAGAGATTGATTAGTTTTAAAATTTGGTTATGTGGGCATGTTAAGGCATCACCTCAAGTAAGTAGGGTTGAATGATGAACACATGCATAGATGTAATCATAAGATTTGAATCTAGACTTGTTAGATACTCATTTTGATTATCAAGAAAAAGAAAAATAATAAAAAAATAGATAAATATGATGCAAGATGCAATGAGGAGATTTGAAGTTAAAAAGATAGGTGTGGGTGTGAGTTTAATACATACCACTTACTCTTAACAAAGTAAAAGTTTACTCGTACTTGATAAAACACAAAATCTAGGATGGAGTGGAAAAATATTTTGGTTGGACCACAACATATGGTTTCTATCCAATCAAAAAAATATCAACCATCTACATTTAGAAAGGAAATTTCATAACTTAAAATTGTATCTATAGATGCGTCAATGGAACTGATAGAATAAATTGGACACATAAAATAAATTTTTTTGGAAGCAAGTGTTGTTAAATGATGTCCCATGTGTGGAGGGACATGAAATTTTAATGAATTAACTGAGCATACACTAAATACACATGTCATAGATCACATTTTGTGTATGTGCAAAGTCCTTTCTACCATTACCCAATTAAATTGGGGATTATTTGATTGGAGTCTATTCAAGATTATGTCTGGATTCCCTTTTAGTTTTTTGTGAAACACCTACACCGTCACGTAGTCGTGGTTATTCTTTTTCATATAAAACTCTAAAATTTTGACATTTTTAAATTAACAATGGTCTTTTAAGAAAATGTCATACATTTCAATAAAATATTTATAAGGACCTTTTACCTTCATCTTTATCTATAAAAAGAACGGTTTTGATAACAAGAATTTTAGTACCTATACTTTGGAATGAAAACTTTCATAATAGTATAAGTGTTTAACTATTTTTCCTCTCCTTTCTTTAAAATGTCAATTTATATTTTCTTAGGTATGTAAGAACATTTTCCATTATAAATTCCTCCGGTCCAAAAAGTTTATTTTAATTGTTCATTTTGTTTGCTCTTCCTATCTTCCCCCATTGGAAGACATGTATGTATAATGGGAACATTTGTAGAGATTTGAGGATGTTTGATCCGCATCGATCATTGTAAACAATGATAGCAGTAAAAATGGTTGTACATAAGTATTATGATCCAACAATATGAAAGTGTAATTGTTTTATTTTCTTAGATTGAATTCAAATGACCTAGCAGTTTTATTTTTACATCAAGTGGCAACCAACTGACCTTCCTAATTGTAATTAGATTTAAAATTTTTGGATTGCTCTTTTATGAAAAAGTTGTTTTTTGGTTGGATATTAGTTTAAATTATTTTGAGTTTACACATAAAAAAGGTGCACTGATTTTTTTCCTTAATTCCTCACAAAATTAGAATCCTTTTTCTTTTATCATTATCTCATTGTCTTGGACTCTTGCTTGAGAAAAAAATGGACCTAGTAGTTTTATGTTTGAGAAGAGGTCTCTAGATTCTGAAAAACAAACACATTAAATTTTATGTTTGTACCAAAAAGCATTAAAATAATTCTTATGGATAAAAACCATTCAGTTAAGCCATAAAATAATCCATTGTGTTGATATTAAAATAGTTTAAGATAGGTAATGAAACATGATCATTGATGTAGGACATCTTGTTCACATGATAATAGGCATCAAGATATTTTGTCTTGCATGGATGGGTCTACACGACATTGTAATCATAATTATTCATTTTCATGCAAAGTAGTACAATTTTTGACAATTTTAAAATTAATAAAGGATGTTTTTGGAAAGTCAGACATTTCATGAAAATTATTTATAAGATTTATCTACCTCCATATTAATCTATAAAAATTATCCTTATTATCACAAGGATTTAAGAATGTATACTTCGGAATGAAAAATTTCATCATATAACTAGTGTTTAACTATTTTCCTCTCCTTTATTCAAAATTTTATTTTGTATTTCCTTTGGTTTGTAAGACCATTTTTCATTCTAAAATGATCCTTTTCAAAACATTATTTTTCATTAATCATTTTCTCTTCACTTCCTACTTACTAATCCATTTTGATCTAGCCTCAATTCCAACACATGTGTGTATAATGGGACCATCTATAGAGATTGAGGACATTTGATCCACATTGATCACTATAAACAAAGACAGGAACAACCAATATTGTCCATAATATCACGATCCACCAATATGAAAATTTTATTGTTTTAATTTTCTTATATTGAATTCAAATGATCTTGCAATTTTATTTTTTAATAGAGAAACAACAATGTGTTGACCCTTACCTATCACAATAATATTGTAATATCTCATTTTAAACCCATTAACTTTTTGTGTAATATGTTATTTATTTTTGTGTTTCTGCATAACTACATATACATCAATTTGTTTCATTTATTTCTTATAATCTATAACCCTTTTTATTTCTTCATTACCTCATTTTCTTGGCCTCAAGTTTGTGATGAAAATAGACCAAGTAGTTGTATGTGTGAGATGAGTTCTCTACATTATGACAAACACACACATTGAATTTTTTTATCTTTAAATCATAAACCCTTCATTTAATTCTTATAAATAAACAAAAATATGTGAATCCATACAAGCATCCACTACATTGATATTAGAATAGTTTAAGGCAGTTAATGAAAAATATTTGTATATGGAGGACATCTTGTTCACCTGTTAATATAAACTAAGACAATTTATCATACTTTGGCGTGTGGCACTTGACTCAAAGGATACACTTACTTTTATGTTTGACTATTTGGTTACAAACTCTAATGGGAGAACAATCCTTAAAAAAAAAGAGGTTAGTACTCAAGCATGATTCCCACAATCAACTCTATTTTGTTCTTGGATTATACCATAAAACCTATCATTTATGACTATAATAGTTTCTCAATCACGATTTTGATTTTCGTCTACCAAGAATATACACAATCTAGGATCAACACTCTGTAGGTCTCATATCTTTATATAGACAATGTGAGACATGTAGTTTCTAATTATTTAGACTTCTATTTTGGTGATTGTTCATGTAACTTAAATGCAACGTTGAAATATCCATCAACTAACTTAACCAAATTTCATATAAATAATATTTGTGTTCTTAAAATAGTTATTTACCTACAACTTAACCTCCTTGAGAATTTTTATAAAAACTTAATTAAAATAATTAGGGATCTGTAGGTGTTGCTTTCCTCATTATCGATAAACATATATGATGTTAGGACATAAATTTCTTGTCTTTTTAAATTGGTTCTATGTATTTCATTAATCTTCCATATAAAATATTCCATTAATGAGGAAATATGTTTGGTATAATTTTATAAATATTTATGGACGTTTGATAGGAATTTAATAGAGAATATATCTTGTTGATAACCATTGTATTTATGAGCTTTTCCATTTAATTTTCCATACCTTTTCATTTACTAAAATCATTTGTTTTATTTCACTGGCTCATTTGTACATATTGTAAAAGCTTATCAATAATGGAAATAAAGAAACAACTTATTTTATTCAATTGTCAAATTGTAGAAAATATGCATATTTCTATATTAAGCTGACAAATAATTTTTTTCTACCAATACAATATTCTTTTTTGGAATTTATATTGCTCAAAAATATGAAAACATTTATCAATAATAACATATATGAGGAAATCTATCAACCTATGAATCACAAATAGAACAATTTTTTTCTAGTACAAAAATTATGGGAGAACGTGTGATATATTGATACTCGAATTGAGAAAGGCCAATAATATGATGAACAACGTAGACATGAGCCAATGTGGTTGCTCCTTTATTCAACCTAATGTGAAATAGAGATTTCGATAGTTAGTACATAATTATGCCATATAGTCAGTATGTAACTTATAGACAAACATGCCAATCATGATATGTTAAAAGCTTACTAGACTTCATCTGATCCATTCTATAATGTAGGAAGAAGGATTTTGTTGTTATTCTCCTACTCGTGGATACTCTCTTATTCACCATGTTTTTGAGAAATATTAAGATACTCCTCTAATAACTTAGCAATAAAAAAAGGAAAATATTTTAAAATAAGGTGACCAACAAGTAATTAGGAAATGTTTGTTGGATGAGAAAGAGAAAACTTCTCAAGTCACAAAAGGCCAACTTAATTTCTCTCCCCACTACTACCCTTGTCTTCATTGTTAAAATATATAATAGTTGAATATTCTAGTAAAATATAAGGAAACATATATAATTAATATATGAAAGAGAGGGTTGGTTAAATTTATTCAATTTTTCTGTTATAACAACGAGTTTGAAAGTTTGATCAGTAACATTTTGAAAATGGAGTTTTCTCTTGTTCTTGCATTTCTCTATTTCTCCTATCTATTTTTTTTATTTCTCTCCCATATCAATCATTTACCTACTTTAAAATTATAAACTTCTTAATTATGATGATTTTATGTTGTCTAACACAATGATTATGTAATTCTCTACTTAATATGGAAGGGGTTGAAAACAACATATTTAATATAAAAAAAACAAATGTTACAAAGATTTTAAATACTAAATAAATGTCTTTGTAAATGACCATGCTACAAGTTAGTATACAAATCTTTTTTTAATTGCAAAGCCAATGATAAGAAAACAAAACTTATTTAAAATCTTATTTTATTTTTAGATCAGTTATCTTTTTCCTCCTGAAGGGACTGGTAGCTGAATTAGTTGCCCACACTTTTGAGAAAGCATTTTTGTAAATATTTTTGCCGTATCATTTTGATTTTTCATGAATGTACAAAGAATGAGTAAACAAAGATATATATGAAATTTTCTTGTAAGATTATATTTTTTCAAATATGAAATATTAAACTTATAGATGTTGAAATATTATGGAAACATCACATTTATCATCAAACTTAATTAGCTCTCTCCGCTCCATATTTTCAAAACTAAAATTAAACATGCAACCGCCCATTCAAATCCAAGAACTTATTACTCTAATTTTTCTAACATTTCTATCCTCTAACTATAATATTTTATAAAATAATTTTGACTAATTGATCAATGTTTTCTCATTTCAAAAATAAGACATTAGCTATAAAACATAATTACCAAATCTTTCTTTGAATTATTAGGATAAATTTCAAAAAAATATCTTTAAAATTTATAAAAATAAACCACTCAAATGAAATGTCATGTCAGTAAAGAGGAAATGTTTGTAGAGGTAGAAAATCAAAATTTGTCAAGACACAAAATGCCAAATTAATTTCTTTCCCAACTGATAGGTTTGGACTTTGTCATGAAAATATATAAAAGTTCAATGCACAAGGAAAGTATAAAGCAACACATAAATAATATAAGACAGATAGATTTAGATTTCATTACGATGAATTTATCTATTACAATAATTTAAAAAAAATGTAATCAGGACCACTGATATTCAAAGTGGAGTTCTTCTCATATTTCCCTTATTTTAAGTTTATCTTATATGTCTCCCATCCAAATACTTTACTACCCATAACCTTTATAATTATAATGGTTTTTTTATTGTTCAATATAATTACAATTATTCTTCATACATCACACTCATTATCAAACATAATTACATATCTTTAATCAATCTTCTAAAAAATATGATTGTATATGCATCCTTCATTCAAATCCAATAATCTCATACTCCAATTCCCCTCTCATATCTTTCCTCTACTTAAAATCTTTTAATATAACATTTTTAGCTAATTGATCTACATTTCTTTGTATTAAAAATGCAACATCATTAGTGAAAAATAATTATACCTCTTAACTCATATTTTATCCTTTACAAAATGTCTGTAATTATATTCCATTGAAACAACAATATCTAACATGGTTGTAGATATATACTCATTGGTTGAAAAATAGCTTCTGCCATATTGTAAAAAGAGAGAATCTATTGGACAAAAATTTGACGTTATTTATTTTCTAGACAATACCATTGTATTATATCATTTTGGAGTTCCACATCGTTCTTGATTGGCCTAACATTTCTTTACTCATTTCTTTCAAGTTCTCATTGATTTTCTCTCACCACTCACGTTATCAAGTACATATTTTCTCATGAAACTACAACTTCCTATATCAATTAACAAAACATTCTTACGAACATGGCATTCTAAGTCTTACTATCTGTATTGTATATATTTTCAACACATAGAGCATCATCTTACATGAAACTATTCCTAAGTCTCTCTCTCCCTCTAATATAAGGTTTTAAAATTCTCTCTTCCGCATAAAATATCATCACAATACTGACTATCCACTCAACTAATGCATTTTTCTAATTCAAACTACACCACCTCATGCCAACACCGTTCTTGAATCTATGACATTCTATTTGTATATCACTATTTATTTTTATCACCAATGGGACGAGATGACCAAATAGATCGACACTAGGATCATCAATGAAGTGGCTGCATTGGATCCCTACTGTAACATTCAACAATATACCACAATTATCACTCACCTCATGAATTAGAGAAATAAGGGGGTCACTCTCCTTTTGTTATCCTCTCTCTCCTTTCATCCTACCTCAAATATGAAAGACATTTCCAAATTTCAATCACTCTACCCCTTTGATTATGTCCACTAGTAGATGATTTTTGTATTTCTTCAATAGCCAACAATATATGTGATTTACGTTGATGCCATGAAGTTTCCTTGAGTGTATCTCCTCGACTAGCATGATTATTTATCTTTTTTTCTTGCGCACACAAAAATTGCAACTCAAAGACCATTTAGAATCGATATCTTCAAACATTTAGATATGATTTTTTATTCTTTATGTGTTGAAAGAATGTTAAAGACAGACCTTCATATGGTGTGTAAATCTTTGTAGTATCTATTTATAAGATTACAATATAAAAATATAATCCATGTTTTTAGGACAGACGACCTCTCCATTCTATATTTTTTATTTCAAAATTTCAAGCATACATAGAAAAACATTACAACTAAGTCAAGTACACTATTCTTTTATTTTTGTAGAAATACTATAAAGTATTTAATATTATTATGTTACTTTTACTTATCTAAACAATATTTATCTAATCATATTATTTTATTTTAAATTTATACTTTCTTACCATTTCTTATTAGTTTTCTCTCAGCATTCATATGTTAACCACTACATTTCTTTTCCTGTTTGGTTTGCTTTATGATTAAAGTGTAACATCAGATTTTAAAATGATGTCTCAACTCTCTCATCCCACTAATACATTTTATTTAAATATAAAAATCATAATCCTCAGTTAAATATTTCTAAAATCTCTCTCCCCCACCAACACAAGGTTTGAAGTGTCTCTTCTATAGAATATAACATCATTTTACAAATTATCAACTCTCTCCCTCCGAAAGTAGTGCATGTTATTTTCAATTTAAACAACATAATCCCACATATGCATACTATCTCAAACCCCAGTGATCTATAAATTTTGCATCTCACCTCCCTTGACTTCACACACCATAAGTACATTGCATTGTTTTTTATCTATAAAACTATACTCTGAATTGGGTGCATGTATTTCCAACTTCCGTTGTCCCCAAATATTATGTTGATTTTCGTTTTATATTATTTACAAACAATAAGTTCTTCTAAAAGAATATGGATGATGTATATCCTCAACCTTTTTATATGTCCTTTTTTAGATTCCATGTACGGGACATAACAACTATAAATATGTAAAATATGTATATATATATACATATACATTTACATACATATATATTTATATATACAAATACATAGAGACAAACACATATTGTATAAATATATATATACAATATATTTTTGTGTGTTGACATATATATATCATGTATCACTATAGTTTGGAAATTAGTAATTTTTAAATTATAAAAAATACTAACATTTTGTTTGTATGAATGTTTCTGGACTCAACCTCTCTAATTTTTATTTTAAATTTATACAAAAACATAATCATTATAATATATATTATTTCATTTTTTTAAATTAATAAAAATATTAAGTAATAATATCATATCTAGGATTTGAGAAACGTATAAGAAAGTATAAATATATATGTATATATGTATGTTTATGAGACTCTACCTTCACTCTAGGTTTTGAGAGCTACTGAGAAAGTGATTAGGGCATGCCACTATGATGGTAAAATGGCGACCAACAATGGATTGGCCGGTGTCTATGAGAAATGACGAGGAGGGGCAACAACCATGGAATGTGAGAAGAATTAGTGAATCTAGAGATAAAGCATAGAAGGAGGTTGTGAAAAGGGGATCATTGTGGAATTCATGTGGTGGTCATAATAAGAGAGGGAGACCAAGAGGCAACTATAGTAGATGCTCATGGTGGTGATGGTAGAGGTCGTTCAAACACCATGATACCATCTTTAATTGTGGGGTGAATCACGATAAAGACCATGGCATTTTCAAGAAGACTCTGAGAACAACATACAAGACATTGACAGTGCCAGAGAAGTAGCTCAAGCTCGAATCCTACCATTGTAAGTTCACTTGAAGGGGGTAGTTGATCGGTCACAATTTCTCTTCCAAAAAGAAGGGGATTTAGAGTAACCAGCCTTTTCATTTTTATAACTCGACACATAGGCCTCTGTACAAATATTAATGGGGTTCGATGTAGTAGACTATGGTGAAACATAGGTATAAGGGAGGTAGTTGTTAAGATGCTTGGTTTCTCGACTTATATACACCAATCAAAGCATAAGAAAAGGTGTGTGTCCCCTATAGAATGATGATTCTCCAAGAAACATCCAACAAATAAGTAAAGTAACACGAAAGATAAAACAAAGGGCTAGAATGATAAAGGATAAGAAAATAAATATGTAAGGAAATTTAAATTGGGTTTCACCATATAAAATATCTCACCAAAAAGAAATACTCAAACCCATTTTATATCCTTAGAAATTTAACAAGCAATAATCATTAGTATCAATTCCTCCTTTTATTCTTAGGACAAATCTAGATCATAATGTTACCTCTCTCTCGAGATGGAAAACAAACAATCACCAGGAAAACATATGATCATCAAGTTAAGCATTCCAACATTCTCATTCATTCACATAACTCCATAAGTCTTACAGATGTGTTCACACTACTCTCTCGAGGTATTAACAATTAAACAACGCAACATGGTAGTTGATCATGAAAATGTAGCATTAAGAACATGTATATATAGATGAACATTTCTAAGAGTATATATATTCTTTGGATAAGGTTATTTACATGTTGGGAGTGCCTTAGTGGCTACTTCCCACCCAAGGTAAATGACTAGCCCATCATGGTGGTGAGTGACAAGGCAAAATTACAAGTATGGCAAGACATGGGGATGGAGATGAAAGGAGGAGAAAAAATCACAGAAGTTTAAAGATACACCAAAAGTAACCCAAAATGAGTCAAGGTCGATGGAGACATCTGCCTCTCTAAACTTGGCGATGGCATTGAAGATGGTTGGGTTCTCTATCTTCCATCCCTCAAAGAAAAAATCAGGTGTTGGTCGAAGGTGATTGAGGAACTCTGACCTTTGGACTCTCATCCTCCTAATGCAAAGAAGTGATGGAAATAGCAAAGATCAATGCACTATAAGAACTTGAGCATAACTTTATATTCAATTTCTAACCACGTGATGTGAAGCGATTGACCCTTCTTTGATAGAAGGTGGTCTGCTATTTATAGTCCACGGTGCAGGTCATAGGGTGTATAAAATTTGGTGTGTTGTGATTCATAGATTCTTCTCAATCATGTGAAGATTTCCATAGTACCACATGCACCTGCATGTGATGAATTCAAACAACACTATCATGCTATCTCTACTTCTTATGACCCCTTCAAATATGGCATCCAAGTCAATGAGGCCCATCCTATTAAGCCATTTAGGGATGTATAGGGTAATTTCTAGTGATTGATTAGTTTGAAAATTTGGTTGTGTGGACATGTTAAGGCATCGCCTCAAGTAAGAAGGGTTGAATGATGCACGCATACATAGATGTAATCGTATAATTTGAATCTAGACTTGTTAGATACTTGATTTGATTATCAAGAAAAAAAAAAGATAAATATGATGCATGATGCAATGAGGAGATATGAAGTTAAAATGGATAGGAGTGTATGCGAGTTGAATACAAACCACTTACTCTCAACAAAGTAAAAGTTTAGTCATCCTTAATACAACACAAAATCTAAGATGGAGTGGAAAAATATTTTGGTTGCACAACAACATATGGTTTCTATCCGATCAACAAAATATCAACCATCTATATTTAGAAAGGAAATTTCATAACTTGAAATTGTATCTAGAGATGCATTAATGGAACTGATAGAATAAAATGGACACATAAAAAAAATTAGACGCAAGTGTTGTTAGATGATGACCCAAGTGTGGAGGGACGTGAAATTTTAATGACATTAAATGAGCATACAGTAAATACACATGTCATAGGGCACAATATGTGTCTGTGCAAAGTCCTTTATTCCGTTACCCACTTAAATTGGGGATTATTTGAGTGGAATCTATTCAAGATGATGTTAGGATTCCCTTTTAGTTTTTTGCAATGCACCTACAACGTCATCTAGTCTTGGTTATTCTTTTTTGTATAAAACACTAAAATTTTGACATTTTTAAATGAACAAACGTCTTTTTAGAAAATGTCACACATTTCAACAAAATATTTATAAGGACCTTTGAAATTCATCTTTATCTATAAACATAACCGTTTTGATCACAATGATTTAAGTACCTATACTTTGGAATGAAAATTTCCATAATAGTATAAGTGTTTAACTATTTTTCCTCTCCTTCCTTCAAATTGACAATTTATATTTTCTTAAGTATGTAAGAACTTTTTCCAATATATGTAAGAACTTCAAAATATGCAAAAACATTACAACTAAGTCTAGTACACTATTGTTTTATTTTTGTACAAATACTGACAAATATCTAATATTATTAAGTTACTTTTTACTTATCTAGCCAATACTTCTCAAATCATATTATTTCATTTAAAATTTATACTTACTTACCATTTATTAGTAGTTATCTCTCAGCATTCATATGCTAACCACTACATTTATTTTCCTATTTGGCTTCCTTTATGATTAAAGTGTAACATCAAATTTGAATATGATGTCTCAAATCACGGTTATTCTTTTTAATGTAAAATAGTAAATTTTGACATTTTTTAATTAACAAAGGTCTTTTTAGAAAATTCCATACATTTCAAAAAAAATATTTATAAGGATCTTTTACCTTCTTCTTTATCTCTAAAAACAACCCTTTTGATCACAAGGATTTAAGTACCTATACTTTGGAATGAAAAATTTCATAATAGTATCAATTTTTAACTATTTTTCCTATCCTTTCTTTAAAATGTCAATTTATATTTTCTTAGGTATGTAAGAAAATTTTTCATTATAAAATTCTCCTTTCCAAAAGGTTTATTTTAATTGTTCATTTTGTTTTCTCTTCCTATCTTCCCCTATTGGAAGACATGTATGTACAACGGGAATATTTGCAGAGATTTGAGGATGTTTGATCCAGATTGATCATTGTAAACAACGATGTCAGTAACCATGGTTGTCCATAAGTATTATGATCCAACGGTATGAAAGTGTAATTGTTTTATTTTCTTAGATTGAATTCAAATGACCTAGCAATTTTATTTTTAGATCAAGTTGCAACCAACTGTTGACCTTCCTCATTGTAATTAGATTGCAAATATTGGATTGCTCATTGATAAATATGTTGTTTTTGGTTGAATATTTGTTTCTATTATTTTGAGTTTACACGTAAGGTACATTGATTTTTTTCCTTTATTCCTCACAAAAATAAAATCCTTTTTCTTTTTTCATTACCTCATATTCTTGGACTAGTCTTGGACTCTTGCTCGAGGAGAAAATGGACCTAGTAGTTTTATGTCTGAGAAGAGTTCTCTTGAGTATTAAAAACACACACATTGAATTTTTTCATATTTGTACCAAAAAGCATTTAGATAATTTTTATTGACAAACACAATTCAGTGAAGCCATAAAAGAATCCATTGCATTGATATTAAAATGGTTTATGATAGGTAATGAAACATGATAATTGGTGGAGGACATCTTGTTCACATGATAATAGGCATCAAGATATTTTGTCATACGGGGATGGGTCTACACCACATTATAATCATCGTTATTCTTTTTTCATGCAAAGTAGTACATTTTTTGACAATTTTTAAATTAACAAAGGTCAACTTAGGAAAGTCACACATTTCATAAAAATTATTTATAAGATTTGTCTACCTCCATATTAATCTATAAAAAGTATCCTTCTTATCACAAGGATTTAAAAATGTATACTTTGGAATGAAAAATTTCATCATATAACCAGTGTTTAACTATTTTCCTCTCCTTTCTTCAAAATTTTATTTTCTACTTCCTTAGGTATGTAAGACAATTTTCTTTCTATAATGATCCTTTTCAAAACATTATTTTTAATTATTAATTTGTTCTTCTCTTCCTACTTACCAATCTATTTTGATCTAGCCTCAATTGCAACACATGTGTGTATAAAGGGACCAACTATAGAGATTGAGGACATTTGATCCACATCAATCACTACGTACAATGATAGGAACAACCAATATTGTCCATATTATCATAATCCACCAATATTTAAATTTTATTGTTTTAATTTTCTTATACTGAATTCAAATAATCTTGCAATTTTATTTTTTAATAGAGCAACAACAAGGTGTTGACCCTGACCTATCACAATAAGTTGGCAATATCTAATTTTAAACCAGTTAATTGTTTGTGTAATATTTTATTTATTTTTGAGTTTCCACATAACTATAGATTCATCAATTTGTTTCCTTTATTTCTTATAATCTAGAACAATTTTTATTTTTTCATTACCTCATTTTCTTGGCCTCAAAATTTATGATGAAAATGGACCTAGTATTTCTATGTGAGATGAGTTCTCTAGTTTATGATAAACACAAAAATTGAATTCTTTTATCTTTAAAACATAAACCCTGGATTTATTTCTTATAAATAAACACCAATATGTAAATCAATAGAAGCATCCACTATGTTGATATTAGAATGATTTAAGGCAGTTAAGGGAAAATGTTCTTGGATGGAGGACATATTTTTCACCTGATAATATAAACCAAGATAGTTTGTCATAATTTGGAGTGTGGCACATGACTAAAAGGAACACTTACTTTTATGTTTCACCATTTGGTTACAAATTCTAATGGGAGAACAATATTTTTAAAAAGAGAGGTTAGTACTAAAGCATGATTCTCCACAATCAACTTTATTTTATTCTTAGATTATAAAAAAAAACATATTATTTATTACTATAATAGTTGGTTAATAATGATTTTGATTCTCATCAACCATGGATATACAAAATCCAGGATTAACACTTTGTAGGTCTCATATCTTTTTGTAGACAATGTGAGACGTGTAGATTCTAAATATTTTGACTTCTGTTTTGGTTCTTGTTCATGTTACTTAAATTCAACACCAAAATACCCGTGTACTAAGGTTCCCAAATTTCATATAAATAATATTTGTGTTCTCAAAATAGCTATTTACCTACAACTTAACCTCCTTGAGAATTTTTACAATAAGTAAATTAAAATAACTAGGGATCTGTGGCTGTTGCTTTCCTCATTATCAATAAACATATAAGATTTTAGGGCATATATTTATTGTCTTTTTATATTGGTTCTATGTATTTCATTAATCTTCGATACACTCATGAAATATTTCATTAAAGAGGAAATATGTTTTGTATAATTTTGTGAACACTTATGGACGTTTGATAGGAATTTGATTGAGAGTATAACTTGTTGATAACCATTGTATTTATGAGCTTTTCAATTTAGTTTTCTATACCTTTTCTTTTACTAAAATCATTTGTTTGCATTTCAATGGCTCATTTGTTCATCTGGTAAAAGCTTATCCATAATGAAAATAAAGAACCAACTTATTTTATTCAAGTGTCACATTGTAGAAATTCTGCATATTTCTATACTAAGCTGACAAATAAATTGTCTACGACTATAATATCCTTTTTTGGAATTTATATTTCTCAAAAATAAGAAAATATTTATCAATAATCATATATCCAACGAAATCTGCCAACCTTTGAATCAAAATTAGAAAAAAAATTTCTAGTACAACAATTAAGAGATAACATGTGATATATTGATATTTGAATTGGGAAAGGCTAATAATATGTTGAACAATGTAGACATGATCCCATGTGGTTGCTCCTTTATTCAATCTGATAAGAAATAGAGACTTAGATAGTTAGTACATAATTATGCCATATAGTTAGTACGTAACATATAGACAAACACGCCAATCATATAATGTTGAAATCTTACTAGATGAATGACCACTCGAATGTGAGCAGGCTAACATCTATCCCTTTAGATGTCAGATCTTGACACTTTCTTAGACATTGACGTTCCCTCGACACATATACATTCATCAATAAGTCTCTTACAAACAACACAAAGTTGTTCATTGTTCCATGCTCGATAGAAATAGAAGGGGGTTTGGTGGTGGTGGATCTTTCCTTCTTTGCCTATGGTTGGTTGTGCCTTTGCAAACATCTTGAACTTCAGTAGCTATGACAGATGAAGAAGACAAACACGATGAAACTAGACTTCATGTGATCCTTTTTATAGTTCCTAATGTAGGAAGAAGGATTTTTCTGTTATTCTTTACTCTCTTATTCACCAAGTTTTTGAGAATTATTGAGATATTCCTCTAATATCTTATCCATTAAAAAATGCAAATATTTAAAATAAGGCATCCAACAATTAATTAGAAAATGTTTGTTGAATGAGAAAGAGAAAACTTTTAAAGTCACAAAAGGCCAACTTTATTTCTTTTCTCACTCCTAGGCTTGTCTTCGTCGTTAAAATATATCATAGTTGAATATGCTAGTAAAATAGAATGGAACATATATAATCAATATATGAAAGAGAGAGTTGGTTAAATTTATTGAATTTTTTCCGTTACAACAATGATTTCAAAAGTTTGATCAATAACATTTTGAAAATGGATTTTTCTCCTCTTCTTGCAATTCTCACATGTCTATTTTTTTATTTCTCTCTCATGTCACTCATTTACCTACATTCAAATCAATAGCGTCGTTAATTATGATGATTTTTATATTGTATAACACAATGATTTATGTAATTTTCTTCTTGATATGGAAGGTGTTGGTCAAAATATATTTAATGAAAAAGTTAAAACAAATGTTACAAATATTTTAAATATCCAAACAAACTTCTTTGTACAAGCTCGAGATAAAAATTAGTTTACCAATACTTTTTTAATTGCAAAGTCAATGATACAAACACAAAACTTATTTAAAATCTTATTTTATTTTTAGATCAATGATCTTTGCCATCTTGAAGGGACTAGTAGCCCAATTTATTGCCCACACTTTTGAGAAGACATTTTTGTAAATATTTTTTCCAGATCATTTTGGTTTTCTTGAATGTAAAAAAATGAGTAAACAAAGATACATATAATTATTATTTTTGTAATATGATAGTTTTCTCAAATATGAAATTTTACACTTATAGATGTAGAAAAATTATGGAAACATCCCATTTATTATCAAAAATAATTAGCTCTCTCCGCTCCATATTTTCAAAACTCATGCAATCATCCATTCAAATCCAAGAACTTCTTCCTCTAATTTGTCTAACATTTGTTTCCTCTAACTGTAATATTTAATAAAATAATTTTGACTAATTGATCAACGTTTCCTTATTTAAAAATATGACATTAGCTATAAAAATAATTATCAAATCTTTCTTTGAATTATGAGGATAAATTTCCAAATAATATCATTAACATAAATAAAAACAAACCACTCAAATTAAATGTCATGTCAGTAAACAAGAAATGTTCACAGGGGGAGAAAATCAAAATTTGTCAAGACACAAAATGCCAAATTAATTTCTTTCCCAACTGATAGGTTTGGACTTTGTCATGAAAATATATAAAAGTTTAATGCACGAGAAAAATATAAGGCAACACATAAATTATATAGGAATGATAGATTTGGATCTATTTGTGATAATTTTGTCATTATAACAATAATTATTTAGATTTTGTGTAATCAGGATCGGTGATATATAAAGTGGAGCTCTTCTCATATTTCCTTTATTTTAAGTTTGTCTTATATATCTCCTATCCAAATACTTTACTACCCATAACATTTATAATATAATGGTTTTTGTATTGTTCAATATAATTACATTTATTCTTAATACATCACACTAATTATCAAACATAATTACATATGTTCAATCAATCTTCTCAAAAATATAATTGTACATGCATGGTTCATTCAAATCCAAGAATCCCTACTCTGATTCCCCTTTCATATCTTTCCTCTACCTAAAATCTTTTAATCTAACAGTTTTTGCAACATCAACAGTAAAAAAAATAACTACACCTCTCAACTCATACTTTATCCTTTACAAAAATTTAGTAGTCGTATCTAACATGGTTATAGACATATATTCATTGTTTGAAAAATAGCTTCTGTCATATTCTAAAATGAGAGAATCTATTGGAAAGAATTTGACATTGTTTATTTTCTAGACAATATCATCGTATTATACCATTTTGGAGTTCTACACCATTCTTGATTGGTCTAACCTTTCTTTACTCATTTCTTTCAAGTTCTAATTGATTTCCTCTCAACACTCACGTTCTCAAGTATAGTTTTTCTCATGAAACTACAACTTCCTTTATCAATTACGAAGACATTCTTATGAACATGGTATGCTAAGTTGCACTCCCTCTATTGTATAAATTTTCAACTCATAGAGCATATCTTACATGAAATAGTTCTATATATGTGTGTCTCTCCCATAACACAAGGTTTTAAAATTCTCCCTTCCCTATAAAATATTATCACCATACTGACTAACCCATCAACTAATGCATTTTTCTACTTCTAACAACAACACCTTATGTCAACAACATTCTCGAATCTATGACATTCCATTTTTATATAACTATTTCTTTTTATCACCATTGGGATGAGATAACAAAATAGATTGACACTAGGATCATCAATGAAGTGACCGCATTGGATCCCTAGGGTAAAATTCAACAATATACCAACATTGTCACTCATCTCATGATTTTGAGCAACACGAAGGTCACTCTCCTTTTGTTATCCTCTATCTTCTTTAATCCACCTCAAATTTATCTTCTTTAATCCACCTCAAATTTGAAAGACCAGTAGAGAGTTAGCCATTGAGTGAGTCCTCAAGAAGTTTCAAGTTTATCCAAATTTCAATCACTCTTCCCCTTTGATTGTGTCCACTAGTAGATGATTTTTGTATTTCTTAAATAGCAAGAATTAATATTTGATTTACCTTGATTCCATGAAGTTTCCTAGAGTGTACCTCCTCAACTATCATGATTATTTATCTTTTTTCCTTGTGCACACAAAAATTGCAACTCTAAGACCATGTAGAATCTATATCTTCAAACATTTATGTATGATTTTTTAAAGCTATTTTTACATATCTTCAATGCATAACAAATAAAAAAAATCATTTTTTATTTTTAAGCTATTTCAACTATTTTTTTGAAAAAATATCAGGACACCACGGCCGTGCACAACTATTCTTTTATTTTTGTAGAAATACTAACAAATATCAAATATTATTAAGCTATTTTTACATATCTAGACAATACTTTTCTAATCATGTTATTTCATTTAGTATTTATACGTTCCTACCATTTTGTATTAGTTTTCTCTCAGCATTCATATGTTAACCACTACATTTTTTTCCTGTTTGGCTTCCTTTATGATTAAAGTATAACATCATCTTACATATTATCAACTCTCTCTCCAAAACTAGTGCATGTTATTTTCAATTTAAACAACATAATCTCATATATGTGTACTATCTCAAACTTCAGTGATCTATCAATTTTGCATCTCTCCACCCTCGACTTCACACACCATAAGTATATTGTAGTATTCTTTATCTATAAAACTATACTCTAAATTGGTTGCATGTATTTTCTAAAGTCTTTGTCTCTGATTATTATGTTGATTTTGGTTCTCTATTATTTACAAACAATAAGTTTTTCTCAAAGAATATGGACAATTCATATCCTCAACCTTTTTATATATCCTTTTTTAAATTCCATGTATGGGACAAAATAGTTATATACATATATAAAATATGTATATATATAAGTTTGCATTTACACATAGATTTACTTACATATATATTTATATATACAAATATATAAAGACACACACATTGTATAAATATATATACAATATATTTTTGTGTGTATTTACATATATATGTGATTACGAGAGAAAGATTCCCCCCACACATGTGGCGGAGGCCGAATGCCAAGGAGGGGGGTAAATCAAGGCAGTAACTGCGATACGAACTCGGGTCTATTTTCTAGGGGACACCATGCTTGACAACTTGAGACACTCCTTGTCAGCTTGTGTTTACATATATATATATATATATATATATATATATATATATATATATATATATATATATATATATATATATATATATATATATATATATATATATATAATGGATAAAATAATTGTGTACCCGAGTACATATAGATTATATGTACCCATCTTCATATATGATGATTATAACATTCTACTCAGTAATCTGACCTTATGGATGTAAAGTGTACGCCTTAGATAAGATGTGTACAAAAAATCACAAAAATCTGATATTCATAGATCATTCAATAAAAGAAAATGTGAATTTCCTAATCAACGGTAAGTTGCTAAAGTTGTAGAAACCGGAATAATATATTACTATATCTCATGATCTATTTCAGATATGGTTATGATTTTCCAAAGACATCTAATATATATATAGTTGAATCAATCCATATGGTTGGATTTTATCAACATACTCCACATATGCTATTTTAATGGGAGGTACACATAACTTACATGTACTGGCCGGTACACACTTCCTAGCCTCTCCCTCTCTCTCTCTGTGTATATATATATATATATATATATATATATATATATATATATATATATATATATATATATATATATATATATATATATATATATATATGTTGATGAGACTCTACCTTCTCTCTAGGTTTTGAGAGATAGTGAGAATGTGATTTGGGGCTTGCCACTGTGATGGAACAATGACGACCAACAAGGGGTTGGTGTCTACGAGCCTAGGTTTTGAGAGCTAGTGAGACAGTGATTTGGGGCTTGCCACTGCGATGACACAATGACGACCAACAAAGGGTTGGTTGATGTCTATGAGCAATGATGACGAGGGATTAGAACCATGGAATGTGAGAATAATTAGTGACTCTAGAGATAAAGCATAGAAAAGAGGTTGAGAAAAGGGGATCATCACGTATTTCATGTGGTGGTCATAATAATAGTGGGAAACGAAGAGGAAAAGTATAGCAGAAGCTCACAGTGGTGATGGTAGAGATAGTTCAAACACAATGGTACCATCTTTGATTGTGGGGTGAATCGCAATAAAGACCATGGAATTTTCATGAAGACTGACTAACAACATACAAGACATTGATAATGAAAGAGAAGTAGCTCAAGCTCCAAGCCTACCATTGTAAGTTCACTTGAAGGGGGTAATTGATCAGTCCAAATTTATCTTCCAAAAGGAGGGGATTTAGAGTAACTAGACTTTTATTTTTGTAACCTGACACTTGGACCCCCACATAGATATTAACATAGTTTGATGTATTTGATTGTTGTCGAACAAAAGGACAAGGGTGGTAGTTGTTAAGATGTTTGGTTACTTGACTTATCTACACCAATCAAAGCATAATACAAGGTGTGTGTCTCCTATGGAATGTTGATTCTGCAAGAAACATGCAACAAACAAATAATGTAAAATAAAGATAAAATAAAGAGCTAGAATGATAAAGGCTAAGAAAATAAATATGGAAGTAAACTTAAATTGGGTTTCACCATATAAAATCTCTCACCAGCAAGAAATACTCAAACCCATTCTATATCCTTAGTAATTTTACTAGAAATAATCATGAGTATCAACTTCCTCTTCTCTTGTTCTTTTAATACATCTAGATCATAAGGTTACCTCTCTCTTGAGATTAATTACAAACAATCACTAGGAAAACATATGATTATTAGCTTAAGAATTCTAACATTCTCATGCATTCATGTATCTCCATAAGTCTTACATATAGGTTAGCACTACTCTCTTGAGGTATTAACAATCAAACAACATGAGATGGTAGCTAATCATCCAAGTGAGGCTTTAAGAACAATAATATTTAGAGAAGCATTGCTAAGAGCATATATTCAATGGATAAGTGTATTTACATGTTGGGAGTGCCTTAGTGGCTACTACCCACCCATTTGAAATGACTAACCACTCATGGTAATGGGTGACATTGCAAAATTACAAGTACAATGAGACATGGGGATGGAGATGGAAGAAGGAGAACATATCAGAGAAGAAGATTTAAGATACACCAATAGTAACCCAAAATGACTCAAGGTCGATGGAGACCTCCGCCTCTCTAAACTTTGCAATGACATTGAAGATGGTTGGGTCTATTATCTTCCATCTCTTGAAGAAAAAATTACGTGTTGCTCAAAGGCGATGTGGTGCGATTCCGCTAGTGGTGCTAACACGCTACTCAATTGAATAGATGCGCCCCACGAGGTTGGAATGCACGGTGGATGGGGGTTGTGCTTTCAAAATTTATAAAACCTAAACTAGCTACCTACGTCTACTAAAACACTACACCCGCAAGCGCACGGGGTCGTGTCGTAGTATAGGAAGGTGGCAAGTAAAGGGTCGATCCACAGGGAAAAGAGGGGGCGCTAGAGCTAGGTTAGTTTAGCTAGGTTCCTACTGCGGAGACCAGGGTTAAGGGTTTGAAGGTTGATTTGGATTGTTAACTAAGGATAAACAAGCAATTTAAAGGCAAGAATGAAATCTATGTTAACCCTAGACTGAATTAAGACTAAGCAAGCAAGGAAAGATTAAGCTAGGTAGGAAAAGGCAATTTACACTAAGGCAAGCAATAGAGAAGCAAAAGAACAATTAAAGAACTAAACTAGCATAAACAAGGAAAGATCAAGGAAAGAAGCTAACTAAGCAAGAAAAGAACTAACTAAGCTAAGTGAGCACAAAACTAGGGTTTTAAGCAGTAAAGAGAGGTGTGGGCTGTTTAGGGGTATGAACTTATCACTTAAGTTGGGGGTGACATATGAACATTATGATTCCATTTAGATTATCCAAACCAAACAACAAGTTAGAGTCTGATGAATTAACCTAAGCTACTAACTGGCCATGGATATGCTAGGTTGTGTATAGGGGAACTAGTCCCTAACACCCCCTACTACCCTTACGAGGCTCAATTGGGTTAGGGGTTACGTTTAATTCAATTAGAGTTTAATCAAGTCTAGGTTTCTAGATTAGACATTCCTAGGGAAATTAGGGGATGAGGGTAGTAATGGGAAGGTGAGATTAGGGTTTTGGACCACAATTCCCCCACATTCTAGCCTTGAGAAGGCACCATGCTAATTGCACTAGAATTATCTAATCTGGCTACTTAGATCTCTCACATAGGTTTAGGGAGATTGATTAAGATGTAGGAAGATGGGAGGCAACCTAGGGATCCAAGAATTGGACCTAGGGGCAAATCCCAAAATTCGCACATATAAGCAATTTGCCTAAATTCCTAGGTGATTTCGCACACAAACCAACAAGCAATCCATGGAGAAGGAGATGCAAATAGAATATAATCATTAACAAATGAAATTACAAAGTTTACATGTCATTTCCCCCCAACATGGTATCAAAGTAACATATTTTCCCCCAAACAGCCCACCCAAGGGGCCTAGCTACTCATAACAAAGAAAAATACAAAAAGAGAGGAGAAAGAGGTAGAAGAAGCCATGGAGCTCGGTGTAGATGAAGAAGTCCTCCTCTCCAGCAGCTGCAGGGACGTCCTCCTTCTTCTCCTTGGATGAAATGGTGTGGAATGATGGAGGGAAGTGGATGGAAGGCTTAGATATGGGGGGTTATGCGGTGGAAATGGTGAAATGGAGTGGATTTGAGGTGGATATGGAGTGGAATGGAGTGGGTGGCGATTTGGGGAGCTAGGAAGGGGTAGAAGGTAGCCAACTCTGTGCCCCATCCGCCACCTAGGTATATATAGGTGTGGGGGAAGCACTAGGTTAAGTTAGGGGCAAAATGGGGAAAGCAATGAAAAAGTGGCTGGATTCTATGAGTAGCACGACCGTGGTGGGTAGGGTAGGCCACGGCCGTGGTGTAGGAGCACGGTCGTGGGAATTAAAATGGCTAAAAGTCAGGTTGGTGGTCAAAACGGGCATGGCCATGGTGGGTTAACACGGCCGTGGTGGAGGTGGTGTGCCCCGGCCGTGGTGGATGGAACGGCCGTGGTGGTCCTGGTTGATGTGGTCGTGGTACTGTTGCACGGCCGTTTTGCTCTGCTGCACCACGGCCGTTTTGTGGAGCACGGCCGTGGTGTCTGACCATTGCACGACCATGTTGCTCTGCACGGCCGTGGTGCTCTCTGCTTCACTTGGATGTTGAGCCTGTTAATTTCTAAGTCATCTAGCACGGCCGTTCTGTGGTACCACGGCCGTGCTGGGTCCTGGATCAGCACTTTAACTTGGATCTTTGGCTTTTCTTGGACTTCTTTGCTTCAATTGATCTTTGGCCACTAGGGGTAGGTCAAGGGAGTAGATGAACCCTAGGATTTCCCCTTCTCTCTCTCTTCCATCAAGTGTGGTCTAAAAGCCTGAAAAACATGCAAATAATGTCCATAAGTGCATTTTATACAAATAAGCATATTAGGGGGAATGACATGCAATCTAACAGGTATAGATGTGATTGAAGAGCAAAAAGACACAAGATGAAGCCCTAAAATAGGGCTGCATCACCACCCCAAACTTAAAACATACTTGTCCTCAAGTATGCTCCAACTCAATCTCTCTACAAACTATCACAAAAAGAAATGACAAATGCAATATAAAAGACGATTGTTGTTGAATGGGATCAAAGATGACTAAGTACATGCATTTCACCTCTTTCCTCTCCTTCTTTCACAATCCAATCATGAAAAGAGCACAAAGCATATGAACTTCAAATATAGCGCATAGAATACACAAGTTATCCATATTTCTTCCATTAAGTTCCGGGTAAACCGTTTCATGGTGGCGTTAATCAAGAATGACTAGGAGTGTTGTTTTACATTCATGCAT
The DNA here is from genome assembly GCA_963693085.1 of Alisma plantago-aquatica. Lineage (NCBI taxonomy): Eukaryota > Viridiplantae > Streptophyta > Magnoliopsida > Alismatales > Alismataceae > Alisma > Alisma plantago-aquatica. The sequence goes on along the minus strand of OY856411.1, from coordinate 963,110,028 downwards.
TCAATCTTATATCTCAAATCACACCAAATGACCCACGTGGCTGCAGATAAGGGTAAAATGAGCTAAGTTTGATGTTTCCTAGCTCAATGGGTATGAAAGTGGAAGAAAGGGTTGCGGTAAGATTTTTGGAGTGTTTTTACACACTCATCTTTTCTTTATTTGAATTCTCTTAAACAGGAGCATCCTTTTATTTTATTTTGCTTTTCTTTTTCTTTTCTTTTCTTTTCTTTTTCTTGCCCTTGGTGTAGATAGGGCATATGGTGGATAGAGTGAAGCGGAGAGATAAAGATATGGCCACCCCAAACTTTTAGAGGTGGCCAAGGCTGATTATGTGCACTGGGGCATCTTTTTATGAGGTGGAGGGGTATGAAGATGGTGGAAGAATAGTCGGGTCAAAGAGGGGTCATTGGTATGATTTTCCACATAAGACATCCTGCATGAGAATTAATCCAACACTTCATCCAAGATATCACACCACATGAATGAACAAAATGAAATTGATATATCAAACAAGTAATTCCACAAACACTAAGCGTTCAAAGCTTGCTCAGTTTCACAATTTAACCAATTCAATCACAATCCTGAGAGAGGTGATGCACATGTAAAAAGTCAAACATTGATACCACTCAACAACAAACAATGGTGATTCACTTGCATTTGTCAAAGGTCATCATTTTAATTCAAAACAATAGAGATTGGGTCGAAACACAATTTTTAGACAAGAAGTTCCAAATTTGGGCAAAATTGGCCAAAATGGTGCCAAGTTGCCTTCAATCACATCTAAGCCTATATTATTGACCTTAAAGCAGTAAACAAGAAAATCCTAACTAAAACATGCAAAAATTACCAAAAATCTACATGGTATGCAATGCATGGCAAAAGAGTAAAATTTTTGAAAATTACGCAAAAAATGACAATAAGGTAAACTACATGGAATGCAGGTATGCAAAGCAGTGAAATTCAGTAAAATTTTAGACTAGAAAGCAGGATAAGAAAAAGAAATGAAAAACAACAAACAAAAACTAAAATAGCAGATGAGATGCAAAAATGAGTGAAAGAAGAATAAGGGCATACCGCCCTACCACCCCAAACTTTTGAACCATGTTGTCCTCAGCATGACACTAATGTCTAGGGTGATAGGGTAGATGATCACTGCGGAGGTGGTGGAGGTGCTCCTCCCTGTCTGTAGTAGGCACCCCAGTAGTCTGACTGTGGAGGCGGATAGCTGTCCTAAAAAGCTGATAAAGAACTCCACCAGTCTTCACCCCACTGTGGGTTCCTCTGGGCCTGGGCATTGTGAAACTGATAAAGGTGGTTGACCTGGTAATGTATATGCTGGTGGTCCAACCACATGGCATCCTGTGTCCTCTGAAAGCCCTCCTGTGCCTGTAGAATTTTGTCCTGCGTCGCCTGAATGCTCTCCAACTGTGCATGGATGGTACCCATATCATATGCATTCACTGAAGGCTGTTGTGGCTCCGACGCTCCCATTCTTTCTTCTCTTAGCCTCACCCGTCTTGCTGCTCTCTCCTCTGCCGTCTGCCTCTGCTCTGCCACCTGTGAAGGCTCTCCTGGACTCCCTACAAACCTCACCTCCGAGATTTCCTCTCCTTTGGGGTTCTCCTCCTCGTACCTCCTCAACTTTTCCAGAAAATCTGGTGATGGTCCAAACTGTGCCATGAGGGGAGGAGTATGGTAAGGCAACTCCAATGTGACTCCTGGGTAGGGTGGGTTGACTTGGTACGCAATCTTCTGATCTGTAACTGTAATCATGGATGAGCGGGCCAGGTAGTGCAAATCAACCAACTTGCTACCCTCTGCCTTTGTATATCCTGTCATGTCATGCCCCAAGGCAGTGGCAATAGATGTTACAATCCCTCCCATTACAAATGGATGTGTGCTCTTGGACGGGATTGTCCTCATGTGATCAATCAATAACGCCCCCAGGTTCACATGTCTCTCCTTTGCCATCCAACCAAGCACAAAAAGATCTTTGTTGGTGCAGCTGCCTTGATTTTCATACCTGCCAAAGATGGTGTTTGCCAACACCTTCTGAACATAGCGGAGAAATGGGCTATGAATACCACTTGTCTTTGATTTCCCTACTATAAATGTACTTTGGCCGGTGAAACACTTCCACATGGCTTGATACGTAGAACTAGAGTCATTTTCTGTCCTCCCTCTATCTAGGAGGGCAGCCATCTCTCCACTTGGGGCAAAAATCTGATTTAACATCTCTGAGGTTATCTTCCACCTCTTGTCCCCAATTGTTACCTTAATTGCATTCTCACCATCATTGGTTGCTTTCTCTAGTGTGGCGAAGAACTGTTGCGTCAGCTCAATGTATGTCTCCTGCTGCAGTGTCAATATTTCATAAAGCCCCAATTTTTCCATCAATTCTTGAAAATAGACAAAGAACCCCATTGCCTCCATCGACGCTTGGCATGCGTATCGAGTAGCTAACACTCTGCGTGTCAGGCACCCAGGGTGCTTGGGCTCCTTTGCCCTGCCTGTAGTAACCTCTGGCTGTGAAAACGGGCATTGTGGCGGGCTTGGTTGCGGCTCAGCCTCAGGCATATCAGTATCATCTTCATCAGCTAGCACGAGCCGTCGACGTGGTCGTAGTCATGGCTACAGCTCGGGCTGTGGTTGTGCCGCGGAGGAGACGGACGGCCATGTGGCTGAAACTAATGGTCGTGCGACTGAGGCGGAAGGTCTCTCAGATGAGACAGAGTGTCGGGAGGCTGACGGCGGTGGCTGCGACGAAGATGGTGCCCCCCGCTGTGGTTGTACGGAGGCTTCTTCAGTAATAGACTCCACCGTGGCATCCAATTCCGCCTCCGTCAATTGGGGGTAGCTGTTCCTTGGCTTCCTTTGGTAGGGGATGACACCCCTAGTCTTCTCTACTGCCTTCCTTGCAAACTTCTTCATTCTTACTCGAAAAATGAAGTGGAATTAGAAAATTTCGGATTTCTCTGAAGAACGGGGCTGTTGGGGCGGAATGGAGAGAGAGTGGTGCGTTTGTGGATGGAAATGGGTGGGATCTGGAGATTACGATAGTGGAAATGGTAGGGGAGTGATTGGGAATGGTTTGGGGGTGATTTGGTGAGGATTCGATGGCTGGAGAAGGCGGGCGGAGTGCTGCACGGGCGCTAGGGCTTGGAGCATGGTCGTTCTGTTCTTCGGAGAAATGAGCAAGTGAAAAGAAGTTTTGCAAATTTTGACTTAAAACTGCTGGAATCGGGCTGCTGCACGGCCGTGCTGCGCGGCACGACCGTGGTGGCTTCGTGTACCACGGCCGTGCTGACCTGGTTCGAAACTTAGTCGATTTTTCTCAATTTTCTGATCATTTCTTTATTGAATGTGAGTGCACCACCACGGCCGTGTTGATGTACCACGGCCGTGTTGAGCACTGTAACAGCAGTAGGAGACTCGAATCTTGTTCAAACATCAAAAATAGATCTCAAGCTGATATTCTATTGATGCGTTGTCAAACTTTCATCTATTCTTCTTCGTTTCACTCTGTTCTCGCCTGCACATATCAAAACTATACAAAAACTATCAAATACGAGTGTGTGTGTGCTTTCTTGGAAAAATGTAAAAACAAAGAAAAAGTATCAAAAATGCAGTTCAGGTCAAAAATTCCCAAACCTAGGTGGGTTGCCTCCCACAAGCACTGAGTTTCTTGCCTTCAGCTAGGATTTTTGGTGATTCTTCAAAATTCATCCGTTTGGCATTCTCATGTGTCCATTCTTACAAAACAAGCATCCTTCCTTTGCACTCAATATGTTTTCCTCATCCCTTTGATCCCAGTAATCATCATTAACTTCTTCACCTTAATGTCCTTCTCTCAATTTCCCATTTGGACTTGTGAAGTGATCATGTCCAATATCCTTGTCTCGGACTCGCCGGGTTGGGGTCCTGTACATGTTGATGTTGATCTTCATGTCCATAAATGAGACTGTTATGGTGCCACTGCGTACATGAATGTTAGCATCAGCTGTAGATAAGAACGGCCTCCCCAAGATGATGGGAATCTTCCTATCCTCCGGCTCCATATCAAGTACAATGAAATCTGTCGGGAACACCGCGCCTTTTTCCTTGTCTATCATTACTAAGACATCATCCACTCTACCTCTAGGCACTTTTATGGATCTATCTGCCAACTGGAGAGTGCAATGTGCCGGCTTCAACTTGCCTAAGCCCAGCTCAACATAGACATGATATGGCATCAAATTCACACTAGATCCCAAATCAAGCAAGGACCTGTCTATGCGATGTCCCCCTATGTAACTAGGTATGAGTGGGGCTCCTGGGTCCTTTCTTTTCACGGGAAGTGAGTGATGTATGATGGAGCTCACTTGTTCATTCAGTCTCACCTTCTTTGGAATCCTCCCTGTTGACCTTCTTTTCACAGTGCATAGGTTCTTGAGGAACTTGGCATATGATGGGATTTGCTTGATAGCATCCAAAAGTGGAATGTTCACCTTTACCTGACGAAACACCTCAAGAATGTCAACATTATGCTTTTGCCTCCTTTTCAATTCTGGTGGCTCATCTAGTGCTTCTACAACTGGAGGATCACTAGCTTTTGCTGCACTTACATTAACATGAGGCGGAACACTAGGGACGGTAGGACCTGCACAAGGGATATGTGATGGATCACATGGAATCCCAAACTCAACATGCGGTATCACAACATCATCTTCAACAATATCAATAACAATATCACCACTTGGCTGCCTTTGCTTTGCTTTATCAACCATTCCTTGACTTGCGGGTTGCTCAAGAGTTTTTCCACTCCTTAGAACTGTCACGGCACTACCTTGCTCATGGTGGAGAGGGGGAGCATGTTGTGGCTGTGGAGGAGGTGGAGGTGATACTTGGGGTTGAAATTGAGGTGGAGAAGGGAATTGAGGGGGATGAGAGAATTGGGGCTGGAAAGTGAAGTTTTGTGAAATTTGAGGTGAGGGAGGTGGTGGAGGGGTGTAAGGCTAGGGATAGCCTTGGAAGGAGTGAATGGGATGCACTTGCATGGGGGGTGGACTGTAGAAAACTTGTGAAGATGGTATGGGTCCACTTGCTTCATGGTGGCTCACGATGGGTCTTGAAGACAATTTTTCCTCTTAGAGAGCGATGATAGAAGATAGTTGCTCTATTCTCTCTTCTAACCTTACAACATCCCTTTGAACATCATCAAACACTCTCAATCTAGAAAGAACCTCTTCCTTAAGCCTTGAGTTGTATGTGGGACTTTGTGGTTCCTGGTAGCTATAGGAGTGAGGTGTCTTCTTTTCTTCCCCATAGAACTCAATAGAATTGACCGGGTGGCAAGGGGCACTTGTCACCTGGTTCTTCATGAAGCTCATCATGTCACCAAGAATCTTCATCACTTGCGAGCTCGAGTCATCATGAGTAGGGGGTGTCACACCAAAGGCATACCCTCTTTCATTCATCATGCTAGAAGCTCGAATTCTTGATCTTTTAGCCAACTGCTCAAACAAAGACCATATCTCCTCAGGTGGCCTAGCCATGAAAACTCCTCCACAAGAAGAGTCCACTGTGTCTTGGTCCTTTAGAGACAAACCAGAGTAGAATGATTGAACTAGCTGCCACAAAGGGATCTCATGGTGAGGACACTCTCTCAACAGCTTCTTGAATCTCTCCCATGCATTATGAAACTGCTCATCTCCCATTTGACTAAAACTTGTCACGACACGCCGCATTTGTGTCAACCTTGCAATAGAGTAGAACGATCTCAAGAAAGCATTCTTCATTGTTTCCCAACTCATGATGTCCTTTCTTGAGTCATACCAGTCTTTGGCTCTATCTTTGAGGGAGAAAGAGAACAAGGTCAACCGAATTGTATCATCACTAGCCGTCGACGTCCTGAAGGTGGAGCATACTTCAAGAAAGGAGTCCAAGTGCTTGTAGGGGTTCTCACTCTCTGAGCCGTAGAAGATGGGCAGGAGCCCAAGAAGACCTGGAGGAATAGAGAATTGCTCCCCTAGCATTTGATCAACCCTGCTAGCAATTGGCGATTTGTAGTTTCTAGGCATGAAGTAGTCTTGAAGTGGCTTGTGAGGTGCAGTTTGGTCTTCCATCTTATTTCCTCCCGAATGGCTTGTCACATGCACAAAGCACAACCAAACAAAAGAAAGTAAGTTAGTAAACCAATATACACAAAGAATGCAAAGAAAAATGAATAAAGAATAGCAATGATGAGGGCAGTAGGAAAAGTCAAAGCAAAACTAACTAGCTAGGCCGAGCGCCTCTAATCCCCGACAACGACGCCAGAAAGCTTGGTGCAATTCCTCTAGTGGTGCTAACACACTAATCAATTGAATAGATGCGTCCCACGAGGTCAGAATGCACGGTGGATGGGGGCTGTGCTTTCAAAATTTATAAAACCTAAACTAGCTACCTACGTCTACTAAAACACTACACCCGCAAGCGCACGGGGTCGTGTCGTAGTATAGGAAGGTGGCAAGTAAAGGGTCGATCCACAGGGAAAAGAGGGGGCGCTAGAGCTAGGTTAGTTTAGCTAGGTTCCTACTGCAGAGACTAGGGTTAAGGGTTTGAAGGTTGATTTGGATTGTTAACTAAGGATAAACAAGCAATTTAAAGGCAAGAATGAAATCTATGTTAACCCTAGACTGAATTAAGACTAAGCAAGCAAGGAAAGATTAATCTAGGTAGGAAAAGGAAATTTACATTAAGGCAAGCAATAGAGAAGCAAAAGAACAATTAAAGAACTAAACTAGCATAAACAAGGCAAGAGCAAGGCAAGAAGCTAAGCAAGAAAAGAACTAACTAAGCTAAGTGAGCACAAAACTAGGGTTTTAAGTAGTAAAGAGAGGTGTGGGTTGTTTAGAGGTATGAACTTATCACTTAAGTTGGGGGGTGACATATGAACATTATGATTCCATTTAGATTATCCAAACCAAACAACAAGTTAGGGTCTAATGAATTAACCTAAGCTACTAACTGGCCATGGATATGCTAGGTTGTGTATAGGGGAACTAGTCCCTAACACCCCCTACTACCCTTACGAGGCTCAATTGGGTTAGGGGTTATGTTTAATTCAATTAGAGTCTAATCAAGTCTAGGTTTCTAGATTAGACATTCCTAGGGCAATTAGGGGTCGAGGGTAGTAATGGGAAGGTGAGATTAGGGTTTTGGACCCCAATTCCCCCACATTCTAGCCTTGAGAAGGCACCATGCTAATTGCACTAGAATTATCTAATCTAGCTACTTAGATCTCTCACTTAGGTTTATGGAGATTGATTAAGATGTAGGAAGATGGGAGGCAACCTACGGATCCAAGAATTGGACCTAGGGGCAAATCCCAAAATTCGCACATATAAGCAATTTGCCTAAATTTCTAGGTGATTTCTCACACAAACCAACAAGCAATCCATGGAGAAAGAGATGCAAATAGAATATAATCATTAACAAATGAAATTACAAAGTTTACATGTCATTTCCCCCCAACATGGTATCAAAGTAACATATTTTCCCCCAAACAGCCCACCCAAGGGGCCTAGCTACTCATAACAAAGCAAAATACAAAAAGAGAGGAGAAAGAGGTAGAATAAGCCATGGAGCTTGGTGTAGATGATGAAGTCCTCCTCTCCAGCAGCTGCAGGGACGTCCTCCTTCTTCTCCTTGGATGAAATGGTGTGGAATGATGGAGGGAAGTGGATGGAAGGCTTAGATATGGGGGGTTATGCGGTGGAAATGGTGAAATGGAGTGGATTTGAGGTGGATATGGAGTGGGTGGCGATTTGGGGAGCTAGGAAGGGGTAGAAGGTAGCCAACTTCGTGCCCCAGCCGCCACCTAGGTATATATAGGTGTGAGGGAAGCACTAGGTTATGTTAGGGGCAAAATGGGGAAAGTAGTGAAAAAGTGGCTGGTTTCTGTGAGTAGCACGGCCGTGGTGGGGTACCACGTCCGTGGTGGGTAGGGTAGGCCACGGCCGTGGTGTAGGAGCACGGTTGTGGGAATTAAAATGGATAAAAGTCAGGTTGGTGGTCAAAACGGCCACGGCCGTGGTAGGTTAACACGGCCATGGTGGAGGTGGTGTGCCACGGCCATGGTGGATGGAACGGTCGTGGTGGTCCTGGTTGATGTGGTCGTGGTACTGCTGCAGGGCCGTTTTGTGGAGCACGGCCGTGGTGTCTGACCATTGCACGGCCGTGTTGCTCTGCACGCCCGTGGTTCTCTCTGCTTCACTTGGATGTTGAGCCTGTTAATTTCTAAGTCATCTAGCACGACCGTTCTGTGGTACCACGGCCTTACTGGGTCCTGGATCAGCACTTTAACTTGGATTTTTGGCTTTTCTTGGACTTCTTTGCTTCAATTGATCTTTGGCCACTAGGGGTAGGTCGAGGGAGCATCACACTTCACTTTGGGCCTCTCCAAATGCAGAGGAACCCTAGGATTGCCCCTTCTCTCTCTCTTCCATAAAGTGTGGTCCAAAAGCCTGAAAAACATGCAAATAATGTCCATAAGTGCATTTTATACAAATAAGCATATTCGGGGGAATGACATGCAATCTAACAGGTATAGATGTGATTGATGAGCAAAAAGACACAAGATGAAGCCCTAAAATAGGGCTACATAATGATGGAGGAACTCTGACCTTTAGACTCTCATCCTCCTAATGCAAAAAAGGCAAAGATCAACGAATTCGAAGCACTTGAGCATAACTTCATATTCAATTTCTAACCACCTGATGTGAAGTGATCTACCCTTCCTCGATAGAAGGGGGACTGCTATTTATAGCCCACAATGCAAGAATTAGGGTGTACGGAATTTGGTGTGTTGTTGTTTGTAGATTCTTCTCAATCATATGCTGATTTAAATAGTACTAAGTGTACCTACATGTGATGATTTAAAGCAACATGATCATGCTCTCTCTACCTCTTATGGCCCCTATAAATATTGCATCCAAGTCAACGAGGCCCATCCCATCAACCCATATAAGGCTGTATAGGGTACTTTCTAGCCATTGATTAGTTTTAAAATTTGGTTGGGTGGGCATGTTAAGGTCTCACCTCAAGTAAGAAGGGTTGAATGATGTACGCATACATATATGTAATCATAAGATTTGAATCTAGACTATCTAAATACATGATTTCATTATCGAGAAAAAGAAAAAATATTATAAAAATTAGATAAATATGATGCGAGATGCAATGAGGACATCATAAGTTAAATAGGATATGAATGGATGCGATTTGAATACATACCACTTACCCTAGAAAAAGTAAAAGTTAACTCATCCCTAAGAAAACAAAAAATCTAAGATGGAGTGGAAACACATTTTGGTCAGACCACAAATGTGGTTTCTTCTAAAAAGAATGATTGTACATGCATCCTTCATTCAAATATAACAATCTCCTACTTCGATTCCCCTCTCATATCTTTCCTCTACCTAAAATCTTTTAATCTAACAATTTTGGCAAATTGATCTACATTTCTTTATATTAAAAATGCAACATCAATAGTGAAAAATAATTATACCTCCACCTCAAACTTCATCCTTTACAAAATGTCAATAATTATATTCCATTGAATCAGTCGTATCTAACGTGCTTATAGATACATATTCATTGTTTGAAAAATAGCTTATGCCATATTATAAAAAGAGAAATTCTATTGAAAAAAATTGTAGTTTTTTATTTTCTAGACAATATCATCATATTACATCATTTTGGAGTTCTACACCATTCTTGATTGGCCTAACATTTCTTTACTCATTTCTTTCAAGTTCTCATTGATTTTCTCTCACCACTCACGTTCTCAAGTACATATTTTCTCATGAAATTACAACTTCCTATATCAATTAACAAGACATTCTTATGAACATGGTATCCTAAGTCTTACCCTCTCTATTGTATACATTTTCAACACATAGAGCATCATCTTACATGAAACAGTTCCTAAGTCTCTCTTTTCGTCTAACATAAGGTTTTAAAATTCTTTCTTCCCCATAAAATATCATCACCTTACTGACTATCCCCTCAACTACTGAATTTTTCTAATTCAAACAACACCACCTTATGTCAGCACGGTTCTTGAATGTATGACATTCTGTTTTTATATCGCTATTTCTTTTTATAATCATTGGGATGAGATGACCAAATAGATCGACACTAGGATCATCAAAGAAGTGATTGCATTGGATCCCTAGTGTAACATTTAATAATATACCACAATTGTCACTCACTCACTCATCTCATGATTTGGAGAAACAAGGTGGTCACTCTCCTTTTGTAATCCTCTCTCTCCTTTCATCCTACCTCAAATTTGAAACACGTTTCCAAACATTAATCACTCTTCCCCATTGATTGTGTCCACTAGTAGATGATTTTTATATTTCTTCAAAAGAAAGCAATAATATTTGATTTACCTTGATGTCATGAAGTTTCATTGAGTGTATGTCCTCAACTACCATGACGATTTATCTTTTTTTTTCCTTGCACACACAAATATTGTGACTCAATGACCATGTAGAATCTATATCTTCTACCATTAATATATGATTTTTTATTCTTTCTATGTTGAAAAAATGTTAAAGATATACCTTCATATGGTGTGTAAATATTTGTAGTATCTATTTATAATATTACAATATAAAAATGTAATCCAAGTTTTTAGGACATACAACCTCTCCATTCTATATTTTTTATTTCAAAATTTCAAACATACATAGAAAAGAATTACAACTAATTCAAGTACACTATTCTTTTATTTTATAGAAATACTAACAAATATCAAATATTATTAAGTTATTTTTACTTATCTAATCATATTATTTTATTTAAAATCTATACTTTCTAACCATTTCTTATTAGTTTTCTCTCAGCATTCATATGTCAAGCACTACATTTCTATTCCTATTTTGTTTCCTTTATGACTAAAGTGTAACATAAAATTTAAAAATGATGTCTCAACTCTCTCATCCCACTAATACATTTTATTCAAATATAAAAAGTTTAATCCTTAATAAAATAGTTCTAAAATCTCTCTCCCCCACCAACACAAGGTTTGAAGTGTCTCTTCTGTAGAATATAACATCATCTTACATATTATCAACTCTCTCTCCGAAATTAGTGCATGCTATTTTCAATTTAAACAACATAATCCCACATGTGTACTATCTCAAACTCCAATGATCTGTCAATTTTACATCTCTCCTTCCTCGACTTCACACACCATAAGTTTTTTTTTTGAAAATAACTCGATATCATCAAAAATAGGCCATACGACATCTACAAGATAGAGATCTCTCATCAACTAACCAAGCAAAAACTCCTTTTGTAGAAAGAAATAGCACAAGACTCAGATTGGGATGCAATAGATAAATTTCTGCACCGTCCACCTCTTGTAGTGGTTGTCTAAAATAGCTATCTGGGATGGAGTTCATCAATCTACATGAGCCTATGAGTACATCGGGAGAGGAGTTTGCATTGCCATCGACAGAGACCTGTGAGATACCACCCATAGAGATCACTATCTCATCCATGCTAGAGGCCGCCAGACAAAAACAGAGCTCAACCCAAACCACAGTAACAAAAACAGACATCTTGTTGCTAACAACGTAAAGGCAAAAAAAGAACAACAGTTGAGGCCAATGAAGAAGTTGCCTAAGCTCACAGAACGCTCACACATGCAATTACTCGAACAGCTGGAGTGCATCACCCTGGATCTCTGAGAAGGAGGCAAAAAGCTCCACTTGTGCATACTCAGAGGAGAAAGGGCCTACGAGGATTGAAGGTGGGAGGTAGAAAGCATCGGGTAACCCCACTACCACTCTTGAGCACCCCTGCAAGTAGGGGGCGAGAGCATCCTCCCAAAGCACATAACCCAGTTTCTCTCCCTCTGTTGGTGCACCATGGAGTCACCCAACCTCGTCGTTCATCCATAGGAGCACCCGATGCCACAACCTACAACAAGACCCAGACAGAACAAGAGAGGCTCGACCAGCAGCCCGCCGCCGCCTAGAGCTCACCACCACCCATCGCCGTCCTACCAGATCCGGGCTGCCTTCCGAAAGAGAGGCCACCGGGGGCACCTTCTCACGAGTACGAAACCCACGTACTGCGGAGAAAGAAGAAACAAACACACCACGAGAAGATAGCTCCCACCTAGAGAACCTAAGTACTTTGTCCGAGCATGAGGGAGAAGGGGAGGCACCCAGGGAGAGAGGGTTCTAGCGAGACGAGCGCCAGTCACCTCCCCCCGCCCCCGAGAAAGAGCACCACCGCCGGGGACTACTGGATCTCTCTACGATCGCAAACCCTAGAATAGGCCCTTCTTTTCACACACCATAAGTAAGTACATTGCATTATATTTTATCTATAAAAATATACTCTGAATTGGTTGCATGTATTACCTAAAGTCTCTGCCCTAGCTATTATGTTGATTTTGGTTTTCTATTATTTATGAACAATAAGTTCTTCTCAAAGAATATGGACAATGTATATCCTCAACCTTATTATATATATATATATTTTAATTCCATGTATGGGACAAAATAGTTATAAATATATAAAATACGCATATATAAGTATATATATACACATACATTTACATATATATTTATATATACAAATACATAGATACACACACATATTGTATAAATATATGTATACAATATATTCTTGTTTGTGATTATATATATATATATATATATATATATATATATATATATATATATTCATGTATCACTACAGTTTGGAAATTAGTATTTTTTAAATTATAAAAAACACTAATGTGTTGTTTGTAAGAATGTTTTTGGACTCAGGCTCTCCAATTTTTATTTAAAAGTTCTACAAAAAACATAATCATTATAATATATATTATTAGATTTTTTAAATTAAGAAAAAATATTAACTAATTAATATCATATCTAGGGTTTGAGAAACATATAAGGAAGTATATATATATATATATGTATATATATGTTTATGAGACTCTATCTTCTCTCTAGGTCTTAAGAGCTAGTAAGAAAGTGATTAGGGCTTGCCACCATGATGGCACAATGGTGACCAGCAATGGGTTGGCCAGTGTCTATGAGAAACAACGAGGAGAGGTGAGAATAATGGAATGTGAGAAGAATTAGTGACTCTATAGATAAAATATAGAAGGACGTTGAGAAAAGGGGATAGTTGTGGATTTCATGTGGTGGTCATAATAAGAGAGGAAGACGAAGAGGCAACTATAGAAGATGCTCATGGTGGTGATGGTAGAGGTCATTGAAACACCATGGTACCATCTTTAATTATGTGGTGAATCGCAATAAAGGCCATGGTATTTTCAAAAAGACTGCAAGAACAACATGCAAGACATTGACAATTCTAGACAAGTAGTTCAAGCTCCAAGCCTACCATTATAAGTTAACATGAAGGGGGTAGTTGATTGGTCACAATTTCTCTTCCAAAAAGAAGGGGATTTTGAGGTACCAGACTTATATTTTTATAACTCAACACTTAGGCCTCCACACATATATTAACGGGGTCCAATGTAGTAGATTGTGGTCAAATATAGGGACTAGGGTGGTGATTGTTAAGATGCTTGGTATTTTGACTTATATACACCAATCAAAGAATAAGATAAGGTGTGTGTCCCTTATAGAGTGATGATTCTCCAAGAAACATCCAACAAACAATTAAAGTAAAATGAAAGATAAAACAAAGAGCTAGAATGATAAAGGATAAGAAGATAAATATGAAAGGAAACTTAAATTGTGTTTCACCATATAAAGTCTCTCACCAACAAGAAATTCTCAAACCCATTCTATATCCTTAGAAATTTTACAAGCAATAATCATTAGTATCAATTCCTCCTCTCTTGTTCTTAGGATAGATCTAGATCATAAGGTTACATATATCTTGAGATGGCAAATAAACAATCACCAGGAAAACATATGATCATTAGGTTAAGCATTCAAGCATTCTCATTCATTCATATAACTCCACAAGTCTTACATATGTGTTAACACAACTCTCTCGAGGTATTAACAATCAAACAACACAAGATGGTAGCTAATAATGAAAGTGATGCATTAAGAACAAGAATATGTAGATAAACATTTCTAAGAGTATATATTATATGGATAAGGTTATTTACACGTTGGGAGTGCCTTAGTCACTAATTCCCACCAAAGGTAAATGACTAGCCACTCGTGGTGGTGAGTGACATTGAAAAATTACAAGTATGGCGAGACATGGGGATGGAGATGGAAGGAGGAGAATAGATTAGAGAAGAAGTTTAAAGATACACCAAAAGTAACCCAAAATGTGTCAAGGTCAATGGAGACCTCTAGCTCTCTAAACATGGTGATGAAATTGAAGATGGTTTCGCTCATTATCTTCCATCTCTTGAAGAAAACATCATGTGTTGGTCGAAGGCGATGGTGGAACTCTAACCTTTGGACTCTCATCCTCCTAATGCAGAGAAGCGATGGAAGTAGCAAAGATCTACAGAATAGAAGCACTTAAGCATAACTTTATATTCAATTTCTAACCACGCGATGCAAAATGATCGACCCTTCTTTGGCAGAAGGCAGTCTGCTATTTATAGCCCACGGTGCAGGACATTGGGTGTATAAAATTTGGTGTGTTTTCATTTGTAGATTCTTCTCAATCATGTGTAGATTTCCATAGTACCAAATGTACTTGCATGTGATGAATTCAAACAACACTATCATGCTATCTCTACCTCTTATAACCACTTCAAATATTGCATCCAAGTGAATGAGGCCCATCATATTGAGCCATTTAGTGATGTATAGGGTACTTTCTATAGATTGATTAGTTTTAAAATTTGGTTATGTGGGCATGTTAAGGCATCACCTCAAGTAAGTAGGGTTGAATGATGCACACATGCATAGATGTAATCATAAGATTTGAATCTAGACTTGTTAGATACTCATTTTGATTATCACGAAAAAGAAAAAATAATAAAAAAATAGATAAATATGATGCAAGATGCAATGAGGAGATTTGAAGTTAAAATGGATAGGTGTGGGTGTGAGTTTAATACATACCACTTACTCTTAACAAAGTAAAAGTTTACTCGTACTTGATAAAATACAAAATCTAAGATGCAGTGGAAAAATATTTTGGTTGGACCACAACATATGGTTTCTATCCAATCAATAAAATATCAACCATCTACATTTAGAAAGGAAATTTCTTTTTTTTTGGAGCGGGTAAAGTATTATTAATCCAAAAAAGAAGTATAGAGGCGAGCCTCGTATGCTGTACAAGTGGGTTAAACTACAAAATCCCACTGTCTACGGATCAACAAGTTAATCCCTCTTGCCATCTTAGGTTTGGCTTTCAGAACCCAGCCTCGATGCGCAACATACTTGTCAAAAAGGGTATACCTATCAATTTCCCCTTTCCCGTGGCATCTTCTATTGCGCTCCTCCCAAATGAGGAAGCCCAGCCCCGTAAAGCATAAGCCCACCAGAGGTTGGATACCAACATTACAACGGGTGCGATCCCAAGCCACATTGATCCCAACTGCAAATGTTCCAAGGGGATCACCACCCCAACCCAGCTTAAGCCACATCCTGCACCACAAGTACTTAGTGTAGGGACAACCAAAGAATAAATGGTTGTGTGATTCGCCACCTCCATTACATAAACGATATCTCAGATCAGCATTGAGTCCCCACTTAACCAGCCAGTCTTTAGTAGGTAGTTTCCCCAAGATGGCCCTATAAGTACAACAACTCCATTTAGGAACATGCCCCTTTCCCCATAGAAATTGGAACCAGGGGACCTGCGGTGTGTGAGACTGAGGAACAGCCCAAGGAATAATCCTATCATCACGGAGAGACCAGAAACCATCTGCAAGAGTGTAGTCCGCAACAACATAAGGCCATATCTTACACATACGTCGCCAAGTTCTGGATGGGTTGGAGCCGACTACATCCAGGTCGTCGCCATATCTACCGTGCATCCACCTACTCCAAATATTATTAGATCTCAAAAACTTATCAATTCTTTTAGCTGTGGCAGCAAACGCCAAGTCCCCAGGGTCCTGGAGGTTCAGGCCCCCTTCCTCAAACTTTCTAGCCACCACCGTCCAACGCACAACATGCATCTTGCCCCCCCAGACAAAAGAGGCAACGATGCTGCGGAACTTGTCCAGGATGTAAGGGGGAAGCTCTGCTTGCATGAGCCAGAACCGGATCGAGCCAGTCAGAACTAATCTGTTGAGAACGAGTCTGCCCGCCATGGATAGATTAACCCCAATCCATCTGTTGACCTTATCTCTCAGCCCATCAACACATTCACTGAAGTCCCTACCTTTGGACCTACCCCCGCACAGAGGGATACCCAGATATCTCGTAGGGAGCGTTCCTTCCTCCAGCCCAATCTCCTGTTTGAGACAGCCTCGGTGTGAGTCACAAGACCGAGAAAAGAAATCCTGAGACTTAATCTGGCTCATATACAACCCAGACAAATCCCCAAAATGGTTCATGAGGCGCCGGAAAAATTTAAGATTCCTCACACTCCCCTACAAGAAGACTAAGACATCATCAGCATATATCAAATGGGAGTAGATCTTGCATCCACTCTTCTTAAAACTCAACAGCTTCTTGTTGCATTGTGTGTCATCCATAAGGTATGACAAACCTTCCATAGCAATGGAGAACAACAACGGGGAAAGAGGGTTGCCTTGTCTCAGCCCATTGGAAGCTCTAAACAACCCAAACGGGTAACCATTCACCAGAACAGAGAAAGAGGTCGTCGTTACACATTCTTTGATAAGGTTGATCCATCTGGCTAAGAAACCCATGGACTCCATGATCATCCATAAAGAGTCCCATTTGAGATTATCATATGCCTTTGTCAAGTCAAGATTAACACACACCTTCCTAGAGTTGTTCTTCACTCTAAAATCATGCAAAAACTCCGACACTAGAAGTGCACTATCAGAGATACTACGTCCCATGATGAAAGCCGATTGAGTAGGGGAAATCACTGAAGGAAGTATCTTCTTCAAATGACCAGCAAGGATTTTGGAGATGATCTTATACATAACTGAATAGCAGGCGATACGTCTAACATCTCCCATTGACTCTACCACATCTTTCTTCGGTACCAGCCTAAGGAAGGAGTGATTAATGCTTCTGAGCATTTTGCCACCCACCAAGAACCATCTGACAGCACGACATATGTCAACTTTAATGATCGGCCACATAACTTGAAAGAAACAATCATTGAACCCATCAGGTCTCGGGATTTTGGAAGCCCCAATCCCAAACACCGCATTCTTGATCTCCTCTCCTCATAAGCAGGACCAACGAGCTGTGCATTCATGGTGCCATCAATACGGGAGCTGGGCATCAACACATTCCCACTACTATGGCCATCCATCCTATTATACAGGCTGCTGAAAAAACTTACTGCTTCCCCACCCACCTCGTCAGGTGAGTTTGCAATAGTCCCATCCTCCCTAAGAAAGGAGTGTATAGCATCTTTCATGATGTTTCTTTTGACTGCAGCATGGTAAACCTTAGTGTTGCAATCACCATCACGTATCCAATTCATACGGCTACGTTGCCAATAACACATCTCCTCAGCTCTTTCTAGCAGAATCAACCTCTTGGCTTTTACTAGCTTCCTCCTCAATTGCAGAGTTAAGGCGAGGATTATTTCTCATGAGCTCTGCAACAACGCTATACTCCTCCCTAGCCTGCCACACCAGGGTCTTCAAGTCAGAGAGGCCAGCCGCCCAGACCTTGAGTGCTGCCTTAACTCTTTTCACTTTCTCAACAATAATGAAAAGGGGGTTCCCATCAACCCTCTCACTCCATGTCTCTCTAACAATCTGCTTGCAACTAGGCCAATCAAGCCACCCATTGAAGAATCTGAAAGGTTTACCCTTAGTATTCATCTGTGTAAGCGGCACCACCAACCAAGCATGGTCGCTATTCGTATGAGCTTCCAATTTAACAGTAGACAAGGGGAATAAGTCCAGCCAGACTTCATTTACCACCACCCTATCAAGCTGGCTTGCAATCCGTCTCAGCGCTTCCCTTTTATTCTGCCAAGTGATGACACCTCCGTTCATGTTAAGCTCCATGAGGTTGGCAGCATCAATGGCGTCATTGAAACGTGCCAAACAGGAGTCCGAAACCGGTAGGCCACCTACCTTCTCGTGGGCCTTCCTGTTATGGTTGAAGTCCCCAATAAATAGTTGGGGGAGGTCTCGCTGGTTGGCTGTTGCCAACACCTTCCACAACCTTCTTCTACACATCTCAGAGTTGTGACCATAAACCGCCGAGATGATCAAGTGTAGGCCGCCCTTGTTAATGCAGCTAGCAGTCATCATCTGGTCCATGGCAAAAATTATTTGAACATCCCATACCAAAGGGTTCCAACCCATAGCAATGTGCCCCCCTTCCACCTGCTCCAGGTTGGAAGCGTGTCCCCAGCCAGCAGGGAACAACCCGCTGACTCTATCTTCATTAGCTCGTCTGATTCTCATCTCAACACCCACGACCAGAGTAGCTTGGGACTGGAGAATGATTTCTCTGAAGGTCCTCTACTTACCCGACAATGCTGCCCCTCGCAAGTTCCATGCGAGGATGCACATCTATCCACCCTTGCGTCGGCCCCCCCTTCCAGGGGTACCTCCTCTGCTACGCGTCTTCCTCGGAGAGACTAGCGTGAAAGGCACGTCTTCTTCCCTTGTTTCCTCACTCTCCAACCCGTCCAGTGGGGAGAAAGGGTTGTTAGTTTCCTGGGCAGTTTGGTTCAGCTCCGGGCTCCCTCCAGGGACTGCTGTCATCACTTCTGTGCTTGGCACCTCAACCACCCTGACTACTGGGGTAGGAGATTCATCAAACACAACTTGTGCAGAGGAAACATCCTCCTTCTCAGCCGAAAGCACCTCTACATTCACCCTGGGATGGGTATCTACAGCTTGCTCAGATGCAACCACCTCCGACTCCTCCATGGCACCAGCTCCCCGAGGACGGCTGTGGCTACTCCTACGCCTTTGTCTTCTCCTGTGTGATTTACTTCCATCCTCCCTGCCCCTCAAAATCGGAGGGTCAGTGTGGGCAACACGTTCACCAGGGCAGTGTCTAGAAACGTGTCCAAACACTTTGCAACGCTCGCATCGATCCGGAAGAGCATCATAAACCACCCAAATCTCAAGCGCCTTTCCGTCTGGTAGTTCTACCATAACCACCGAAGGAGGTTTCTTCTCCGCACTGATCTCCACGCAGATGTGGGCAGCACCAGCCAGCTTGCCACAGTCAAGGAAATCAATCACTTTGGGCTCACCAATCCCGTAAGCGATGATGGAGATCGCTCTCCTCATCCAATGGTGCCCGATGTCTGGAAGGGTGGCCCAGACAGGAGCCGTGGTGAGCGTTGTGCGTCGGACGTCAGCCTCTGACACCCACTTCCTGGTGAGGACCAGATGGTTTTCGAAAAACCAGGGTCCACACTCCAGAGCAGTGGCTAGGTCAGAGGAGGAGGCGAAACGAACCAGGAAAAGTCCTCCCACCAACTGGGACAAGTGCATATCCCCAACCGGTTACCAGGATCGTAGCATCCAGCCTTGCAGTTGTTGTGCCACCACAGGTTTACCCAGGACTTGGACGATGACTGAGAAACGGTGGAACTCATCCATCGCCTTAACTACTAGCTCCGAGAACCGCATCCAAGGTTGCTTGTCACCGTCCTTGAACTCCGGGGCACTGGGGTCGCCAGGGAGGATGATGGGCTTGAAGCTTCTGGGCACCCTCATTGGCTTATCCAGCGTGGCCACCCAGGTTCTCCCGACCGTGACATCAGTCAACGGATCATGCCAAGCGGTGGAAGGGGAAGGGGAAAGGGGAAGGGGGTTAGGAGGGGAGGTGGAGGTCACAACGGAGGAGCCCGCCGCAGCCGAGGAGGGTGTGGCGGTCACAGCGGAGGAACCCGCCGCAGCCGAGGATGGGGTGGAGGTTGCAGCGGAGGCGCCCGCTGCAGCCCTAGCCCCACTCGCCATTGTAATTACTCGATCCTTTTTTCTTTAGAAAGGAAATTTCATAACTTAAAATTGTATCTATAGATGCATCAATGGAACTGATAGAATAAATTGGACACATAAAATAATTTTTTTTGGAAGCAAGTGTTGTTAAATGATGTCCCATGTGTGGTGGGACATGAAATTTTAATGAAATTAACTGAGCATACACTAAATACAAATGTCATAGATCACATTTTGTGTATGTGCAAAGTCCTTTCTACCATTACCCAGTTAAATTGGGGATTATTTGATTGGAATCTATTCAAGATTATGTCTGGATTCCCTTTTAGTTTTTTGTGAAACACCTACACCATCACGTAGTCGTGGTTATTCTTTTTCATATAAAACTCTAAAATTTTGACATTTTTAAATTAACAATGGTCTTTTAAGAAAATGTCTTACATTTCAATAAAATATTTATAAGGACCTTTTACCTTCATCTTTATCTATAAAAAGAACGGGTTTGATAACAAGAATTTTAGTACCTATACTTTGGAATGAAAACTTTCATAATAGTATAAGCGTTTAACTATTTTTCCTCTCCTTTCTTTAAAATGTCAATTTATATTTTCTTAGGTATGTAAGAACATTTTCCATTATAAATTCCTCCGGTCCAAAAAGTTTATTTTAATTGTTCATTTTGTTTTCTCTTCCTATCTTCCCCCATTGGAAGACATGTATGTATAATGGAAAAATTTGTAGAGATTTGAGGATGTTTGATCCGCATCGATCATTGTAAACAATGATAGCAGTAAAAATGGTTGTACATAAGTATTAAGATCCAACAGTATGAAAGTGTAATTGTTTTATTTTCTTAGATTGAATTCAAATGACCTAGCAATTTTATTTTTACATCAAGTGGCAACCAATTTCTGACCTTCCTAATTGTAATTAGATTTAAAATTTTTGGATTGCTCTTTTTTGAACAAGTTGCTTTTTGGTTAAATATTTGTTTAAATTATTTTGAGTTTACACATAAAAAAGGTGCATTGATTTTTTTCCTTAATTCCTCACAAAAAGAGAATCCTTTTTCTTTTATCATTATCTCATTGTCTTGGACTCTTGCTTGAGAAAAAAATGGACCTAGTAGTTTTATGTTTGAGAAGAGGTCTCTAGATTCTTAAAAACAAACACATTAAATTTTATATTTGTACCAAAAAGCATTAAAATAATTCTTATGGATAAAAACATTCAGTTAAGCCATAAAATAATCCATTGTGTTGATATTAAAATAGTTTAAGATAGGTAATGAAACATGATCATTGATGTAGGACATCTTGTTCACATGATAATAGGCATCAAGATATTTTGTCTTACATTGATGGGTCTACATGACATTGTAATAATCATTATTCATTTTCATGCAAAGTAGTACAATTTTTGACAATTTTAAAATTAACAAAGGACGTTTTTGGAAAGTCAGACATTTCATGAAAATTATTTATAAGATTTTTCTACCTCCATATTAATCTATAAAAATTATCCTTGTTATCACAAGGATTTAAGAATGTATACTTCGGAATGAAAAATTTCATCATATAACTAGTGTTTAACTATTTTCCTCTCCTTTATTCAAAATTTTATTTTGTATTTCCTTTGGTTTGTAAGACCATTTTTCATTCTAAAATGATCCTTTTCAAAACGTTATTTTTCATTAATCACTTGCTGTTCACTTCCTACTTACTAATCCATTTTGATCTAGCCTCAATTCTAACACATGTGTGTATAATGGGACCATCTATAGAGATTGAGGACATTTGATCCACATTGATCACTATAAACAAAGACAGGAACAACCAATATTGTCCATAATATCACGATCCACCAATATGAAAATTTTATTGTTTTAATTTTCTTATATTGAATTCAAATGATCTTGCAATTTTATTTTTTAATAGAGAAACAACAATGTGTTGACCCTTACCTATCACAATAATATTTTAATATCTCATTTTAAACCCATTAACTTTTTGTGTAATATGTTATTTATTTTTGTGTTTCTACATAACTACATATACATCAATTTGTTTCATTTATTTCTTATAATCTATAACCCTTTTTTATTTCTTCATTACCTCATTTTCTTGGCCTCAAGTTTGTGATGAAAATAGACCAAGTAGTTGTATGTGTGAGATGCGTTCTCTACATTATGACAAACACACACATCGAATTTTTTAATCTTTAAATCATAAACCCTTCATTTAATTCTTATAAATAAACACCAATATGTGAATCCATACAAGCATCCACTACGTTGATATTAGAATGGTTTAAGGCAGTTAATGAAAAATATTCATATATGGAGGACATCTTGTTCACCTGATAATATAAACTAAGACAATTTATCGTACTTTGGCGCGTGGCACTTGACTCAAAGGATACACTTACTTTTATGTTTGACTATTTGGTTACAAACTCTAATGGGAGAACAATCCTTAAAAAAAGAGGTTAGTACGGAAGCATGATTCTCCACAATTAACTCTATTTTGTGCTTGGATTATACCATAAAACCTATCATTTATGACTATAATAGTTTCTCAATCACGATTTTGATTCTCGTCTACCAAGAATATACACAATCTAGGATCAACACTATGTAGGTCTCATATCTTTATATAGACAATGTGAGACATGTAGTTTCTAAATATTTAGACTTCTATTTTGGTGCTTGTTCATGTAACTTAAATGCAACGTTGAAATATCCATCAACTAACTTTACCAAATTTCATATAAATAATATTTTTGTTCTTAAAATAGTTATTTACCTACAACTTAACCTCCTTGAGAATTTTAATAATAACTTAATTAAAATAATTAGGGATCTGTAGGTGTTTCTTTCCTCATTATCAATAAACATATATGATGTTAGGACATAAAATTCTTGTCTTTTTAAATTGGTTCTATGTATTTCATTAATCTTCCATACACTATAAAATATTCCATTAATGAGGAAATATGTTTGGTATAATTTTATAAATATTTATGGACGTTTGATAGGAATTTAATAGAGAATATAACTTGTTGATAACCATTGTATTTATGAGCTTTTCCATTTAATTTTCCATACCTTTTCCTTTACTAAAATCATTTGTTTTATTTCATTGGCTCATTTGTACATCTGGTAAAAGCTTATCCATAATGGAAATAAAGAAACAACTTATTTTATTCAATTGTCAAATTGTAGAAAATATGCATATTTCTATATTAAGTTGACAAATAATTTTTTTCTACCACTACAATATGCTTTTTTGGAATTTATATTGCTCAAAAATATGAAAACATTTATCAATAATAACATATATGAGGAAATCTGTCAACCTATGAATCACAAATAGAACAATTTTTTTCTAGTACAAAAATTATGGGAGAACGTGTGATATATTGATACTCGAATTGAGAAAGGCCAATAATATGCTGAACAACGTAGACATGAGCCAATGTGGTTGCTCCTTTATTCAACCTAATGAGAAATAGAGATTTCGATAGTTAGTACATAATTATGCCATATAGTCAGTATGTAACTTATAGACAAACATGCCAATCATGATATGTTACAAGCTTACTAAACTTCATCTGATCCATTTTATAGTTACTAATGTAGGAAAAAGGATTTTGTTGTTATTCTCCTACTCGTGGATACTCTCTTATTCACCATGTTTTTGAGAAATATTAAGATATTCCTCTAATAACTTAGCCATAAAAAAAGGAAAATATTTTAAAATAAGGTGCCCAACAAGTAATTAGGAAATGTTTGTTGGATGAGAAAGAGAAAACTTCTCAAGTCACAAAAGGCCAACTTAATTTCTCTCCCCACTACTATACTTGTCTGCATTGTTAAAATATATAATAGTTGAATATTCTAGTAAAATATAAGGAAACATATATAATTAATATATGAAAGAGAGGGTTGGTTAAATTTATTCAATTTTTCTGTCATAACAATGAGTTTGAAAGTTTGATCAATAACATTTTGAAAATGGAGTTTTCTCCTGTTCTTGCATTTCTCTATTTCTCCTATCTTTTTTTTTTTATTTCTCTCCCATATCACTCATTTACCTACTTTAAAATTATAAACTTCTTAATTATGATGATTTTATGTTGTCTAACACAATTATTATGTAATTCTCTACTTAATATGGAAGGGGTTGAAAACAACATATTTAATATAAAAAAACAAATGTTACAAAGATTTTAAATACTAAATAAATGTCTTTGTAAATGACCATGCTACAAGTTAGTATACAAATATATTTTTAATTGCAAAGCCAATGATACAAAGACAAAACTTATTTAAAATCTTATTTTATTTTTAGATCGATTATCTTTTTCCTCCCGAAGGGATTGGTAGCTGAATTAGTTGCCCACACTTTTGAGAAAGCATTTTTGTAAATATTTTTGCCGGATCATTTTGATTTTTCATGAATGTACAAAGAATGAGTAAACAAAGATAGATATGAAATTTTCTTGTAAGATGATATTCTTTCAAATATGAAATATTAAACTTATTGATGTTGAAATATTATGGAAACATCACATTTATCATCAAACTTAATTAGCTCTCTCTACTCCATATTTTAAAAACTAAAATTAAACATGCAACCTCCCATTCAAATCCAAGAACTTATTACTCTAATTTTTCTAACATTTCTATCCTCTAACTATAATATTTTATAAAATAATTTTGACTAATTGATCAATGTTTTCTCATTTCAAAAATAATACATTAGCTATAAAAAATAATTACCAAATCTTTCTTTGAATTATTAGGAAAAATTTAAAAAAAATATCTTTAAAATTTATAAAAATAAACCACTCAAATAAAATGTCATGTCAGTAAAGAGGAAATGTTTGTAGAGGTAGAAAATCAAAATTTGTCAAGACACAAAATGCCAAATTAATTTCTTTCCCAACTGATAGGTTTGGACTTTGTCATGAAAATATATAAAAGTTCAATGCACAAGGAAAGTATAAAGCAACACATAAATAATATAAGAAAGATAGATTGGATTTAATTACGATGAATTTATCTATTACAATAATTAAAAAAAATCTAATCAGGACCGCTGATATTCAAAGTGGAGTTCTTCTCATATTTCCCTTATTTTAAGTTTATCTTAGATGTCTCCCATCCAAATACTTTACTACCCATAACCTTTATAATTATAATGGGTTTTTTATTGTTCAATATAATTATAATTATTCTTCATACATCACACTCATTATCAAACATAATTACATATATTTAATCAATCTTCTAAAAAATATGATTGTATACGCATCTTTCATTCAAATCTAATAATCTCGTACTCCAATTCCCCTCTCATATCTTTCCTCTACTTCAAATATTTTAATATAACATTTTTTAGCTAATTGATCTACATTTCTTTGTATTAAAAATGCAACATCATTAGTGAAAAATAATTACACCTCTTAACTCATATTTTATCCTTTACAAAATGTCTGTAATTATATTCCATTGAAACAAAAATATCTAACATGGTTGTAGATATATACTCGTTGGTTGAAAAATAGCTTATGCCATATTCTAAAAAGAGAGAATCTATTGGACAAAAATTTGATGTTATTAATTTTCTAGACAATATCATTGTATTATATCATTTTGGAGTTCCACATCATTCTTGATTGGCCTAACATTTCTTTACTCATTTCTTTCAAGTTCTCATTGATTTTCTCTCACCACTCACGTTATCAAGTACATATTTTCTCATGAAACTACAACTTCCTATATCAATTAACAAAACATTCTTACGAACATGGCATTCTAAGTCTTACTATCTCCATTGTATATATTTTCAACACATAGAGCATCATCTTACATGAAACTATTCCTAAGTATCTCTCTCCCTCTAACACAAGGTTTTAAAATTCTCTCTTCCCCATAAAATATCATCACATTACTGACTATCCCCTCAACTAATGCATTTTTCTAATTCAAACAACACCACCTTATGCCAAAACCGTTCTGGAATCTATGACATTCTATTTGTATATCACTATTTCTTTTTATCACCAATGGGACGAGATGACCAAATAGATCGACACTAGGATCATCAATGAAGTGGCTGCATTGGATCCCTAGTGTAACATTCAACAATATACCACAATTATCACTCATCTCATGAATTAGAGAAATAAGGGGGGCACTCTCCTTTTGTTATCCTCTCTCTCCTTTCATCCTACCTCAAATATGAAAGACATTTCCAAATTTCAATCACTCTACCCCTTTGATTATGTCCACTAGTAGATGATTTTTGTATTTCTTCAATAGCCAACAATATATCTGATTTACATTGATGCCATGAAGTTTCCTTGAGTGCATCTCCTCGACTAGCATGATTATTTATCTTTTTTTTTCTTGCGCGCACAAAAATTGCAACTCAAAGACCATTTAGAATCGATATCTTCAAACATTTAGATATGATTTTTTATTCTTTATGTGTTGAAAGAATGTTAAAGATAGACCTTCATATGGTGTGTAAATCTTTGTAGTATCTATTTATAAGATTACAATATAAAAATGTAATCCATGTTTTTAGGATAGGCGACCTCTCCATTCTATATTTTTTATTTCAAAATTTCAAACATACATAGAAAAACATTACAACTAAGTCAAGTACACTATTCTTTTATTTTTGTAGAAATACTATAAAGTATAAAATATTATTATGTTACTTTTACTTATCTAAACAATATTTATCTAATCATATTATTTTATTTTAAATTTATACTTTCTTAAGATTTCTTATTAGTTTTCTCTCAGCATTCATATGTTAACTACTACATTTCTTTTCCTGTTTGGTTTCCTTTATGATTAAAGTGTAACATCATATTTTAAAATGATGTCTCAACTCTCTCATCCCACTAATACATTTTATTTAAATATAAAAATCATAATCCTCAATTAAATATTTCTAAAATCGCTCTCCCCACCAACACAAGGTTTGAAGTGTCTCTTCTATAGAATATAACATCATTTTACATATTATCAACTCTCTCCCTTCGAAACTAGTGCATGTTATTTTCAATTTAAACAACATAATCCCACGTATGCATACTATCTCAAACCACAGTGATCTATAAATTTTGCATCTCTCCTCCCTTGACTTCACACACCATAAGTACATTGCATTATTTTTTATCTATAAAACTATACTCTGAATTGGTTGCATGTATTTCCTACTGCCTTTGTCCCCAAATATTATGTTGATTTTCGTTTTATATTATTTATAAACAATCAGTTCTTCTAAAAGAATATGGACGATGTATATCCTCAACCTTTTTATATATCCTTTTTTAAATACCATGTACGGGACAGAACAACTATAAATATGTAAAATATGTATATATACATAAGTGTATATATATACATATACATTTACATACATATATATTTATATATACAAATACATAGAGACAAACACATATTGTATAAATATATATATACAATATATTTTTGTGTGTTTATATATATATTCTTGTATCACTATAGTTTGGAAATTAGTAATTTTTAAATTATAAAAAATACTAACGTTTTGTTTTTATGAATGTTTCTGGACTCAACCTCTCTAATTTTTATTTTAAAGTTATACAAAAACATAATCATTATAATATATATTATTTCATTTTTTTTAAATTAAGAAAAATATTAAGTAATAATATCATATCTAGGGTTTGAGAAATGTATAAGAAAATATACATATATATGTATATATGTATGTTTATGAGACTCTACCTTCACTCTAGGTTTTGAGAGCTAGTGAGAAAGTGATTAGGGCATGCCACTATGATGGCAAAACGATGACCAACAATGGATTGGCCGGTGTCTATGAGAAATGACGAGGAGGGGCAAGAACCATGGAATGTGAGAAGAATTAGTGACTCTAGAGATAAAGCATAGAAGGAGGTTATGAAAAGGGGATCATTGTGGAATTCATGTGGTGGTCATAATAAGAGAGGGAGACAAAGAGGAAACTATAGTAGATGCTCATGGTGGTGATGGTAGAGGTCGTTCAAACACCATGATACCATCTTTAATTGTGGGGTGAATCACGATAAAGACCATGGCATTTTCAAGAAGACTCTGAGAACAACATACAAGACAGTGACAGTGCCAGAGAAGTAGCTCAAGCTCCAGTCCTACCATTGTAAGTTCACTTGAAGGGGGTAGTTGATCGGTCACAATTTCTCTTCCAAAAACAAGGGGATTTAGAGTAACCATCCTTTTTATTTTTATAACTCGACACATAGGCCTATGTACAAATATTAACGGGGTACGATGTAGTAGACTATGGTGAAACATAGGTATAAGGGAGGTAGTTGTTAAGATGCTTCGTATCTTGACTTATATACACCAATCAAAGCATAAGAAAAGGTGTGTGTCCCCTATAGAATGATGATTCTCCAAGAAACATCCAACAAATAAGTAAAGTAACGCGAAAGATAAAACAAAGGGCTAGAATGATAAAGGATAAGAAAATAAATATGGAAGGAAATTTAAATTGGGTTTCACCATATAAAATATCTCACCAACAAGAAATACTCAAACCCATTCTATATCCTTAGAAATTTTACAAGCAATAATCATTAGTATCAATTCCTCCTTTGTTCTTAGGACAGATCTAGATCATAATGTTACCTCTCTCTTGAGATGGAAAACAAACAATCACCAGGAAAACATATGATCATCAAGTTAAGCATTCCAACATTCGCATTCATTCACATAACTCCATAAGTCTTACAGATGTGTTCACACTACTCTCTCGAGATATTAACAATTAAACAACACAACATGGTAGCTAATCATGAAAATGTAGCATTAAGAACATGTATATATAGATGAACATTTCTAAGAGTATATATATTCTTTGGATAAGGTTATTTACATGTTGGGAGTGCCTTAGTGGCTACTTCCCACCCAAGGTAAATGACTAGCCCCTCATGGTGGTGAGTGACAGGGCAAAATTACAAGTATGGCAAGATATGTGGATGGAGATGAAAGGAGGAGAACAAATCACAGAAGAAGTTTAAAGATACACCAAAAGTAACCCAAAATGAGTCAAGGTCGATGGAGACATATGCCTCTATAAACTTGGTGATGGCATTGAAGATGGTTGGGTTCTCTATCTTCCGTTTCTCAAAGAAAAAATTAGGTGTTGGTCGAAGGCGATTGAGGAACTCTGACCTTTGGACTCTCATCCTCCTAATGCAAAGAAGCGATGGAAATAGCAAAGATCAACGCACTATAAGAACTTGAGCATAACTTTATATTCAATTTCTTACCACGTGATGTGAAGCGATTGACCCTTCTTCTATAGAAGGTGGTCTGCTATTTATAGTCCACGGTGTAGGACATAGGGTGTATAAAATTTGGTGTGTTGTCATTCATAGATTCTTCTCAATCATGTGAAGATTTCCATAGTACCAAATGCACCAGCATGTGATGAATTCAAACAACACTATCATGCTATCTCTACTTCTTATGACCCCTTCAAATATGGCATCTAAGTCAATGAGGCCCATCCTATTAAGCCATTTAGGGATGTATAGGGTAATTTCTAGTGATTGATTAGTTTGAAAATTTGGTTGTGTGGACATGTTAAGGCATCGCCTCAAGTAAGAAGGGTTGAAAGATGCACACATACATAGATGTAATCGTAAGATTTGAATCTAGACTTGTTAGATACTTGATTTGATTATCGAGAAAAAAAAAAGATAAATATGATACATGATGCAATGAGGAGATCTGAAGTTAAAATGGATAGGTGTGCGTGTGAGTTGAATACAAACCACTTACTCTCAACAAAGTAAAAGTTTACTCATCTTTAATACAACACAAAATCTAAGATGGAGTGGAAAAATATTTTGGTTGGACAACAACATATGGTTTCTATCCAATCAACAAAATATCAACCAT
The DNA here is from genome assembly GCA_963693085.1 of Alisma plantago-aquatica. NCBI lineage: Eukaryota > Viridiplantae > Streptophyta > Magnoliopsida > Alismatales > Alismataceae > Alisma > Alisma plantago-aquatica. The sequence continues at coordinate 963,080,038 of OY856411.1, read as the reverse complement.
CTATATTTAGAAAGGAAATTTCATAACTTGAAATTGTATCTAGAGATGCATTAATGGAACTGATAGAATAAAATGGACACATAAAAAAAAATTAGACGCAAGTGTTGTTAGATGATGACTCAAGTTTGGAGGGACATGAAATTTTAATGACATTAAATGAGCATACAGTAAACACACATGTCATAGGGCACATTATGTGTCTGTGCAAAGTCCTTCATTTCGTTACCCACTTAAATTGGGGATTATTTGAGTGGAATCTATTCAAGATGATGTTAGGATTCCCTTTTAGTTTTTTGCAATGCGCCTACAACGTCATCTAATCTTGGTTATTCTTTTTTGTATAAAACACTAAAATTTTGACATTTTTAAATGAACAAACATCTTTTCTAGAAAATGTCACACATTTCAACAAAATATTTATAAGGACCTTTGAACTTCATCTTTATCTATAAACATAACCGTTTTGATCACAAGGATTTAAGTACCTATACTTTGGAATGAAAATTTCCATAATAGTATAAGTGTTTAACTATTTTTCCTCTCCTTCCTTCAAAATGACAATTTCTATTTTCTTAGGTATGTAAGAACTTTTTCCAATATATGTAAGAACTTCAAAATATGCAAAAACATTACAACTAAGTCTAGTACACTATTGTTTTATTTTTGTACAAATACTGACAAATATCTAATATTATTAAGTTACTTTTTACTTATCTAGCCAATACTTCTCAAATCATATTATTTCATTTAAAATTTATACTTACTTACCATTTATTAGTAGTTTTCTCTCAACATTCATATGCTAACCACTACATTTCTTTTCCTATTTGGCTTCCTTTATGATTAAAGTGTAACATCAAATTTGAATATGATGTCTCAAATCACGGTTATTCTTTTTAATGTAAAATAGTAAAATTTTGACATTTTTTAATTAACAAAGGTCTTTTTAGAAAATTCCATACATTTCAACAAAATATTTATAAGGATCTTTTACCTTCTTCTTTATCTCTAAAAACAACCCTTTTGATCACAAGGATTTAAGTACCTATACTTTGGAATGAAAAATTTCATAATAGCATCAATTTTTAACTATTTTTCCTATCCTTTCTTTAAAATGTCAATTTATGTTTTCTTAGGTATGTAAGAAAATTTTTCATTATAAATTTCTCCTTTCTAAAAGTTTATTTTAATTGTTCATTTTGTTTTCTCTTCCTATATTCCCCTATTGGAAGACATGTATGTACAACGGGAACATTTGCAGAGATTCGAGGATGTTTGATCCAGATTGATCATTGTAAACAATGATGTCAGTAACCATGGTTGTCCATAAGTATTATGATCCAACGGTATGAAAGTATAATTGTTTTATTTTCTTAGATTGAATTCAAATGACCTAGCAATTTTATTTTTAGATCAAGTTGCAACCAACTGTTGACCTTCCTCATTGTAATTAGATTGCAAATATTGGATTGCTCATTGATAAATATGTTGTTTTTGGTTGAATATTTGTTTCTATTATTTTGAGTTTACACGTAAGGTACATTGATTTTTTCCTTTATTCCTCACAAAAATAAAATCCTTTTTCTTTTTTCATTACCTCATAGTTTTGGACTAGTCTTGGACTCTTGCTTGAGGAGAAAATGGACCTAGTAGTTTTATGTCTGAGAAGAGTTCTCTTGAGTATTAAAAACACACATTGAATTTTTTCATATTTGTACCAAAAAGCATTTAGATAATTTTTATTGACAAACAAAATTCAGTGAAGCCATAAAAGAATCCATTCCATTGATATTAAAATGGTTTATGATAGGTAATGAAACATGATCATTGGTGGAGGACATCTTGTTCACATGATAATAGGCATCAAGATATTTTGTCATACGGGGATGGGTCTACACCACATTATAATCATCGTTATTCTTTTTTCATGCAAAGTAGTACAATTTTTGACAATTTTTAAATTAACAAAGGTCATCTTAGGAAAGTCACACATTTCATAAAAATTATTTATAAGATTTTTCTACCTCCATATTAATCTATAAAAAGTATCCTTGTTATCACAAGGATTTAAAAATGTATACTTTGGAATGAAAAATTTCATCATATAACCAGTGTTTAACTATTTTCCTCTCCTTTCTTCAAAATTTTATTTTGTTTTTCCTTAGGTATGTAAGACAATTTTTCTTTCTATAATGATCCTTTTCAAAACATTATTTTTAATTATTAATTTGCTCTTCTCTTCCTACTTACCAATCCATTTTGATCTAGCCTCAATTGCAACACATGTGTGTATAAAGGGACCAACTATAGAGATTGAGGACATTTGATCCACATCAATCACTATGTACAGTGATAGGAACAACCAATATTGTCCATATTATCATAATCCACCAATATTTAAATTTTATTGTTTTAATTTGCTTATACGAAATTCAAATAATCTTGCAATTTTATTTTTTAATAGAGCAACAACAAGGTGTTGACCCTGACCTATCACAATAAGTTTGCAATATCTAATTTTGAACCAGTTAATTGTGTGTGTAATATTTTATTTATTTTTTAGTTTCCACAACTATAGACTCATCAATTTGTTTCCTTTATTTCTTATAATCTAGAACAATTTTTATTTCTTCATTCCCTCATTTTCTTGGCCTCAAAATTTATGATGAAAATGGACCTAGTAGTTCTATGAGAGATGAGTTCTCTAGTTTATGATAAACACACAAATTGAATTCTTTTATCTTTAAAACATAAACCCTTGATTTATTTCTTATAAATAAACACCAATATGTAAATCAATACAAGCATCCACTATGTTGATATTAGAATGATTTAAGGCAGTTAAGGGAAAATTTTCTTGGATGGAGGACATATTTTTCACCTGATAATATAAACCAAGATAGTTTCATAATTTGGAGTGTGGCACTTGACTAAAAGGATACACTTAATTTTATGTTTCACCATTTGGTTTCAAGTTCTAATGGGAGAACAATCTTTTTAAAAAGAGTGGTTAGTACTAAAGCATGATTCTCCACAATCAACTTTATTTTATTCTTAGATTATACCAAAAAAACCTATTATTTATTACTATAATAGTTGGTTAATAATGATTTTGATTCTCATCAACCATGAATATACACAATCCAGGTTTAACACTTTGTAGGTCTCATATCTTTTTGTAGACAATGTGAGACATGTAGATTCTAAATATTTTGACTTCTGTTTGGGTTCTTGTTCATGTTACTTAAATTCAACACCGAAATATCCGTGTACTAAGTTTCCCAAATTTCATATAAATAATATTTTTGTTCTCAAAATAGCTATTTACCTACAACTTAACCTCCTTGAGAATTTTTACAATAAGTAAATTAAAATAACTAGGGATCCGTGGTTGTTGCTTTCCTCATTATCAATAAACATATAAGATTTTAGGGCATACATTTATTGTCTTTTTATATTGGTTCTATGTATTTCATTAATCTTCCATACACTCATGAAATATTTCATTAAAGAAGAAATATGTTTTGTATAATTTTGTGAACACTTATGGACGTTTGATAGGAATTTGATTGACAGTATAACTTGTTGATAACCATTGTATTTATGAGTTTTTCCATTTAGTTTTCTATACCTTTTCTTTTACTAAAATCATTTGTTTGTATTTCAATGGCTCATTTGTTCATCTGGTAAAAGCTTATCCATAATGAAAATAAAGAACCAACTTATTTTATTCAAGTGTCACATTGTAGAAATTATGCATATTTCTATACTAAGCTGACAAATAAATTGTCTACGACTATAATATCCTTTTTTGGAATTTATATTTCTCAAAAATAAGAAAATATTTATCAATAATCATATATCCGAAGAAATTTGCCAACCTTTGAATCAAAATTAGAACATTTTTTTTCTAGTACAACAATTAAGAGATAACATGTGATATATTGATATTTGAATTGGGAAAGGCTAATAATATGTTGAACAATGTAGACATGATCCCATGTGGTTGCTCCTTTATTCAATCTGATAAGAAATAGACACTTAGATAGTTAGTACATAATTATGCCATATAGTTAGTACGTAACATATAGACAAACACGCCAATCATGAAATGTTGAAATCTTACTAGATGAATGACCACTCGAATGTGAGCATGCTAACATCTATCCCTTTAGATGCCAGATCTTGACACTTTCTTAGACATTGAAGTTCCCTCGACACATATACATTCATCAATAAGTCTCTTACAAACAACACAAAGTTGTTCACTGTTTGATGCTCGATAGAAGGTGGTTTGGTGGTGGTGGATCTTTCCTTCTTTGCCTATGGTTGGTTGCGCCTTTGCAAACATCTTGAACTTTAGTAGCTATAACAGATGAAGAAGACAAACACGATGAAACTAGACTTCAAGTGATCCTTTTTATAGTTCCTAATGTAGGAAGAAGAATTTTTCTGTTATTCTTTACTCTCTTATTCACCAAGTTTTTGAGAATTATTGAGATATTCCTCTAATATCTTATCCACTAAAAAATGCAAATATTTTAAAATAAGGCATCCAATAATTAATTAGAAAATGTTTGTTGAATGAGAAAGAGAAAACTTTTAAAGTCACAAAAGGCCAACTTAATTTCTTTTCTCACTCCTAGGCTTGTCTTCGTCGTTAAAATATATCATAGTTGAATATGCTAGTAAAATAGAATGGAACATATATAATCAATATATGAAAGAGAGAGTTGGATAAATTTATTGAATTTTTTCCGTTACAACAACGATTTCAAAAGTTTGATCAATAACATTTTGAAAATGGATTTTTCTCCTCTTCTTGCAATTCTCACCTGTCTATTTTTTTATTTCTCTCTCATATCACTCATTTACCTACTTTCAAATCAATAGCGTCGTTAATTATGATGATTTTTATATTGAATAACATAATGATTTATGTAATTTTCTTCTCGATATGGAAGGTATTGGTCAAAATATATTTAATGAAAAATTTAAAAAAAAATGTTAAAAATATTTTAAATATCCAAACAAACTTCTTTGTACAAGCTCGAGATAAAAATTATTTTACCAATACTTTTTTAATTGCAAAGTCAATGATACAAACAAAAAACTTATTTAAAATCTTATTTTATTTTTAGATCAATTATCTTTGCCAACTTGAAGGGACTAGTAACCCAATTTATTGCCCACACTTTTGAGAAGACATTTTTGTAAATATTTTTTCCAGATCATTTTGGTTTTCTTGAATTTACAAAAATGAGTAAACAAAGATACATATAATTATTATTTTTGTAATATGATAGTTTTCTCAAATATGAAATTTTTACACTTATAGATGTAGAAAAATTATGGAAACATGACATTTATTATCAAACATAATTAGCTCTCTCCGCTCCATATTTTCAAAACTCATGCAATCGTCCATTCAAATCCAAGAACTTCTTCCTCTAAATTGTCTAACATTTCTTTCCTCTAACTGTAATATTTAATAAAATAATTTTGACTAATTGATCAACGTTTCCTTATTTAAAAATATGACTAGCTATAAAAAATAATTATCAAATCTTTCTTTGAATTATGAGGATAACTTTCCAAATAATATCATTAAAATAAATAAAAACAAGCCACTCAAATTAAATGTCCTGTCAGTAAACAAGAAATGTTCACAGGGGGAGAAAATCAAAATTTGTCAAGACACAAAATGCCAAATTAATTTCTTTCCCAACTGATAGGTTTGGACTTTGTCATGAAAATATATAAAATTTTAACGCACGAGAAAAATATAAGGAAACACATAAATTATATTGGAATGATAGATCTGGATCTATTTGTGATAATTTTGTCATTATAACAATAATTATTTAGATTTTGTGTAATCAAGATCGGTGATATTGTTGGTTATTTACACTAACGAGTTTCAATAATAAGAATGATCTTTTACTCGACTATCTATATCCCTCAAGTATACGAGAGTAGTTGTAGTCGAGGTCGAACACAATGAGCGTTGGTTAGTTAGGCGCAAGAGTTATGATTTTCAATAATCTAGATCATTGTACATAAGATGATTGGATTAGAACAACTAGATTATAGATTTAAAACAAAATAGTAAATTATCACTTAAGAAAGGTTAAGATACAGATTTGGAAGGATCTTAGACTTGGGATTTCACTATCACATCATAGCTTATATTAAAATATGAATTTAAACATGTTAATTAACTTGCAAAGGAGGTTTGTAGTCATCACTCACCTCTCGGTGAAGTGATGACGATTTTAACTCCATACATCACTCTCGTGTATGTATTTCATTTCAAATCACAAACCTTGATCCTCAACATAATCCCAACCACTCTCGCGGTCAAGGACAAGTTGCCAAAAGAGTAACTCCATAATCTCAAACACATGTTCTCAGATTATGAAAGAAAGCATAAAACATGCAAGTATGATGGTCAATCACACAAACAAGCATTTCAGATCTGAAACAACTCTTGGAACATGCAAGAAACTAACATTTAGTATGAAATTCATATGTTCATACAAGCTATGACATGGGAGTTACTCTCCCATGTCCAAGATTCGGATTCTACTCGTCTATGATCATGTATTGCAGAAATGCTACAGAATTTTCAGAGTTTAACATGGTTTAGAGAAGGAAAAGCTAGGAGAATTGAAAGTGTAACCCAAGAGAAGTATAATTCCGTCTTGGGGACGAAATTCCACTCCTAAAGCTGCTCCAAAACGGACTGACTCCTCTCCCGAGAAGCTGCACGAAGTTGGGGAAGCTTGGCTGCACCATGGAGAAGACAATGGAGAAGAAGAGAAGAAGAAATAGACTCCTTTCCCAAGAAACCACCCTTGATCTCCTCAAAATCACCATCCTCTACTCTAGGCTTGCTCTGGGATGAGGGAACATTCATAAATGACTGGGCATAACTGCCCATTAAGTTCTCACTTCGTTTTAAACAAAAACTCATATTTTACAAAATGCTGAAACTGCCAGGTGCACGACGTGCACTTTGGAAATGCACGCCGTGCAACTTTCCAGAAACTTTCAGTTTGCTCCAGAATACACTGTGCACGGCGTGCACTTTGGAAATGCACGTCGTGCAACTTTTCAAAAACTTTTGGCTCCCAGGTGCATGCCGTGCAACTTTCCAGAAACTTTTATCTGCCTGAAATTCCCAGGTGCACAGCGTGCACCTCGCTGTTCTGGGCTGTTGTGTATTTTGCTCATAACTTTCAGTGTGTAGGTCCGATTTACATGCCGTAAAAAGTGGTATTTGCAAAATTTCGAACCCCAAAACATGTAGATACTTGAGGAGTGATCCAATAAGAGATAATATGATATATTCCTCATCAGTTCATTGCAAAATATAGTACCTACAATCCAAACCATGAGACAAGTAAGAATAGCTAAAAATATAGAATCTAGCATGAATGAGAGTGATAATTGAGTCAAAACAACATGGATATGCAACCAAACATGATCCAAAAGATGATATGATTTGTGCACATCAAATCCCCCTAAGCTTAAACCGTTGCTTGTCCGCAAGCAAAAAGAGCATAGAAACATAAATGAAGAATTGTCAAGCTCATGAATAGATCAAATGAAATGAAAGATGTGTATAAGACCAAACCAACCATGATCAACATGTTTATACTCATAGCCATCAATTCAACTTAAACACCCAAGAAAGAGATTTTTAGTTCAGCAGGGGTGGCATCAATTAGTTGAATCAATCAATTAAACAACACTAGGTAGAATTTGGATGACCAAGCCAAGCAATTAGTGGATGTGCAACTCAAAATCTCAACTATTAAGGATACAAATGCTGAAATCTTAGTTAAAATTGACAATTTTAGTTGTACTCTCCTTCTTTCCCAAAAGTGATATGATAAAGAATTATGGGTTCCGACACTCGGCTGCTAATGTAGGCTTATGCACACATGGAGTGTCAGTTGGGGTATTTTACCCTCTTTTAAGACATACCACCTAACCATCGTGGCCAGATCGGACTTAAACTAGGCTAGCATGATATGTGGGCGGTTTAGCCATCTTTTATAGGGTATAAAGATGAGATAAGCCAAAAGAAATTTTAAATTTTTTTCCAAAAGATAGGAGAGTCAACTAAATTGCAACATTAGCTAGATTTCATTCATTTGTTTTGAAAATTTTTCATTGAAAGAGTGGTTGAAAATGCACTAAGAGCTTGGCAAGGGCATCTCGTATTCCATATGATGTTGTAAAGTTGATTTAATCAAAAAAATTGAAACCATTACATGTTTTAAGCAATCAAGGATGTGAAAGATGAATGTTCAGGCTAGAAGCATAAACCAAGGTTAAGCACATGTTGATGGCCAAAATGTTTCATTTGATTAATGCATGCCTTTTACAATTTCTCCAAATGATATTTCTCATCAAAAGAGGACAATCTGTTAAGCATAGGAGTTCTATCCACATATAAAAGATAAACCTCATATCATACTAGATTTTCCACCAGAAGAGGAGAACTGAAAACAATGACTGAAATGTGAACACAAAACAAAAGCAAAAGATAAGAAGCAAATAACATGAAAGGGAAAAGATAAAAGAACTAGGTTACCATCCAGTTGCTCCCCCCTAAGCTTGAAATCTACAGTGTCCTCACTGCATAAATCAAACTAAAAAGGTTGCAACCAGGTACCTCATCATGGTGGAAACATCAAAGTCCATGGAGGACCGGTGCTTTGATTTGCAGCTAGAAATTGTTGTGCTAAAGATTTATGCCTCCTTGCAAATACGTCCTTGATTTGGGGCAAGCGAAAGCACCTATGAGCTGCAACAAGAATAGTCTTGTGTATGCCAATACTATTTGTCTTTTCATTCTCCTTTGAAGCATCATCAAAATATGAGTTGGGAAGAGTGTTCTCATTATAAAGCAATGTGTCATCTAGAGTGTGAGGAGGAAAGACATGTGGCTTGCTTGAAGAATCAACATGTAGGGCATGTGTTGTAGCTTTCTCCCCTTTAGTTGCAACTTCATAATCATCATGGATATCAACATCATCATACTTTGAAGGATATACTTCTATGACAACACCATTCTTCAATGTCACCGGATTGAAATACGTAGGATTCATCTCCGGTGGACTAGGCAAGAAAGGTGAAAATGCTTCTTTGCTAGAAAGAGCTTGCTGGGCAATTTGTTTCTCCAAGATGTGTGCATGAGTGGCAATATCGTCCACCTTAGAAGAGAGTTGGCAAATGGCACACTTTAGTAATTGTCTTTGTTGTTGGAACTCCTCATTTTGCTGCATTTGAGTTGAAACAAATGTTGCAAGCATGAACTCTAATCTAGGAGTTACTTGCGGTTGTTTTGGCTGAATGAAATTTGGGTTTGCATTAATGTAGAAGTCCGGTGGAGTGTAGCCCATTGGAGAATAAATAGACGAAGCATAACATGTAGAAGGTGAGTGTCCAAGCAACCCACATGAATCACAAATAATATTGACTACTTGAAATGGTTGTGTGCTTAGCTTATTAAACCTTTGTGATAAAGTGTCTATCTTTGTTGCAATTATGTCTATAGCACCAACCGTGTGATCTTCCATTTGCTTTCTGGAAGTAATATGTGAAAAGGATGGGTGGTAGATTGTAGCCGGACTCCATTGGCAATGATTTGCTGCCATATCTTCAATAATAGCATAGGCTTCTCTATAAGATTTGTTCATTAGAGCTCCATTTGCAGTTGCATCAATAGACATCCTTGTATAGTAGCACAGACCATTATATAAAGATTGCAATAGAATCCAATTGCTTAGACCATGATGTGGACAAAGATTTTGAAGATCTTTGAACCTCTCCCATGTATCATACAAGGTCTCTGTTGGGTTTTTGGGGAATTAGAGAAGGCAGCGGAAACAAAATTTTTCTCCCCAAACCCATACCGAGGAAATGCGTCAACGTCTATATAATAGGAAAAGATGGTTTGTGGAATCATACCTTGTCCCGAGGCTTGCTCGGTGACAATACCTCGTGCAATGCGCGGTCTTCAACTCCGGACTTCGACGGTGTCTGTGCAGCTCCTGGTCGCACCGGGATTGACAACTCCTACTAGAACCGGACTGTCGGATGACAGTTGTCCTCCTAAGCGGCAGTGTCCTCCCGCCTTTGTAGTAGTCCACACGGACCACCTGGAACTCCACACTCCTTGTCCCATAAGGAAGTGGAAGGAGTCGCACCCTCCTGTTGACGTACTAGTCGCCAACACGCTCTCCTGCCTCCTGTTGCAACTACAGTTGTCCTTCCCTTGCTGCACCTCCCTTTTGCGGGAAACACTTGCTCGGGCTCTCTCACGGTTACCAAAACCAGAGAGAACGACAACTTGCAGAGCAACTGGTTGCACTGAGCTGTCCTTTGGGAAGCCGCCAATACCCCTATATATAGGAGAGTCATGGGACAGGGTTCTCCATCCCGGGCAATGCGGGACTAATGCAGGAGTAGAAGGGTTCGAGAGTTTTCCACAAAAAGCAACCGGTTCGCAACTTGAAATGATCGGTTCACAACTGAACCGATCGGTTCGGCCATTGAGCCAATCGGTTGGACCTGAACCGATCGTTTGGGGCACTCCAACCGGTCGGTTGGTGCCCTGAACCGATCGGTTCATAGTCCTAATCTGGCTTAAAAAGACTTTCCTTGTTTCTTTCCCAATTGGTATCGAATACCAATATTATTCCCAATCGAATTGGGCAATTTGAAACTAAAGGAAAATTCTTGCCGACATGACTTTTCCCAACTGATCCGTTGCACCAGTTGAGCCGATCAGTTCAACCCTTGAACCGGTCATTTCAACCTGGGCATGAGCCGATCGGCCTGGACACTCCAGCCGACCGGTTCAGCAACATCAACCGACCGGTTCATCACATGAACCGATCGGTTGGGAGCACAGGTTGGGCAAAATCAGTCAATTGCGATTTCAATCAATCCGATAATCCAATCAATGCGTCCAACACCTTGAACCATACGATATTGAGCTATCGACTGATTGAGTGTTTAATTGAACTACTAAACTCCTTTAGTAATCAATTTAAACATTGCTTTGTGGGCAAAACTCCTCTTCCAGGTTAAATCCTATGTGTTTGACCCTGCATGTCCATTTCACGTTGGTAGTGAAAGTCCATAACACTTATGACTTCACAAGCAAAGAGCGGTGCCTAGTCACACATCAGTGCTACCCAAGTGAAAGTAGAAAGTTGGAGAACAACTTTCATCCTACAATCCGTGAATGGTGTTACAGCGAATGTATAATTCCTTTGTCACTGATATCCCGAATGAACTCGAGGCATGGAACAGTCATCCTGTCAACGTTCATTCACTTCCTTGATCTCAGAGTAGACTGGAAGAGATATGTATGACATCAGTATCACATACTGATTCACACATGCGTGCACACCTTTCTCAATCCTACTCATCAAGTGGCCATGGATATCAAACTCCCTCAGGAGGGACAAATCCCATATCTATCACTCACCCCTCAAAAGCCCCATGTGTCAAAGCCACCCAATCATCACCTTTATAACAACCCATGTTTCAGGACTACGTTTGATGATGTCAATGTGTGCCCAACGACATGTGTTGAGTGTAGTGATTTCAGGTCTAAGAATCACACTCACCACCATCACTATGAGTACTGACTGTGACTACCATCTCATGGTTCCATGTGTCAAACTCACGGTGGGTCTGTCTGGTACCTTGTTCTCTAACAAGTACCTATGTGTTTGGTTTGATATCTCTATATCATGACTAATGAGATTCTGTCATCAACCAACACCACAATCTAGTCTTGTGTGTCATTGTTGTCTATCTACCTTCCACAATGACATCCGACTAGGGACACAACAAGAATGTACAAACTCTTAGCATCCGTATGATCTCATCGTTCAGGTCCTCAACCTGAAAGCATACGTCATTGAGTACTGTCATTCTCTAGACATTCAATCTGTTCTATCACTATCTCATATGACTGAACCAGAAAGAATTGGAAGCTCACCTTTGATGTTTATCAAATCAATCTCAATGTATCCCACCAATCATCCCATGATTGGCTCTCAGGGCATACATACCAACAGACTCCCACTTGCACTGTGAGCCAATCACCCATGAATCATATTCATAGTGATCTTCAAACATGTCCCACATGTTACTGTGCTGTAGTGCCAACATAGTGAGTAATGACAACACCTTGCCAAAGTCTGTACAAATTGCATGTCTCGCATCTCTTCGTTGTACGTCACACGTATGAGATGGAGTTGCCGTAATATGCGATCTAGCATTCCATTTTCTAACCTTTAGCCACATTGCATGATCAAGGATTCCAGACTTGTCATCAATGAGTGGAATATAAGTTCATCTTATGAACTTTCAGATCCATATAGTATCCATTGCTGTTCTCTAACACATAGATACTCGACATTTCCCTTTTAAATGGCTTTATTGGAACACTTCCAATTATCAACAAACATTCACTTTTATACATCTCATGTATATATATTGCGATTAATTTTCTGTCCTTTCAGAAGTTCGCATCAATGTAACTCTTTACATTGAACTCTTCTTTCTCTCCATAGAACTAGTACTTCCCAAGTACTTATCAAGTTCTTATGATATTCCAGTAACCCTTACTAGAATCAGACAGACATCCACTCGTCATGTCCCACATATGAGTTATCAGGATGAGCACATCATATTGTCATGTCCTACATACAACATGATGAATGCATTTTATTCTTGCCATGTCATACATGTATGACAATGGGATGATTACATACATGATAGATCCATATCTATTCTTAGTGTTCCCATTCTTCATAAGAATTGGACACTTGGCCTTGGGATACTAATATCCATATAACATGGACAAGTTGTCTCCCACTGAATCTGTGCATACTGAACCCTTCAGTACAGATTGCCAATGTATGCTCTCTCTTTTCCAGGTCAAGAGATTTGTCGAGAACTATCTCTATAGATCTCTATTCCTATCATATAGGAAACATCTCTATCTTCCTTAACGATAATTTCCACTTTTGGATTTCCATTCTAGAACATTTCCATTTCACATCAACATGTGGAATGTGAACACGCTCCCACTAAATCACAGATCCCTTCTTTATCTTTGACATATCAGTCAAACCCTTTGACTATATCATCAAAGTAAAGATCCAATTTTGAGTTGCTTGTACTCAATCAATCACATTGATTAGTCCATTGTAACTTATAGACTTCATTTGCATTAATGGATTCATAAACCTTATAGGTTGTGTCACGTACACATCCTGGTTTTATTCCTCATAGGAATGCGGTTTCAGTATCCATATGCCAAATGTTTTAGCCATTAAGTTGCAATCAACAAGCATCATCCTTCTCAAAATGTTATCCATGTGTCTTAACACTTAAGACTCATCTGCACTTATGGATATGATCCAATGAGTGCTACCATCAAGGTCATACCTTATGGTTCACATGGAAATCATTTAGGATGTAATGGTTTTAAACCATAACTCAAGATTCGGTTCCTCATATTCATCTTGATAGTTGACTCATCACATGAACAACTCATCACATAGATAATTGAGGTGTATCTGTTAAAGATATAAGAACTCACAACCCTTGTGATTCTTAATTTCTTTTATTAGTGTGGGGTATTCTTTTATTAAGAAGAATTCAGTTATTTGATAATCATTCTCTAACTCCTTAGAGTATGATTCCTTCTTGATTCAGACATCACCATGCCTTAATCATGAGTTCACTATGATACACTATCATAATCACTCATAAGGATCTCAAACATTTGGTCCAAGTATTTCATTCATTGATCTCATCAAGAATTAATACTTTATCAAATTTGTACTTCATTTATGATAATCTTGAACACTTCAAGATATTCATATTGGTATTTCTCTAAACACCATTTGAAGTATTAGCATTTATTCCAATAGGTATGCAAATACATCACATGTATTATACCTAATAGGATAATCATTCTCCCACTACATTAGTGAAGATTGATTAATCATGTCCAAGATATTCATGTCCCTTACTGGTTCTCTAACCAAAAGAGTCTAGTTTTATTCATCACATGGAAACTAGAAATGAATTTCTCATGATTAATGCTAATTAAAAAATGTTTGAGTTATCTATAACTTTTAGGTATCATCTTATCTCATGCATATCAAATATCACAAGATAAATAAGCTATTTCCACAAAGATCACATCTTTATAAATTGAAACATCTCTTTATTAATTGCCATCATACAATATGCAAAAATAAAGTGTTTCTATCTATTGGCAAGTATGAAATAGCAGTTCATAACTGTATTACATGCCTTATTGGCTGAAAATAAACTAAAGTATTCCTATCTATAAAGGCAACACTTGCCCCAAGTAAGAATGCTTTACACTTTACATCTTGGTATCATATACCTCAAAAAGTGTTACAAGTTTATTTACATGACACCTTCAAGTAGAGGCTTCAGTCGCCTCCTTCTTATTTTGTTCTTCCAGGTAGAGAGGACAATTCCTTTTCCAATGTCCTGGCTTTTGACAATGGTGGCAATTTCCTTTCTTTGTCACACCTCCCTTGGCCTTGAGAGCTGAAGATGGCTTGGACTCCTGGCTAGCTTCAGAACCTTTCTTAGCTTTGCCCTTGCCCTTGCGCTTGGACTTGCCTTTCTTGCTCGTGATCACCATCACGGACTTAGGCTTGTCCTTCTTCATTTGTAACTCGGCTGTCCTCAACATGCCCAACAACTCTGACAGTGGCCTATCAAAGTTGTTCATGTTATAGTTCATCACAAACTGACTGTAAGATTCTGGCAACGATTGCAGTATCACGTCAGTAGCCAACTCTTGGCTCAGTGGAAATCCCAGTCTCTGTAGGTTCTCCACATACCCAATCATCTTGAGTGTGTGAGGACCAACTGGATCTCCTTCTGTCATGACGCACTTGAACAGCACCCTAGAAACATTGTACCTCTCTTGCCGTGCCTGATCTTCATACATGTTCCTGAGATGCAGAATCATCTCTATGACACCCATGTTCTCATGTTGCCTCTGCAACTCATGGTTCATTGAACATAGCATCAAGCACTTTGCATCAATGACATCATCAGAATGCTTCTTGTAAGCATCCCTTTCTGTCCTTGGTGCATTAGGAGCGGGTTCCTCTGGAATTGGAGTATCCAGGACATAGAGCTTACGCTCTTGAGTGAGAACAATTCTCAATGTCCGATACCAGTCGTGGAAGTTTGTCCCATTTAGCTTGTCCTTGTCAAGGACCGATCACAAAGAAAAGTTGGTGTTGTTTGTTTCCATTTGAACTACAAAAAGAAAATATGCAATTTTAGTCCAAAAAACTCATTTTTGACTTATTTGATTGATTTGAAAAATTGACGATATAATTAGGCCTTTAATTAATTATCGCTCCCACTATTTTACTTCAAATTGATAGCCCTCACCATCAATTCGGAAGATTGCAGCGTACAACCTTCTAGTGGGCAAGATCCTGAAATCCTCTAAGCCATGGACCAGCTAGGGATGTCACCCACAACATAGATCTCTCAGGTAGGCAACTTTTGCCAATTGCATCATATGCAACTCTTGATAAGATGTCATATACAACTCTTTGCAATGATCATCTCCATGCCTCAAGGTACTAGATCCCATCTAGATCACCTTGTTAAGTCCGACCCAAAGCAAACACGATGAATATGCACCCTGCTAGGGCAGACCCACACATTCATCCTTCACGCTTCCACGAGATAGACGGTGCACCATGCTAGGGCGTGCCCACACTTGGTCGATCAAGCTTTTCACGTGTGTCGCATTTGGAAGGCATCTAAAACTCAATATTTTAATGAGGGATTTGGTTTTATATACATATACATATCCAATCACCACAATACATAGTACGTATCATATACATGCTATATCCCACAGAAAACATGCACATACAATAAAAAGCGATGATTATGGCCATCCTAATGTGATTCCTTGAGCCAAGAGGAATCACGGTCATCTAGGTCTACATCACATGCAACCTGTACAAGATGAACTATGTGCCTTGCCATCCGAGTAGATCAACTCATCACATGAATGATCTGTACTCTTCAGTCGGTCGTCTAGGTGCCACCAGCCGATCGGTTGGCTCCTCCAACTGATCGGTTCGCCTGGTCGTCGTGCATCTCGTCATGTCCGCCACCTGCTCGTCTCACTCCTCGAACCGGTCATCAACCTATCGGTTCACTCCTTGAACCGACCATCTGGAAGGTCAACTGATCGGTTCACTCCTTGGACCGACCGTCTGAGCAGTCGTCTTGATGTCCGCCGGTCTTTGACATAATAGGAAAAAAAATCCTATTCAATTTATTGCATTGCTTTAAAAGGAAACCCCGAGTTACATTCGGGGGGAGCAAAGGTAGGAAAGAATTTCGAATTATTTCGAGTTACATCAGGAATAAGAGAGGGAAGATCAGTGCGCAGACCGAGATGCAAGCAACCACAAACAACCACACACAGATAGGGGTTTATAGGCCATAATCACGCTACACACATCCACCACAAAACTCGTTTAAGGGCGATGCGTATCGAGTGCATTAATAATACATATCATATATGTAATTTGGGATTTGTGGATTTAGGATTGGACATGCAGAAAGACAATATTATTCGCATCGCATGCAATAAATAAAGGCGACAAACCAAAATCGATCATATCGATATTCCTAAAATATAGAGCAGTTAACCTCGCTCTGATACCACTGTTGGGTTTTTGGGGAATGAGAGAAGGCAGCGGAAACAAAATTTTTCTCCCCAAACCCATACCGAGGAAACGCGTCAACGTCTATATAATAGGAAAAGATGGTTTGTGGAATCATACCTTTTCTCAAGGCTTGCTCGGCGACAATACCTCGCGCAATGCGCGGTCTTCAACTCCGGACTTCGACGGTGTCTGTGCAGCTCCTGGTCGCACCGGGACTGACAACTCCTACTCGAACCGGACTGTCAGATGACAGTTGTCCTCCTAAGCGGCAGTGTCCTCCCGCCTCTGTAGTAGTCCACACGGACCACCTGGAACTCCACACTCCTTGTCCCACAAGGAAGTGGAAGGAGTCGCACCCTCCTGTTGACGTACTAGTCGCCAACACGCTCTCCTGCCTCCTGTTGCAACTGCAGTTGTCCTTCCCTTGCTGCACCTCCCTTTTGCGGGAAGCACTTGCTCGGGCTCTCTCACGGTTACCAAAACCAGAGAGAACGACAACTTGCAGAGCAACTGGTTTCACTGAGATGTCCTTTGAGAAGCCCCCAATACCCCTATATATATAGGAGAGTCATGGGACAGGGTTCTCCATCCCGGGCAATGCGGGACTAATGCAGGAGTAGAAGGGTTCGAGAATTTTCCACAAAAAGCAACCAGTTCGCAACTTGAAATGATCGGTTCACAACTGAACTGATCGGTTCGGCCATTGAGCCGATCGGTTGGACCTGAACCGATCGTTTGGGGCACTCCAACCGATCGGTTCATAGTTCTAATCCGGCTCAAAAAGACTTTCCTTGTTTCTTTCCCAATTGGTATCGAATACCAATATTATTCCCAATCGAATTGGGCAATTTGAAACTAAAGGAAAATTCTTGCCGACATGACTTTTCCCAACTGATCCGTTGCACCAGTTGAGCCGATCGGTTCAACCCTTGAACCGGTCGTTTCAACCAGGGCATGAGCCGATCGGCCTGGACACTCCAG
Organism: Alisma plantago-aquatica; assembly: GCA_963693085.1. Lineage (NCBI taxonomy): Eukaryota > Viridiplantae > Streptophyta > Magnoliopsida > Alismatales > Alismataceae > Alisma > Alisma plantago-aquatica. The sequence goes on along the minus strand of OY856411.1, from coordinate 963,062,258 downwards.
CCGACCGGTTCAGCAACATCAGCCGACCGGTTCATCACATGAACCGATCGGTTGGGAGCACAGGTTGGGCAAAATCAGTCAATTGCAATTTCAATCAATCTGATACTCCAATCAATGCGTCCAACACCTTGAACCATACGATATTGAGCTATCGACTGATTGAGTGTTTAATTGAACTACTAAACTACTTTAGTAATCAATCTAAACATTGCTTTGTGGACAAAACTCCTCTTCCAGGTTAAATCCTATGTGTGTGACCCTGCAGGTCCATTTCACGTTGGCAGTGAAAGTCCATAACACTTATGACTTCACAAGCAAAGAGCGGTGGCTAGTCACACATTAGTGCTACCCAAGTGAAAGTAGAAAGTTGGAGAACAACTTTCATCCTACAATCCGTGAATGGTGTTACAGCGAATGTATAATTCCTTTGTCACTGATATCCCGAATGAACTCGAGGCATGGAACAGTCATCCTGTCAACGTTCATTCACTTCCTTGATCTCAGAGTAGACTGGAAGAGATATGTATGACATCAGTATCACATATTGATTCACACATGCGTGCACGCCTTTCTCAATCCTACTCATCAAGTGGCCATGGATATCAAACTCCCTCAGGAGGGACAAATCCCATATCTATCACTCACCCCTCAAAAGCCCCATGTGTCAAAGCCACCCAATCATCACCTTTATAACAACCCATGTTTCAGGACTGCATTTGATGATGTCAAAGTGTGCCCAACGACATGTGTTGAGTGCAGTGATTTCAGGTCTAAGAATCACACTCACCACCATCACTGTGAGTACTGACTTTGACTACCATCTCATGGTTCCATGTGTCAAACTCACAGTGGGTCTGTCCGGTACCTTGTTCTCTAACAAGTACCTATGTGTTTGGTTTGATATCTCTATATCATGACTAATGAGATTCTGTCATCAACCAACACCACAATCTAGTCTTGTGTGTCATTGCTGTCTATCTACCTTCCACAATGATATCCGACTAGGGACACAACAAGAATGTACAAACTCTTAGCATCCGTATGATCTCATCGTTCAGGTCCTCAACCTGAAAGCATACGTCATTGAGTACTGTCATTCTCTAGACATTCAATCTGTTCTATCACTATCTCATATGACTGAACCAGAAAGAATTGGAAGCTCGCCTTTGATGTTTATCAAATCAATCTCAATGTATCCCACCAATCATCCCATGATTGGCTCTCAGGGCATACATACCAACAATCTCTCCATCCCTTTGAGAATAATTCATGAGTTGACTCCTTAGCTGCAAAGTTTTGCTAGGTGGAAAATATCTTGCCAAAAAGACCTTTTGAAGCTCCTCCCAAGTGTTGATTGACTTCTTTGGAAAAGTATAGAGCCATGCCTTGGCTCTATCTCTAAGAGAGAATGGAAAAAGGATTAGGCATATCCCATCAGTAGGAACACCATATATCTTTATAGTACTTAGCAACTGCAGAAATTCAGCAATGTGGAGGTTTGGATCCTCCATTGGTGTCCCTCCAAATGCATTCAGCTGTAGCAATTGTATGATGGATGGGCTGATAGAAAACTCCTTTGCCCTAAATTCTGAAATATTAATAGCCCCACTCATGTGCATTGCAGCTGTACCAAAGTAGTCCTTAAGAGGAAGGTCATCCTCCTTGACTAGTTTTTCATGTGGATCCGGAGGATTAGGTGGGTGTGGCGTAGATGGTGGTGATGTATGTGGTATGGGTGTTGGTGGTGTATATGATGGTGGTGAATTAGGTGTGAATGATGGTGGTGTGGATGAAGGATGTGTGGATGAGGGTGGTACATATGAAGGTGATGTGGATGAAGGCGGCATGGGTGAATGTCGTTTGGATGATGGTGACATGGATGATGGTTGTGTGGGTTGTGATTCCTCCATACATGTTTGGGTTTCACTCCTTCTTGCTCCATGAGGGCTGCAAATAGTTTGTTCATTTTCTGAATGTAGAGACACGAACGGTTCAAGGATCTTTTTATGAACACCCCATATGCTCCTACAAATAAACAAGGTGAGTGAGATACAAAAACAAACATGGAAGATACAACAAATTATGATGATCATGATGAATTATGATTTATGGATATGATGGTGGATACGAAGGATGTGATCTAGTCTCATTTACTTATCAAAAACTCTTACTCTAACAGGAATATCGATGCTCCCCGGCAACGGCGCCAAAAACTTGTTGGTTATTTACACTAACGAGTTTCAATCATAAGAATGATCTTTTACTCAACTAGCTATATCCCTCAAGTATACGAGAGTAGTTGTAGTCGAGGTCGAACACAAGGAGCGTTGGTTAGTTAGGCATAAGAGTTATGATTTTCAATAATCTAGATCATTGTACATAAGATGATTGGATTAGAACAACTAGATTATAGATTTAAAACGAAATAGTAAATTATCACTTAAGAAAGGTTAAGATACAGATTTGGAAAGATCTTAGACTTGGGATTTCACTATCACATCATAGCTTATATTAAAATATGAATTTAAACATGTTAATTAACTTGCAAAGGAGGTTTGTAGTCATCACTCACCTCTCGGTGAAGTGATGACGATTTTAACTCCATACATCACTCTCGTGTATGTATTTCATTTCAAATCACAAACCTTGCTCCTCAACATAATCCCAGCCACTCTCGCGGTGAAGGACAAGTTGCCAAAAAAGTAACTCCATACTCTCAAACACATCTTCTCAGATTATGAAAGAAAGCATAAAACATGCAAGTATGATGGCCAATCACACAAACAAGCATTTCAGATCTGAAACAACTCTTAGAACATGCAAGAAACTAACATTTAGTACGAAATTCATATGTTCATACAAGCTATGACATGGGAGTTACTCTCCTATGTCCAAGATTCGGATTCTACTCGTCCATGATCATGTATTGCAGAAATGCTACAAAATTTTCAGAGTTTAACATGGTTTAGAGAAGGAAAAGCTAGGAGAATTGAAAGTGTAACCCAAGAGAAGTATAATTCCATCTTGGGGATGAAATTCCACTCCTAAAGCTGCTCCAAAACGGACTGGCTCCTCTCCCGAGAAGCTGCACGAAGTTGGGGAAGCTTGGCTGCACCATGGAGAAGACAATGGAGAAGAAGAGAAGAAGAAATAGACTCCTTTCCCAAGAAACCACCCTTGATCTCCTCAAAATCGCCCTCCTCTACTCTAGGTTTTCTCTGGGATGAGGGAACATTCATAAATGACCGAGCATAACTGCCCATTAAGTTCCCACTTCGTTTTAAACAAAAACTTATATTTTACAAAATGCTGAAACTGCCAGGTGCACGGCATGCACTTTGGAAATGCACGCTGTGCAACTTTCCAGAAACTTTCAGTTTGCTCCAGAATACATTGTGCACGGCGTGCACTTTGGAAATGCACGCCGTGCAACTTTCCAGAAACTTTTGGCTCACAGGTGCACGCCGTGCAACTTTCCAGAAACTTTTATCTGCCTGAAATTCCCAGGTGCACGGCGTGCACCTCGCTGTTCTGGGTTGTTGTGTATTTTGCTCATAACATTCAGTGTGTAGGTGTGATTTACATGTCGTAAAAAGTGGTATTTATGCAATTTCGAACCCCAAAACATGTAGATACTTGAGGAGTGATCCAATAAGAGATAATATTATATATTCCTCATCATTTCATTGCAAAATATAGTACCTACAATCCAAACCATGAGACAAGTAAGAATAGCTAAAAATATAGAATCTAGCATGAATGAGAGTGATAATTGAGTCAAAACAACATACATATGCAACCAAACATGATCCAAAAGATGATATGATTTGTGCACATCAGATATACAAAGTGGAGCTCTTCTCATATTTCCTTTATTTTAAGTTTGTCTTATATATCTCCTATCCAAATACTTTACTACCCATAACATTTATAATATAATGGTTTTGGTATTGTTCAATATAATTAAATTTATTCTTAATACATCGCACTCATTATCAAACATAATTACATATCTTCAATCAATCTTCTCAAAAATATAATTGTACATGCATGGTTCATTCAAATCCAAGAATCTCCTACTCTTATTCCCCTCTCATATCTTTCCTCTACCTAAAATCTTTTAATCTAATAGTTTTTGCAACATCAACAGTAAAAAATAACTACATCTCTCAACTCATACTTTATCCTTTACAAAAAGTCACTAGTTATATTCCTTTAATTAGTCGTATCTAACATGGTTATAGACATATATTCATTGTTTGAAAAATAGCTTCTGTCATATTATAAAATGAGAGAATCTATTGGAAAGAATTTGACATTGTTTATTTTCTAGACAATATCATCGTATCATACCATTTTGGAGTTCTACACCATTCTTGATTGGTCTAACCTTTCTTTACTCATTTCTTTCAAGTTCTAATTGATTTCCTCTCAACACTCACGTTCTCAAGTATAGTTTTTCTCATGAAACTACAACTTCCTTTATCAATTACCAAGACATTCTTACGAACATGGTATGCTAAGTTGCACTCCCTCTATTTTATAAATTTTCAACTCATAGAGCATATCTTACATGAAATAGTTCCTATATATGTATGTCTCTCCCATAACACAAGGTTTTAAAATTCACCTTTCCCTATAAAATATTATCACCTTACTGGCTAACCCATCAACTAATGCATTTTTCTACTTCTAACAACAACACCTTATGTCAACAGCATTCTCGAATCTATGACATTCTATTTTTATATAACTATTTCTTTTTATCACCATTGGGATGAGATAACAAAATAGATCAACACTAGGATCATCAATGAAGTGACTGCATTGGATCCCTAGTGTAACATTCAACAATATACCAAAATTGTCACTCATCTCATGATTTTGAGCAACACGAAGGTCACTCTCCTTTTGTTATCCTCTATCTTCTTTCATCCACCTCAAATTTGAAAGACCAGTAAAGAGTTAGCCATTGAGTGAGTCCTGAGGAAGTTTCAAGTTTATCCAAATTTCAATCACTCTTCCCCTTTGATTGTGTCGACTAGTAGATGATTTTTGTATTTCTTAAATAGCAAGAATTAATATTTGATTTACCTTGATTCCATGAAGTTTCCTAGAGTGTATCTCCTCAACTATCATGATTATTTATCTTTTTTCCTTGTGCACACAAAAATTGCAACTCTAAGACCATGTAGAATCTATATCTTCAAACATTTATGTATGATTTTTTTATTTGTTATGCATTGAAAAAAATGTTAAAGATATACCTTCATATGGTGTGTAAATATTTGTGGTATCCATTTATAATATTACACTATAAAAATAAAATCCAAGGTTTTGGGAGTTACGACCTCTCCATTCTATTTTATTATTTCAAAATTTCAAACATACAAAGAAAAACATTACAAATAAGTCAAGTATACTATTCTTTTATTTTTGTAGAAATACTAACAAATATCAAATATTATTAAGCTATTTTTACATATCCAGACAATACTTATCTAATCATGTTATTTCATTTAGTATTTATACCTTCCTACCATTTTGTATTAGTTTTCTCTCAGCATTCATATGTTAACCACTACATTTTTTTCCTGTTTGGCTTCCTTTATGATTAAAGTATAACATCATCTTACATATTATCAACTCTCTCTCCAAAACTAGTGCATGTTATTTTCAATTTAAACAACATAATCTCATATATGTGTACTATCTCAAACTTCAGCGATCTATCAATTTTGCATCTCTCCACCCTCGACTTCACACACCATAAGTATATTGTAGTATTCTTTATCTATAAAACTATACTCTAAATTGGTTGCATGTATTTTCTAAAGTGCTTGTCCCTTATTATTATGTTGATTTTGGTTCTCTATTATTTACAAACAATAAGTTTTTCTCAAATAATATGGACAATTCATATCCTCAACCTTTTTATATATCCTTTTTTAAATTCCATGTATGGGACAAAATACTTATATACATATATAAAATATGTATATATAAAAGTTTGCATTTACACATAGATTTACATACATATATATTTATATATACAAATATATAAACACACACACATATTGTATAAATATATATACAATATATTTTTATGTGTATTTATATATATATGTGATTAAGAGAGAAAGATTCCCCCCAAACATGTGGTGGAGGCCGAATGCCAAGGAGGGGGGTAAATAAAGGCAGTAACTGCAATACGAACTCGGGTCTATTTGCTAGGGGACACCATGCTTGACAACTTGAGACACTCCTTGTCGGCTTGTGTTTACATATATATATATATATATATATATATATATATATATATATATATATATATATATATATATATATATATATGGTGGTTAGGAAGTGTGTACCGGCCGGTACGTGTAACTTATGTGTACTGGTTAATAAAATAGGATATGCAGAGTATGTTGATAAAATCCAACCATATGGATTGATTCAACTCTATATAGATTAGATGTCTTTAAAAAATCATAACTATATCTTATGTACATCATGAGATATAGCCATACATCATTCAATGGTTTATGCAATTTCTGCAACTTACCATTGATTAGAAAATAAACATATTCTTTTATTGTATGCTCTATGAATATAATATTACGATGATTTTTTGTACACATCTTGTCTAAGGTGTATATTATACACATCCATAAGGTTGGATTATTCAATACAATTTTACAATACCCATAAATGAAGGTGGGTACATTTAAGCTACATGTACTCGGGTACACAACTCTTTTAGCCATATATATATATATATATATATATATATATATATATATATATATATATATACTATTGTGTCACTATAATTTGAAAATTGGTATTTTTTAAATTATAAAAAAACCCGTGTTGTTTGTAAGAATGTTTTAGGACTTAGGCTTTCTTATTTTTATTTTAAAGTTCTACATAAAACTATAATCATATAACATATATCATTTCATTGTTTAATTTAAGAAAAAGTATAAAGTAATTAATATCATATCTAGGGTTTGAAAAACATATAAGAAAGTATACATATATACATATATATATATATAAACACACACACACACACACACACACATATATATATATATATATATATATATATATATGTTGATGAGATTCTACCTTCTCTCTAGTTTTTGAGAGATTGTGAGATAGTGATTTGGGGCTTGCCACTGTGATGGAAAAATGACGACCAACAAGGGGTTGGTTGGTGTCTACGAGCCTAGGTTTTGAGAGCTAGTGAGACAGTGATTTGGGGCTAGCCACGGCGATGACACAATGACGACCAACAAAGGGTTGGTTGGTGTCTATGAGCAATGATGACGAGGGATAAGAACCATTGAATTTTAGAATAATTAGTGACTCTAGAGATAAAGCATAGAAAGGAGGTTGAGAAAAGGGGATCATCACAGATTCCATGTGGTGGTCATAATAATAGTGGGAGACAAGAGGAAAAGTATAGCAGATGCTCACAGTGGTGATGGTAGAGATAGTTCAAACACAATGGTACCGTCTTTGATTGTGGGGTGAATCACAATAAAGACCATGGAATTTTCATGAAGACTGACTAACAACATACAAGGCATTGACAATGCAAGAGAAGTAGCTCAAGCTCCAAGCCTACCATTGTAAGTTCACTTGAAGGGGGTAATTGATCAGTCCAAATTTATCTTCCAAAAAGTAGGGGATTTAGAGTAACTAGACTTTTATTTTTGTAGCCTGACACTTGGACCCCCACATAGATATTAACAGAGTTTGATGTATTTGATTGTTGTCGAACATATGGACAAGGGTGGTATTTGTTAAGATGTTTGGTTACTTGACTTATCTACACCAATCAAAGCATAAGACAAGGTGTGTGTCTCCTATGGAATGTTGATTCTGCAAGAAACATGCAACAAACAAATAAAGTAAAATGAAAGATAAAATAAAGAGCTAGAATGATAAAGGATAAGAAAATAAATATGGAAGTAAACTTAAATTGGGTTTCACCATATAAAATCTCTCACCAGTAAGAAATACTCAAACCCATTTTATATCCTTAGTAATTTTACTAGAAATAATCATGAGTATCAACTTCCTCCTCTCTTGTTCTTTTGATACATCTAGATCATAAGTTTACCTCTCTCTTGAGATTAATTACAAACAATCACCAGGAAAACATATGATTATTAGCTTAAGAATTCTAACATTCTCATGCATTCATGTATCTCCATAAGTCTTACATATAGGTTAGCACTACTCTCTTGAGGTATTAACAATCAAACAACATGAGATGGTAGCTAATCATCCAAGTGAGGCTTTAAGAACAATAATATTTATATAAACATTGCTAAGAGCATATATTCAATGGATAAGGGTATTTACATGTTGGGAGTGCCTTAGTGGCTACTACCCACCCAAGGAAAATGACTAACCACTCATTGTAATGGGTGACATTGCAAAATTACAAGTACAACGAGACATGGGGATGGAGATGGAAGAAGGAGAATAGATCAGAGAAAAAAATTTAAGATACACCAATAGTAACCCAAAATGACTCAAGGTCGATGGAGACCTCCGCCATTCTAAACATTGCAATGGCATTGAAGATGGTTGGGTCTATTATCTTCCATCTCTTGAAAAAAAAATTACGTGTTGCTCAAAGGAGATGGAGGAACTTTGACATTTGGACTCTCATCCTCCTAACGCAAAGAAGGCAAAGATCAATGAATTAGAAGAACTTGAGAATAACTTCATATTCAATTTCTAACCACCTGATGTGAAGTGATCTACCCTTCCTCGATAGAAGGGGGACTGCTATTTATAGCCCACAGTGCAAGAATTAGGGTGTACGTAATTTGGTGTGTTGTCGTTTGTAGATTCTTCTCAAGTAAGAAGGGTTGAATGATGTACGCATACATATATGTAATCATAAGATTTGAATCTAGACTATCTAGATACATGATTTCATTATCGAGAAAAAAATATTATAAAAATTAGATAAATATGATGCAAGATGCAATGAGGAGATCATAAGTTAAATAGGATATGAATGGATGTGATTGTAATACATACCACTTACCCTCGACAAAAGTAAAAGTTTACTCATTTCTAAGAAAATAAAAAATCTAAGATGGAGTGGAAACACATTTTGGTCAGACCACAAATGTGGTTTCTTCTAAAAAGAATGATTGTAGATGCATCCTTCATTCAAATATAACAATCTCCTACTTCGATTCCCCTCTCATATCTTTCCTCTACCTAAAATCTTTTAATCTAACAATTTTGGCAAATTGATCTACATTTCTTTATATTTAAAATGCAACATCAATAGTGAAAAATAATTACACCTCTCACCTCAAACTTCATCCTCTACAAAATGTCAATAACTATATTCCATTGAATCAGTCGTATCTAATGTGCTTGTAGATATATATTCATTATTTGAAAAATAGCTTATGCCATATTATAAAAAGAGAAATTCTATTGAAAAATAATTGTAGTTGTTTATTTTCTAGACAATATCATCATATTAAATCATTTTGGAGTTCTACACCATTCTTGATTGGCCTAACGTTTCTTTACTCATTTCATTCAAGTTCTCATTGATTTTCTCTCACCACTCACGTTCTCAAGTATATATTTTCTCATGAAATTACAACTTCCTATATCAATTAACAAGACATTCTTATGAACATGGTATCCTAAGTCTTACCCTCTGTATTATATAAATTTTCAACACATAGAGCATCATCTTACATGAAACAGTTTCTAAGTCTCTCTCTGCATCTAACATAAGGTTTTAAAATTCTCTCTTCCCCATAAAATATCATCACCTTACTAACTATCCCCTCAACTACTAAATTTTTCTAATTCAAACAGCACCACCTTATGTCAACACGGTTCTTGAATCTATGACATGCTATTTTTATATCATTATTTCTTTTTATAATCATTGGGATGAGATGACCAAATAGATCGACACTAGGATCATCAAAGAAGTGACTACATTGGATCCCTAGTGTAACATTCAATAATATACCACAATTGTCACTCACTCACTCATCTCATGATTTGGAGAAACAAGGGGGTCACTCTCCTTTTGTTATCCTCTCTCTCCTTTCATCCTACCTCAAATTTGAAACACATTTCCAAACTTTAATCACTCTTCCCCATTGATTGTGACCACTAGTAGATGATTTTTATATTTCTTCAAAAGAAAGCAATAATATCTGATTTACCTTGATGTCATGAAGTTTCATTGAGTGTATGTCCTCAACTATCATGACGATTTATCTTTTTTTTCCTTGCGTACACAAATATTGTGACTCAACGACCATGTAGAATCTATATCTTCAACCATTTGTATATGATTTTTTATTCTTTCTACGTTGAAAAAATGTTAAATATATACCTTCATATGGTGTGTAAATATTTGTAGTATCTATTTATAATATTACAATATAAAAACGTAATCCAAGTTTTTAGGACATACAACCTCTCCATTCTATATTTTTTATTCCAAAATTTCAAACATACATAGAAAAACATTACAACTAAGTCAAGTACACTATTCTTTTATTTTATAGAAATACTAACAAATATCAAATATTATTAAGTTACTTTTACTTATCTAATCATATTATTTCATTTAAAATATAACAATCTCTGGTGGTGCACCATGGAGTCACCTAGCCTCGTCGTCCGTCGATAGGAGCACCCGATGCCACGACCAGCAACAAGACCCAGACAGAACAAGAGAGGCTCGACCAACAGCCCGCCGCCACCTAGAGCTTACCACCACCTGTCACCGTCCTCCCAGATCCGGGCTGCCTTCTGAAAGTGAGGCCACCGTGGGGCACCTTCTCATGAGTAGGAAACCCATGCACCGCGGAGAAAGAAGAAACAACCATGCCACGGGAAGATGGCTCACACCTAGAGAACCTAAGGACTTTGCTCGAGCGTGAGGGAGAAGGGGAGGCGCCCAGGGGGAGAGGGTTCCAGCCAGACAAGTGCCAGCCGCCTCCCCCCCCTTAAGAAAGAGCACCACTGTCAGGGACTACTGGATCTCTCTGCGATCGCAAACCCTAGCAGAGGCCCTTCTTTTCACACTCCATAAGTATGTACATTGCATTATATTTTATCTATAAAAATATACTCTTAATTGGTTGCATGTATTACCTAAAGTCTCTGCCCTAGCTATTATGTTGATTTTGGTGTTTTATTATTTATAAACAATAAGTTCTTCTCAAAGAATATAGACAATGTATATCCTCAACCTTATTATATATATATATTAATTCCATGTATGGGACAAAACAACTATACATATATAAAATATGCATATATATAAGTATATATATACACATACATTTACATATATATTTATATATACAAATACATAGAGACACACACATATTGTATAAATATATATATACAATATATTCTTGTTTTTTATTATATATATATATGTTCAGGTATCACTATAGTTTGGAAATTAGTATTTTTTAAATTATAAAAAACACTAATGTGTTGTTTGTAAGAATGTTTTTGGACTCAGGCTCTCCAATTGTTATTTAAAAGTTCTACAAAAAACATAATCATTGTAATATATATTATTAGATTTTTTAAATTAAGAAAAATATTAACTAATTAATATCATATCTAGGGTTTGAGAAACATATAAGGAAGTATATATATATATATATGTTTATGAGACTCTATCTTCTCTCTAGGTTTAGAGAGCTTGTGAGAAAGTGATTAGGGCTTGCCACCATGATGGCATAATGGTGACCAGCAATGGGTTGGCCAGTGTCTATGAGAAATGATGAGGAGAGGTGAGAATAATGGAATGTGAGAAGAATTAGTGACTCTACAGATAAAATATAAAAGGACGTTGAGAAAAAGGGGATAGTTGTGGATTTCATGTGGTGGTCATAATAAGAGAGGAAGACGAAGAGACAACTATAGAAGATGCTCATGGTGGTGATGGTAGAGGTCATTGAAACACCATGGTACCATCTTTAATTATGGGGTGAATCGCAATAAAGACCATGGTATTTTCAAAAAGACTGCAAGAACAACATCCAAGACATTGACAATTCTAGGCAAGTAGTTCAAGCTCCAAGCCTACCATTATAAGTTCACTTGAAGGGGGTAGTTGATAGGTCACAATTTCTCTTCCAAAAAGAAGGGGATTTTGAGGTACCAGACTTATATTTTTATAACTCAACACTTAGGCCTCCCCACGTATATTAACGGGGTCCAATGTAGTAGATTGTGGTCAAATATAGGGACAAGGGTGGTAATTGTTAAGATGCTTGGTATTTTGACTTATATACACCAATCAAAGAATAAGATAAGGTGTGTGTCCCTTATAGAGTGATGATTCTCCAAGAAACATCCAACAAACAATTAAAGTAAAATGAAAGATAAAACAAAGAGCTAGAATGATAAAGGATAAGAAGATAAATATGAAAGGAAACTTAAATTGGGTTTCACCATATAAAGTCTCTCACCAACAAGAAATTCTCAAACCCATTCTATATCCTTAGAAATTTTACAAGCAATAATCATTAATATCAACTCCTCCTCTCTTGTTCTTAGGATAGATCTAGATCATAAGGTTACCTCTATCTTGAGATGGCAAATAAACAATCACCTGGAAAACATATGATCATTAGGTTAAGCATTAAAACATTCTCATACATTCATATAACTCCACAAGTCTTACATATGTGTTAACACAACTCTCTCGAGGTATTAACAATCAAACAACACAAGATGGTAGCTAATCATGAAAGTGAAGCATTAAGAACAAGAATATGTAGATAAACATTTCTAAGAGTATATATTATATGGATAAGGGTATTTACATGTTGGGAGTGCCTTAGTCACTAACTCCTACCCAAAGTAAATGACTAGCCACTCATGGTGGTGAGTGACATTGAAAAATTACAAGTATGGTGAGACATGGGGATGGAGATGGAAGGAGGAGAATATATTAGAGTAGAAGTTTAAAGATACACCAAAAGTAACCCAAAATGAGTCAAGGTCGATGGAGACCTCTAGCTCTGTAAACATGGTGATGGCATTGAAGATGGTTTCGCTCATTATCTTCCATCTCTCGAAGAAAACATCATGTGTTGGTCAAAGGTGATGGAGGAACTCTAACCTTTGGAATCTCATCCTCCTAATGCAGAGAAGCGATGGAAGTAGAAAAGATCTACAAAATAGAAGCACTTAAGCATAACTTTATATTCAATTTCTAATCACGCGATGCAAAATTATCGACCCTTCTTTGACAGAAGTTAGTCTGCTATTTATAGCCCACGGTGCGGGACATAGGGTGTACAAAATTTGGTGTGTTGTCATTTGTAGATTCTTCTCAATCATGTGTAGATTTCCATAGTACCAAATTTACTTGCATGTGATGAATTCAAAAAACACTATCATGCAATCTCTACCTCTTATAACCACTTCAAATATTGCATCCAAGTGAATGAGGCCCATCATATTGAGCCATTGAGTGATGTATAGGGTACTTTCTAGAGATTAATTACTTTTAAAATTTGGTTATGTGGGCATGTTAAGGCATCACCTCAAGTAAGTAGGGTTGAATGATGCACACATGCATAGATGTAATCATAAGATTTGAATCTAGACTTGTTAGACACTCATTTTGATTATCAAGAAAAAGAAAAAATAATTAAAAAATTAGATAAATATGATGCAAGATGCAATGAGGAGATTTGAAGTTAAAATGGATCGGTGTGGGTGTGAGTTTAATACATACCACTTACTCTTAACAAAGTAAAAGTTTACTCGTACTTGATAAAACACAAAATCTAAGATGGAGTGGAAAATTATTTTGGTTGGACCACAACATATGGTTTCTATCCAACCAACAAAATATCAACCAACTACATTTAGAAAGGAAATTTCATAACATAAAATTGTATCTATAGATGCGTCAGTGGAACTGATAGAATAAATTGGACACATAAAATAAATGTTTTTGGAAGAAAGTGTTGTTAAATGATGTCCCATGTGTGGAGGGACATGAAATTTTAATGAAATTAACTGAGCATACACTAAATACACATGTCATAGATCACATTTTGTGTATGTGCAAAGTCCTTTCTTCTGTTACCCAATAAAATTGGGGATTATTTGATTGGAATCTATTCAAGATTATTTCTGGATTCCCTTTTAGTTTTTTGTGAAACACCTACACCGTCACGTAGTCGTGGTTATTCTTTTTCATATAAAACTCTAAAATTTTGACATTTTTAAATTAACAATGGTCTTTTTAGAAAATGTCATACATTTCAACAAAATATTTATAAGGACCTTTTACCTTCATCTTTATCTATAAAAGAACGATTTTGATAACAAGAATTTTAGTACCTATACTTTGGAATAAAAATTTCATAATAGTATAAGCGTTTAACTATTTTTCCTCTCCTTTCTTTAAAATGTCAATTTATATTTTCTTAGGTATGTAAGAACATTTTCCATTATAAAATCCTCCTGTCCAAAAAGTTTATTTTAATTGTTCATTTTGTTTTCTCTTCCTATCTTCCCCCATTGGAAGACATGTATGTATAATGGGAACATTTGTAGAGATTTGAGGATGTTTGATCTGCATCGATCATTGTAAACAATGATCGTAGTAAAAATGGTTGTACATAAGTATTATGATCCAATAGTATGAAAGTGTAATTGTTTTATTTTCTTAGATTTAATTCAAATGACCTAGCAGTTTTATTTTTACATCAAGTGACAACCAATTTCTGACCTTCCTAATTGTAATTAGATTTAAAATTTTTGGATTGCTCTGTTTTGAACAAGTTGCTTTTTGGTTGAATATTTGTTTAAATTATTTTGAGTTTACACATAAAAAAGGTGCATTGATTTTTTTACTTAATTCCTCACAAAAATAGAATCCTTTTTCTTTTATCATTATCTCATTGTCTTGGACTCTTGCTTGAGCAAAACATGAACCTAGTAGTTTTATGTTTGAGAAGAGGTCTCTAGATTCTGAAAAACAAACACATTAAATTTTATATTTGTACCAAAAAGCATTAAAATAATTCTTATGGATAAAAACCATTTAGTTAAGCCATAAAATAATCCATTGTGTTGATATTAAAATAGTTTAAGATAGGTAATGAAACATGATCATTGATGTAGGACATCTTGTTCCATGATAATAGGCATCAAGATATTTTGTCTTACATGGATAGGTCTACACGACATTGTAATCATCATTATTCATTTTCACGCAAAGTAGTACAATTTTTGACAATTTTAAAATTAACAAAGGATGTTTTTGGAAAGTCAGACATTTCATAAAAAATATTTATCAAATTTTTCTACCTCCATATTAATCTATAAAAATTATCCTTGTTATCACAAGGATTTAAGAATGTATACTTCGGAATGAAAAATTTCATCATATAACTAGTGTTTAACTATTTTCCTCTCCTTTATTCAAAATTTTATTTTGTATTTACATCGTTTGTAAGAACATTTTTCATTCTAAAATGATCCTTTTCAAAACGTTATTTTTCATTAATCATTTGCTTTTCACTTCCTACTTACTAATCCATTTTGATCTAGCCTCAATTCCAAGACATGTGTGTATAATGGGACCAGCTATAGAGATTAAGGACATTTGATCCACATTGATCACTATAAACAAAGACAGGAACAACCAATATTGTCCATAATATCACGATCCACCAATATGAAAATTTTATTGTTTAAATTTCTTATATTTAGTTCAAATGATCTTGCAATTTTATTTTTTAATAGAGAAACAATAATGTGTTGACACTTACCTATCACAATAATATTGTAATATCTCATTTTAAACCCATTAACTTTTTGTGTAATCTATTTTTTTTTGTTTCTCCATATACATCAATTTGTTTCATTTATTTCTTATAATTTATAACCCTTTTTATTTCTTCATTACCTCATTTTCTTGGCCTCAAGTTTGTGATGAAAATGGACCAAGTAGTTGTATGTGTGAGATGAGTTCTCTAGATTATGACAAACACACACATAGAATTTTTTATCTTTAAATCATAAACCCTTCATTTAATTCTTATAAATAAACACCAATATGTGAATCCACACAAGCATCCACTATGTTGATATTAGAACGGTTTAAGGCAGTTATTGAAAAATATTCTTATATGGAGGACATCTTGTTCACCTAATAATATAAACCAAGACAATTTATCATACTTTGGCGCATAGCACTTGAATCAAAGGATACACTTACTTTTATGTTTGACTATTTGGTTACAAACTCTAATGGGAGAAAAATCCTTTAAAAAAGAGAGGTTAGTACTGAAGCATGATTCTCCACAATCAACTCTATTTTGTGCTTGGATTATACCATAAAACCTATCATTTATGACTATAATAGTTTCTCAATCACAATTTTGATTCTCATCTACCAAGAATATACACAATCTAGGATCAACACTTTGTAGGTCTCATATCTTTATATAGACAATGTGAAACATGTAGTTTCTAAATATTTAGACTTCTATTTTGGTTCTTGTTCATGTAACTTAAATGCAACATTGAAATATTCATCAACTAACTTTACCAAATTTCATATAAAAAATATTTGTGTTCTTAAAATAGTTATTTACCCACTACTATATGCTTTTTTGGAATTTATATTGCTCAAAAATATGAAAACATTTATCAATAATAACATATATGAGGAAATTTGTCAACCTATAAATCACAAATAGAACAATTTTTTTCTAGTACAAAAATTATGGGAGAACGTGTGATATATTGATACTCGAATTGAGAAAGGTCAATAATATGTTGAACAAGGTAGACATGAGCCAATGTGGTTGCTCCTTTATTCAACCTAATGAGAAATAGAGATTTTGATAGTTAGTACATAATTATGCCATATAGTCAGTATGTAACTTATAGACAAACATACCAATCATGATATGTTAAAAGCTTACTAGAAGCAATGAAATGACCACTCTCCCGTGAGCATGCTAACATCTATACTTTTGGACACCTGATCTTGACAATTTCGTAGACATTGACGTTCCCTCGAGGCATATACATTGATCTATAAGTTTCTTACAGACAACACAAAGTTGTTCACTGTTCTCATTGTTTCTAGTCTGTCATAATTTTTGCAGTCTGGTGGATCTTTCTTTATTTTCCTATGGTTGGGTGTGCCTTGGAAAACATCATGAACTTCAATAGCTACGACAGATAAAGAAGATAGACACGAAGAAACTAGTTTTGAAATATTGATCTACTATCTTTTCTAGATCTACTATCTTTTGTAGACTTCATCTTATCCTTTTTATAGTTACTAATGTAGGAAGAAGGATTTTGTTGTTACTCTCCTATTCGTGGATACTCTCTTATTCATCATGTTTTTGAGAAATATTAAGATATTCCTCTAATAACTTAGCCATAAGAAAGGAAAATATTTTAAAATAAGGTGCCCAACAAGTAATTAGGAAATGTTTGTTGCATGAGAAAGAGAAAACATTTCAAGACACAAAAGGCCAACTTAATTTCGCTCCCCACTCCTACACTTGTCTTCATTGTTAAAACATATCATAGTTGAATATTCTAGTAAAACATAAGGAAACATATATTATTAATATATGAAAGAGAGGGTTGGTTAAATTTATTCAAATTTTCTATTATAAGAACGAGTTTGAAAGTTTGATCAGTAACATTTTGAAAATGCAGTTTTCTCCTCTTCTTGCATTTCTCTATTTCTCCTATCTATTTTTTTATTTCTCTCCCATATGACTCATTTACCTACTTTAAAATTATAAACTTCTTAATTATTATGATTTTTATGTTGTCTAACACAATGATTATGTAATTCTCTACTTAATTTGGAAGGGGTTGAAAACGACATATTTAATATAAAAACACAAATGTTACAAAGATTTTAAATACTAAATAAATGTCTTTGTAAATGACCATGCTACAAGTTAGTGTACAAATCTTTTTTTAATTGCAAAGCCAATGATACAAAGACAAAACTTATTTAAAATCTTATTTTATTTTTAGATCGATTATCTTTTTCCTCCCGAAGGGACTGATAGCCGAATTAGTTGCCCAGACTTTTGAGAAAGCATTTTTGTAAATATTTTTGCCGGATCATTTTGATTTTTCATGAATGTACAAAGAATGAGAAAACAAAGATATATATGAAATTTTCTTTGTAAGATGATATTTTTTCAAATATGAAATATTAAACTTATAGATGTTGAAATATTATGGAAACATCACATTTATCATCAAACTTAATTAGCTCTCTCCGCTCCATATTTTCAAAACTAAAATTAAACATGCAACTGCCCATTCAAATCCAAGAACTTATTACTCTAATTTTTCTAACATTTCTATCCTCTAACTATAATATTTTATAAAATAATTTTGACTAATTGATCAACATTTTCTCATTTCAAAAATAAGACATTAGCTATAAAACATAATTACCAAATCTTTCTTTGAATTATTAGGATAAATTTTTCAAAAAATATCTTTAAAATTTATAAAAATAAACCACTCAAATAAAATGTCATGTAAGTAAAGAGGAAATGTTTGTAGGGGTAGAAAATCAAAATTTGTCAAGACACAAAATGCCAAATTTATTTCTTTCCCAACTGATAGGTTTGGACTTTGTCATGAAAATATATAAAAGTTCAATGCACAAGGAAAGTATAAAGCAACACATAAATAATATAAGAAAGATATATTTGGATTTAATTACGATAAATTTATCTAATACAATAATTTTAAAAAAAATCTAATCAGGACCGCTGATATTCAAAGTGGAGTTCTTCTCATATTTCCCTTATTTTAAGTTTATCTTAGATGTCTCCCATCCAAATACTTTAATACCCATAACCTTTATAATTATAATGGTTTTTTTATTGTTCAATATAATTATAATTATTCTTCATACATCACACTCATTATCAAACATAATTACATATCTTTAATAAATCTTCTAAAAAATATGATTGTATACGCATCCTGCATTCAAATACAATAATCTCCTACTCCAATTCCCCTCTCAAATCTTTCCTCTACTTAAAATCTTTTAATATAACATTTTTAGCTAATTGATCTACATTTCTTTGTATTAAAAATGCAACATCAATAGTGAAAAATAATTGCACCTCTTAACTCATATTTTATCCTTTACAAAATGTCAGTAATTATATTCCATTGAAACAACAATATCTAACATGGTTGTAGATATATACTCGTTGGTTGAAAAATAGCTTCTGCCATATTGTAAAAAGAGAGAATCTTTTGGACAAAAATTTGACGTTATTTATTTTCTAGACAATATCATTGTATTATATCATTTTGGAGTTCCACATCATTCTTGATTGGCCTAACATTTCTTTACTCATTTCTTTCAAGTTCTCATTGATTTTCTCTCACCACTCATGTTATCAAGTACATATTTTCTCATGAAACTACAACTTCCTATATCAATTAACAAAACATTCTTACGAACATGGCATCCTAAGTCTTACTACCTCTATTGTATATATTTTCAACACATAGAGCATCATCTTACATGAAACAGTTCCTAAGTCCCTCTCTCCCTCTAACACAAGGTTTTAAAATTCTCTCTTCCCCATAAAATATCATCACATTACTGACTATCCCCTCAACTAATGCATTTTTCTAATTCAAACAACACCACCTTATGCCAACACCGTTCTTGAATCTATGACATTTGATTTGTATATCACTATTTCTTTTTATCATCAATGGGACGAGATGACCAAATAGATCGACACTAGGATCATCAATGAAGTGGCTGCATTAGATCCCTAGTGTAACATTCAACAATATACCACAATTATCACTCATCTCATGAATTAGATAAATAAGGGGGTCACTCTCGTTTTGTTATCCTCTCTCTCCTTTCATTCTACCTCAAATATGAAAGACATTTCCAAATTTCAATCACTCTACCCCTTTGATTGTGTCCACTAGTAGATGATTTTTGTATTTCTTCAATAGCAAACAATATATCTGATTTACGTTGATGCCATGAAGTTTCCTTGAGTGTATCTCCTCAACTACCATGATTATTTATCTTTTTTTTATTGCGCACACAAAAATTGCAACTCAAAGACCATTTAGAATCGATATCTTCAAACATTTTGATATGATTTTTTATTCTTTATGTGTTGAAAAAATGTTAAATATGGGATTAAGAGATTAATATTTCTCCCCCTCTCCCATAATCTGTGGAAGAGGCCGGATGCCTGGGAGGGTGATAAATCAAGAGAGGTGTGGTTTTTTACCCGGTCCCTTCAATGGGGAAAGTATGTTAAATATAGACCTTCATATGGTGTGTAAATCTTTGTTGTATGTATTTATAAGATTACAATAAAAATGCAATCCATGTTTTTAGGACAGACGACCTCTCCATTCTATATTTTTTATTTCAAAATTTCAAACATTAATAGAAACACATTACAACTAAGTCAAGTACACTATTCTTTTATTTTTGTAGAAATAATAACAAGTATCAAATATTATTATGTTACTTTTACTTATCTAAACAATATTTATCTAATCATATTATTTTATTTTAAATTTATACTTTCTTACCATTTCTTATTAGTTTTCTCTCAGCATTCATATGTTAACCACTACATTTCTTTTCCTGTTTGGTTTCCTTTATGATTAAAGTGTAACAACAAATTTTAAAATGATGTCTCAACTCTCTCATCCCACTAATACATTTTATTTAAATATAAAAATCATAATCCTTAATAAAATATATCTAAAATATCTCTCCCCCACCAACACAAGGTTTGAAGTGTCTCTTCTATAGAGTATAACATCATTTTACATATTATCAACTCTCTCCCTCTGAAACTAGTGCATGTTATTTTCAATTTAAGCAACATAATCACACATATGCGTACTATCTCAAACCCCAGTGATCTATAAATTTTGCATCTCTCCTCCCTTGACTTCACACACCATAAGTACATTGCATTATTTTTTATCTATAAAACCATACTCTGAATTGAGTGCATGTATTTCCTACTTCCTTTGTCCCCAAATATTATTTTGGTTTTGGTTTTGTATTATTTACAAACAATAAGTTCTTCTAAAAGAATATGGATGATGTATATCCTCAAACTTTTTTATATATCCTTTTTTAAATTCCATGTATGGGACAAAACAACTATAAATATGTAAAATATGTATACATACATAAGTATATATATACATATACATTTACATACATATATATTTATATATACAAATACATAGAGAGAAACACATTTGTATAAATATATATATACAATATATTTGTGTGTGTTTACATATATATAAATATATATTCATATATCACTATAGTTTGGAAATTAATATTTTTTAAATTATAAAAAACACTAACATGTTGTTTGTATGAATGTTTCTGGACTCAACCTCTCTCATTTTTATTTTAAGGTTCTACAAAAACATAATAATAATAATATATATTATTTCATTTTTTAAATTACGAAAATATTAATTAATTAAAATTATATCTTCGGTTTGAGAAACATATAAGAAAGTATACATATATATGTATATATGTATGTTTATGAGACTCTACCTTCACTCTAGGTTTTGAGAGCTAGTGAGAAAGTGATTAGGGCATGCCACTATGATGGGAAAATGGTGGCCAACAATAGATTGGTCGGTGTCTATGAGAAATGACGAGGAGGGGCAAGAACCATGGAATGTGAGAAGAATTAGTGACTCTAGAGATAAAGCATAGAAGGAGGTTGAGAAAAGGGGATCATTATGGAATTCATGTGGTTGTCATAATAAGAGAGGAAGATGAAGAGGCAACTATAGTAGATGCTCACGGTGGTGATGGTAGAGGTCGTTCAAACACCATGATACCATCTTTAATTGTGGGGTGAATCACAATAAAGACCATGGCATTTTCAAGAAGACTGTGAGAACAACATACAAGACATTGACAATGCTAAAGAAGTAGCTCAAGCTCCAATCCTACCATTCTAAGTTCACTTGAAGGGGGTAGTTGATCGGTCACAATTTCTCTTCCAAAAAGAAGGGGATTTAGAGTAACCAGACTTTTTATTTTTATAACTCGACACATAGGCCGTCGCACAAATATTAACGGGGTCCGATGTAGTAGACTATGGTGAAACATAGGTATAAGGGAGGTAGTTGTTAAGATGCTTGGTTGCTTGACATATATACACCAATCAAAGCATAAGAAAAGGTGTTTGTCCCCTTTAGAATGATGATTCTCCAAGAAACATCCAACAAATAAGTAAAGTAAAATGAAAGATAAAACAAAAGGCAAGAATGATAAATGATAAGAAAATAAATATGGAAGGAAACTTAAATTGGGTTTCACCATATAAAATCTCTCAACAACAAAAAATACTCAAACTCATTCTATATCCTTAGAAATTTTACAAGCAATAATCATTAGTATCAATTCCTCCTCTCTTGTTCTTAGGACAGAGCTTGATCATAAGGTTACCTCTCTCTTGAGATGGAAAACAAACAATCACCAAGAAAACATATGATCACCACCAGGTAGCTCTTCAAAGAGAATAACAGCCATCTCTCACTTGGTATTAGATACATGGGTGAAGGATTGTTACCAACAGTGGATTTTGTTGATCCAGTAACAAATGGGTAGGTGAGATGGATACCTAGGTCACAGTATCTGGTATGCTCACCCGCACCATAAGCATTTGTAGTAGAGTCCTCAGTACTTAGTGGTCCGTAGCGCCGCATCGTCAGGTTGTGTGCCCTTTCGGGGACAATGACCCGCCCCTTGAGAATTATCCATAAGATAGGGTGCTTCATTCCAACATTCTCATTCATTCTCATAACTCCATAAGTCTTACAGATGTGTTCACACTACTCTCTCGAGGTATTAACAATTAAACAACACAAGATGGTAGCTAATTATGAAAATGAAGCATTAAGAACATGTATATATAGATGAACATTTCTAAGAGTATATATATTATTTGGATAAGGTTATTTACATGTTGGGAGTGCCTTAGTGGCTACTTCCCACCCAAGGTAAATGACTAGCCCCTCATGGTGGTGAGTGATAGGGCAAAATTACAAGAATGGCAAGACATGGGGATGGAGATGAAAGGAGGAGAACAAATCACATAAGAAGTTTAAAGATACACCAAAAGTAACCCAAAATGAGTCAAGGTCGATGGAGACATATGCCTCTCTAAACTTGGCGATGGCATTGAAGATGGTTGGGTTCTCTATCTTCCATCTCTCAAAGAAAAAATCAAGTGTTGGTCGAAGGCGATGGAGGAACTCTGACCTTTGGACTCTCATCCTCCTAATGCAAAGAAGCGATGGAAATAGCAAAGATCAACGCACTATAAGAACTTGAGCATAACTTTATATTGAATTTCTAACCACGTGATGTGAAGTGATTGACCCTTCTTCGATAGAAGGTGGTCTGCTATTTATAGTCCACGGTGCAGGACATAGGGTGTACAAAATTTGGTGTGTTGTCATTCATAGATTCTTCTCAATCATGTGAAGATTTCCATAGTACCAAATGCACCTGCATGTGATGAATTCAAACAACACTATCATGCTATCTCTACTTCTTATGACCCCTTCAAATATGGCATACAAGTCAATGAGGCCCATCCTATTAAGCCATTTAGGGATGTATAGGGTAATTTCTATTGATTGATTAGTTTGAAAATTTGGTTGTGTGGACATGTTAAGGAATCTCCTCAAGTAAGAGGGGTTGAATGATGCATGCATACATAGATGTAATCGTATGATTTGAATCTGGACTTGTTAGATACTTGATTTGATTTTCGAGAAAAAAAAAGATAAATATGATGCATGATGCAATGAGGAGATCTGAAGTTAAAATGGATAGGAGTGTCTGAGAGTTGAATACAAACCACTTACTCTCAACAAAGTAAACGTTTACTCATCCTTAATACAACACAAAATCTAAGATGGAGTGGAAAAATATTTTGGTTGGACCACAACATATGGTTTCTATCCGATCAACAAAATATCAACCATCTATATTTAGAAAGGAAATTTCATAACTTGAAATTGTATCTAGAGATGCATTAATGGAACTGATAGAATAAAATGGACACATAAAAAAAATTAGACGCAAGTGTTGTTAGATGATGACCCAAGTGTGGAGGGACATGAAATTTTAATGATATTCAATGAGTATACAGTAAATACACATGTCATAGGGCACATTATGTGTCTGTGCAAAGTCTTTCTACCGTTACCCACTTAAATTGGGGATTATTTGATTGGAATCTATTCAAGATGATGTTAGGATTCCCTTTTAGTTTTTTGCAATGGGCCTACAACGTCATGTAGTCTTGGTTATTCTTTTTTGTATAAAACACTAAAATTTTGACATTTTTAAATGAACAAACGTCTTTTTAGAAAATGTCACACATTTCAACAAAATATTTATAAGGACTTTGAACTTCATCTTTGTCTATAAACATAACCGTTTTGATCACAAGGATTTAAGTACCTATACGTTGGAATGAAAATTTTCATAATAGTATAAGTGTTTAACTATTTTTCCTCTCCTTTCTTCAAAATGTCAATTTATATTTTCTTAGGTATGTAAGAACTTTTTCCAATATATGTAAGAACTTCAAAATATGTAAAAACATTACAGCTATGTCAAGTACACTATTATTTTATTTTTTTACAAATAATGACAAATATATAATATTATTAAGTTATTTTTACTTATCTAGCCAATACTTCTCAAATCATATTATTTCATTTAAAATTTATACTTACTTACCATTTATTAGTAGTTTTCTCTCGACATTCATATGCTAACCACTACATTTCTTTTCATGTTTGGCTTCCATTATGATTAAAGTGTAACATCAAATTTGAATATGATGTCTCAAATCACGGTTATTCTTTTTAATGTAAAATAGTAAAATTTTGACATTTTTTAATTAACACAGGTCTTTTTAGAAAATTCCATACATTTCAACAAAATATTTATAAGGATCTTTTACCTTCATCTTTATCTCTAAAAACAACCCTTTTGATCACAAGGATTTAAGTACCTATACTCTGGAATGAAAATTTTCATAATAGTATCAATTTTTAACTATTTTTCCTGTCCTTTCTTTAAAATGTCAATTTATATTTTCTTAGGTATGTAAGAATATTTTTCATTATAAAATTCTTCTTTCCAAAAGGTTTATTTTAATTGTTCATTTTGTTTTCTCTTCCTATCTTCCCCTATTGGAAGACATGTATGTACAACGGGAACATTTGCAGAGATTTGAGGATGTTTGATCCAAGTTTGATGATTGTAAACAACGATGTCAGTAACCATGGTTGTCCATAAGTATTATGATCCAATGATATGAAAGTGTAATTGTTTTATTTTCATGATTGAATTCAAATGACCTAGCAATTTTATTTTTAGGTCAAGTTGCAACCAACTGTTGACCTTCCTCATTGTAATTAGATTGCAAATATTGGATTACTCATTGATAAACATGTTGTTTTTGGTTGAATATTTGTTTCTATTATTTTGAGTTTACATGTAAGGTACATTGATTTTTTTCCTTTATTCCTCACAAAAATAAAATCCTTTTTCTTTTTTCATTACCTCATAGTCTTGGACTCTTGTTTGAGGAGAAAATGGACCTGGTAGTTTTATGCCTGAGAAGAGTTCTCTTGAGTATTAAAAACACCCACATTGAATTTTTCATATTTGTACCAAAAAGCATTTAGATAATTTTTATTGACAAACACAATTCAGTGAAGCCATAAAAGAATCCATTGCATTGATATTAAAATGTTTTATGATAGGTAATGAAACATGATCATTGATGGAGAACATCTTGTTCACATGATAATAGGCATCAAGATATTTTTTCATACGGGGATGGGTCTACACCACATTATAATCATCGTTATTCTTTTTCATGCAAAGTAGTACAGTTTTTGACAATTTTTAAATTAACAAAGGTCATCTTAGGAAAGGCACACATTTCATAAAAATTATTTATAAGATTTGTCTACCTCCATATTAATCTATAAAAAGTATCCTTGTTATCACAAGGATTTAAAAATGTATACTTTGGAATGAAAAATTTCATCATATAACTAGTGTTTAACTATTTTCCTCTCCTTTCTTCAAAATTTTATTTTGTATTTCCTTATGTATGTAAGACAATTTTTCTTTCTATAATGATCCTTTTCAAAACATTACTTTTAATTATTAATTTGCTCTTCTCTTCCTACTTACCAATCCATTTTGATCTAGCCTCAATTGCAACACATGTGTGTATAATGGGACCAAATATAGAGATCGAAGACATTTAATCCACATCAATCACTATGTACAATGATTGGAACAACCAATATTGTCCATATTATCATGATCCACCAATATTTAAATTTTATTGTTTTAATTTTCTTATATTGAATTCAAATAATCTTGCAATTTTATTTTTTAATAGAGCAACAACAAGGTGTTGACCCTGACCTATCACAATAAGATTGTAATATCTAATTTTAAACCAGTTAATTGTATGTGTAATATTTTATTTATTTTTGAGTTTCCACATAACTATAGATTCATCAAATTGTTTCCTTTATTTCTTATAATCTAGAATAATTTTTATTTCTTCATTTCCTCATTTTCTTGGCCTCAAAATTTATGATGAAAATGGACCTAGTAGTTCTATGTGAGATGAGTTCTCTAGTTTATGATAAACACACAAATTGAATTCTTTTATCTTTAAAACATAAACCGTTGATTTATTTCTTATAAATAAACACCAATATTTAAATCAATACAATCATCCACTATTTTGATATTAGAACGATTTAAGGCAGTTATTAAGGGAAAATGTTCTTGGATGAAGGACATCTTTTTCACCTGATAATATAAACCAAAATAGTTTGTCATAATTTGGAGTGTGGCACTTGACTAAAAGGATACACTTACTTTTATGTTTCACCATTTGGTTACAAATTCTAATGGGAGAACAATCTTTTTAAAAAGAGAGGTTAGTACTAAAGCATGATTCTCCACAATCAACTTTATTCTATTCTTAGATTATACCAAAAAAACCTATTATTTATTACTATTAATAGTTGGTTAATAATGATTTTGATTCTCATCAACCATGAATATACACAATCCAGGATTAACACTTTGTTTGGTCTCATATCTTTTTGTAGACATTGTGAGACATGTAGATTCTAAATATTTTGACTTCTGTTTTGGTTCTTGTTCATGTTACTTAAATTCAACACCGAAATATTCGTGTACTAAGTTTCCCAAATTTCATATAAATAATATTTGTGTTCTCAAAATAGCTATTTACCTACAACTTAACCTCCTTGAGAATTTTTACAATAACTAAATTAAAATAATTAGGGATCCACGGTTGTTGCTTTCCTCATTATCAATAAACATATAAGATTTTAGGGCATACATTTATTGTCTTTTTATATTGGTTCTATGTATTTCACTAATCTTCCATACACTCATGAAATATTTCATTAAAGAGGAAATATGTTTTGTATAATTTTGTGAACACTTATGGACGTTTGATAGGAATTTGATTGAGAGTAGAACTTGTTGATAACCATTGTATTTATGAGATTTTCCATTTAGTTTTCTATATCTTTTCTTTTACTAAAATCATTTGTTTGTATTTCAATGGCTCATTTGTTCATCTGGTAAAAGCTTATCCATAATGAAAATAAAGAACCAACTTATTTTATTCAAGTGTCACATTGTAGAAATTATGCATATTTCTATACTAATCTGACAAATAAATTGTCTACGACTATAATATCCATTTTTGGAATTTATATTTCTCACAAATAAGAAAATATTTATCAATAATCATATATCTGAAGAAATTTTCCAACCTTTGAATCAAAATTAGAACATTTTTTTTCTAGTACAACAATTAAGAGATAACATGTGAGATATTGATATTTGAATTGGGAAAGGCTAATAATATGTTGAACAACATAGACATGATCCCATGTGGTTGCTCCTTTATTCAATCTGATAAGAAATAGAGACTTAGATAGTTAGTACATAATTATGCCATATAGTTAGTATGTAACATATAGACAAACACGTCAATCATGAAATGTTGAAATCTTACTAGATGAATGACCACTCGAACGTGAGCATGCTAACATATATCCCTTTAGATGTCAGATCGACACTTTCTTAGACATTGACGTTCCCTCGACACATATACATTCATCAATAAGTCTCTTACAAACAACACAAAGTTGTTCACTGTTCTCATGGTTTCTAGTCCTGTCACAATTTTTGCAACCCTTCAAGATGGGAATAGATGCTCGGTGGTGGATCTTTCCTTCTTTGCCTATGGTTGGTTGTGCCTTTGCAAACATCTTGAATAGTAGTAGCTATGACAGATGAAGAAGATAGACACGATGAAAGTAGACTTCATGTGATCCTTTTTATAGTTCCTAATGTAGGAAGAAGGATTTTTATGTTATTCTTTACTCTCTTATTCACCAAGTTTTTGAGAATTATTGAGATATTCCTCTAATATCTTATCCATTAAAAAATGAAAATATTTTAAAATAAGGCATCCAATAAGTAATTAGGAAATGTTTGTTGAATGAGAAAGAGAAAACTTTTAAAGTCACAAAAAGCCAAATTAATTTCTTTTCTCACTCCTACACTTGTCTTCTTCGTTAAAATATATCATAGTTGAATATGCTAGTAAAATAGAATGGAACATATATAATCAATATATGAAAGAGAGAGTTGGTTAAATTTATTGAATTTTTTCCGTTACAACAACGATTTTAAAAGTTTGATCAATAACATTTTGAAAATGGATTTTTCTCCTCTTCTTGAAATTCTCACATGTCTATTTTTTTATTTCTCTCTCATATCACTCATTTACCTACTTTCAAATCAATAACGTCGTTAATTATGATGATTTTTATATTGTCTAACACAATGATTTATGTAATTTTCTTCTTGATATGGAAGGTGTTGGTCAAAATATATTGAATGAAAAAGTTAAAACAAATGTTACAAGTATTTTAAATATCCAAACAAACTTCTTTGTAAAGGCTCTAGATAAAATTAGTTTACCAATACTTTTTTAATTGCAAAGTCAATGATACAAAGACAAAACTTATTTAAAATCTTATTTTATTTTTAGATCAATTATCTTTGCCATCTTGAAGGGACTAGTAGCCCAATTTATTTCCCACACTTTTGAGAAAACATTTTTGTAAATATCTTTTCCAGATCATTTTGGTTTTCTTGAATGTACAAAAATGAGTAAACAAAGATAGATATAATTATTATTTTTGTAATATGGTAGTTTTCTCAAATGTGAAATTTTACACTTATAGATGTAGAAAAATTATGGAAACATCACATTTATTATCAAACATAATTAGCTCTCTCCGCTCCATATTTTCAAAACTCATGCAATCGTCCATTCAAATCCAAGAACTTCTTACTATAATTTGTCTAACATTTCTTTCCTCTAACTATAATATTTAATAAAATAATTTTGACTAATTGATCAACGTTTCCTTATTTAAGAATATGACATTAGCTATAAAAAATAATTATCAAATCTTTCTTTGAATTATGAGGATAAATTTCCAAATAATATCATTAAAATAAATAAAAACAAGCCACTCAAATTAAATGTCATGTCAGTAAACAAGAAATGTTCACAGGGGGAGAAAATCAAAATTTGTCAAGACACAAAATGCCAAATTAATTTCTTTCCCAACTGATAGGTTTGGACTTTTTCATGAAAATATATAAAAGTTTAACGCACGATAAAAATATAAGGCAACACATAAATTATATAGGAATCATAGATCAGGATCTATTTGTGGTAATTTTGTCATTATAACAATAATTATTTAGATTTTGTGTAATTAGGATCGGTGATATACAAAGTGGAGCTCTTGTCATATTTTCTTTATTTTAAGTTTGTCTTATATATCTCCTATCGAAATACTTTACAAGCCATAGCATTTATAATATAACGGTTTTTGTATTGTTCAATATAATTACATTTATTCTTAATACATCACACTCATTATCAAACATAATTACATATCTTCAATCAATCTTCTCAAAAATATAATTGTACATGCATGGTTCATTCAAATCCAAGAATCGCCTACTTTGATTCCCCTCTCATATCTTTCCTCTACCTAAAATCTTTTAATCTAATAGTTTTTGCAACATCAATAGTAAAAAATAACTACACCTCTCAACTCATACTTTATCCTTTACAAAAAGTCACTAGTTATATTCCTTTAATTAGTCGTATCTAACATGGTTATAGACATCTATTCATTATTTGAAAAATAGCTTCTGTCATATTCTAAAATGAGAGAATCTATTGGAAAGAATTTGACATTGTTTATTTTCTAGACAATATCATCGTATTATACCATTTTGGAGTTCTACACCATTCTTAATTGGTCTAACCTTTCTTTAATCATTTCTTTCAAGTTCTAATTGATTTCCTCTCAACACTCACGTTCTCAAGTATAGTTTTTCTCATGAAACTACAACTTCCTTTATCAATTACCAAGACATTCTTACGAACATGGTATCCTAAGTTGCACTCCCTCTATTGTATAAATGTTCAACTCATAGAGCATATCTTACATGAAATAGTTCCTATATATGTATGTCTCTCCCATAACACAAGGTTTTAAAATTCTCTCTTCCCCATAAAATATCATCACCTTACTGACTAACCCATCAACTAATGCATTTTTCTACTTCAAACAACAACACCTTATGTCAACACCATTCCTAAATCTATGGCATTCTATTTTTATATAACTATTTTTTTTATCACCATTGGGATGAGATAACAAAATAGATCGACACTAGGATCATCAATGAAGTGACTGCATCAGTTCCCTAGTGTAACATTCAACAATATACCAAAATTGCCACTCATCTCATGATTTTGAGCAACACGAAGGTCACTCTCCTTTTTTTATCCTCTATCTTCTTTAATCCACCTCAACTTTGAAAGACCAACAAAGAGTTAGCCATTGAGTGAGTCCTGAGGAAGTTTCAAGTTTATCCAAATTTCAATCACTCTTCCCCTTTGATTGTGTCGACTAGTAGATGATTTTTGTATTTCTTAAATAGCA
Source organism: Alisma plantago-aquatica (assembly GCA_963693085.1). Classification (NCBI taxonomy): domain Eukaryota; kingdom Viridiplantae; phylum Streptophyta; class Magnoliopsida; order Alismatales; family Alismataceae; genus Alisma; species Alisma plantago-aquatica. Next base: position 963,030,989 of record OY856411.1, on the reverse strand, counting down.
AGAATTAATATTTGATTTACCTTGATTCCATGAAGAGTCCTAGAGTGTATCTCCTCAACTATCATGATTATTTATCTTTTTTCCTTGTGCACACAAAAATTGCAACTCTAAGACCATGTAGAATCTATATCTTCAAACATTTATGTATGATTTTTTTATTTGTTATGCATTGAAAAAATGTTAAAGATATACCTTCATATGGTGTGTAAATATTTGCGGTATCCATTTATAATATTACAATATAAAAATATAATCCAAGTTTTTGGAACATACGACCTCTCCATTCTATTTTATTATTTCAAAATTTCAAACATACAAAGAAAAACATTACAACTAAGTCAAGTATACTATTCTTTTATTTTTGTAGAAATACTAACAAATATCAAATATTATTAAGCGATTTTTACATATCTAGACAATACTTATCTAATCATGTTATTTCATTTAGTATTTATACGTTCCTACCATTTTGTATTAGTTTTCTCTCAGCATTCATATGTTAACCATTACATATTTTTCCTGTTTGGCTTCCTTTATGATTAAAGTATAACATCATCTTACATTTTATCAACTCTCTCTCCAAAACTAGTGCATGTTATTTTCAATTTGAACAAAATAATCTCATATATGTGTACTATCTCAAACTCCAGCGATCTATCAATTTTGCATCTCTCCACCCTCGACTTCACACACCATAAGTATATTACAATATTCTTTATCTATAAAACTATACTCTAAATTGGTTGCATGTATTTTCTAAAGCCTTTGTCCCTGACTATTATGTTGATTTTGGTTCTCTATTATTTACAAAAAATAAGTTTTTCTCAAAGAATATGGACAATTCATATCCTCAACCTTTTTATATATCCTTTTTTAAATACCATGTATGGGACAAAATAGTTATATACATATATAAAGTATGTATATATATAAGTTTGCATTTACACATAGATTTACATACATATATATTTATTATATACAAATATATAGAGACACACACATATTGTATAAATATATATACAATATATTTTTCTGTGTATTTACATATATATGTGATTAAGAGAGAAAGATTCCCCCCACACATGTGGCGGAGGCCGAATGCCAAGGAGGGGGGTAAATCAAGGAAGTAACTGCGATACGAACTCGGGTCTATTTGCTATGGGACACCATGCTTGACAACTTGAGACACTCCTTGTCGGCTTGTGTTTACATATATATATATATATATATATATATATATATATATATATATATTATTGTATCACTATAATTTGAAAATTAGTATTTTTTAAATTATAAAAAAAACCCGTGTTGTTTTTAAGAATGTTTTAGGACTTAGGCTCTCTAAATTTTATTTTAAAGTTCTACATAAAACTATAATCATATAATATATATCCTTTCATTTTTTAATTTAAGAAAAAGTATAAAGTAATTAATATCATATCTAGGGTTTGAAAAACATATAAGGAAGTATACATACACACACACACAGATATATATATATATATATATATATATATATATATATATATATATATATATATATATATATATATATGGCTAAAATAATTGTGTACCCGAGTACATATAGATTATATGTACCCATCTTCATATATGATGATTATAACATTCTACTCAGTAATCTGACCTTATGGATGTAAAGTGTACGCCTTAGATAAGATGTGTACAAAAAATCACAAAAATCTGATATTCATAGATCATTCAATAAAAGAAAATGTGTATTTGCTAATCAACGGTAAGTTGCTAAAATTGCAGAAACCGATGAATAATATATTACTATATCTCATGATCTATTTGAGATATGGTTATGATTTTCCAAAAGACATCTAATCTATATATAGTTGAATCAATCCATATGGTTGGATTTTATCAACATACTCCACATATGCTATTTTAGTGGGCGGTACACATAACTTACATGTACTGGCCGGTACACACTTCCTAGCCTCTTCCTCTCTATCTCTCTCTCTCTCTATATATATATAATATATATATATATATATATATATAAACACACACAAACACACACACACACAATATATATATATATATATATATATATATATGTATGTATGTATGTTGATGAGACTCTACCATCTCTCTAGGTTTTGAGAGATAGTGATTTGGGGCTTGCCACTGTGATGGCACAATGACGACCAATAAGGGGTTGGTGTCTACGAGCCTAGGTTTTGAGAGCTAGTGAGACAGTGATTTGGGGCTTGCCACTGCGATGACACAATGACGACCAACAAGGGGTTGGTTGATGTCTATGAGCAATGATGACGAGGGATCAGAACCATGGAATGTGAGAATAATTAGTGACTCTAGAGATAAAGCATAGAAAAGAGGTTGAGAAAAGGGGATCATCACGTATTTCATGTGGTGGTCATAATAATAGTGGGAGACGAAGAGGAAAAGTATAGCAGATGCTCAAAGTGGTGATAGTAGAGATAGTTCAAACACAATGGTATCGTCTTTGATTGTGGAGTGAATCGCAATAAAGACCATGGAATTTTCATGAACACTGACTAACAACATACAAGACATTGAAAATGCAAGAGAAGTAGCTCAAGCTCCAAGCCTACCATTGTAAGTTCACTTGAAGGGGGTAATTGATCAGTCCAAATTTATCTTGCAAAAGGAGGGGATTTAGAGTAACTAGACTTTTATTTTTGTAACCTGACACTTGGACCCCCACATAGATATTAACAGAGTTTGATGTATTTGATTTTTGTTGAACAAAAGGACAAGGCTGGTAGTTGTTAAGATGTTTGGTTACTTGACTTATCTACACCAATCAAAGCATAATACAAGGTGTGTGTCTCGTATGGAATGTTGATTCTATAAGAAACATGCAACAAACAAATAAAGTAAAATTAAAGATAAAATAAAGAGCTATAATGATAAAGGATAAGAAAATAAATATGGAAGTAAACTTAAATTGGGTTTCACATATAAAATCTCTCACCATCAAGAAATACTCAAACCCATTCTATATCCTTAGTAATTTTACTAGAAATAATCATGAGTATCAACTTCCTCTTCTCTTGTTCTTTTGATACATCTAGATCATAAGGTTGCCTCTCTCTTGAGATTAATTACAAACAATCACCAGGAATACATATGATTATTAGCTTAAGAATTCTAACATTCTCATGCATTCATGTATCTCCATAAGTCTTACATATAGGTTAGCACTACTCTCTTAAGGTATTAACAATCAAACAACATGAGATGGTATCTAATCATCCAAGTGAGGCTTTAAGAACAATAATATTTAAAAAAACATTGCTAAGAGCATATATTCAATAGATAAGTGTATTTACATGTTGGGAGTGCCTTAGTGGCTACTACCCACCCAAGGAAAATGACTAACCACTCATGGTAATGGGTGACATTGCAAAATTACAAGTACAACGAGACATGGGGATGGAGATGGAAGAAGGAGAACAGATCAGAGAAGAAGATTTAAGATACACCAATAGTAACCCAAAATGACTCAAGATCGATGGAGACCTCCGCCTCTCCAAACTTTGCAATGGAATTGAAGATGGTTGGGTCTATTATCTTCCATCTCTTGAAGAAAAAATTATGTGTTGCTCAAAGGCGATGGAGGAACTCTGACCTTTGGACTCTCATCCTCCTAATGCAAAGAAGGCAAAGATCAACGAATTAGAAGCACTTGAGCATAACTTCATATTCAATTTCTAACCACCTGATGTGAAGTGATCTACCCTTCCTCGATAGAAGGGGGACTGCTATTTATAGCCCACAATGCAAGAATTAGGGTGTACGGAATTTTGTGTGTTGTTGTTTGTAGATTCTTCTCAATCATATGCTGATTTAAATAGTACCAAGTGTACCTACATGTGATGATTTCAAGCAACATTATCATGCTCTCTCTACCTCTTATGGCCCCTACAAATATTGCATCCAAGTCAACGAGGCCCATCCCATCAACCCATATAAGGCTGTATAGGGTACTTTCTAGCCATTGATTAGTTTTAAAATTTGGTTGGGAGGGCATGTTAAGGTCTCACCTCAAGTAAGAAGGGTTGAATGATGTAGGCATACATATATATAATCATAAGATTTGAATCTAGACGATCTAAATACATGATTTCATTATCGAGAAAAAGAAAAAATATTATAAAAATTAGATATATATATGATGTGAGATGCAATGAGGAGATCATAAGTTAAATAGGATATGAATGGATGTGATTTGAATACATACCACTTACCCTCAACAAAGTAAAAGTTTACTCATCCCTAAGAAAACAAAAAATCTAAGATGGAGTGGAAACACATTTTGGTCGGACCACAAATGTGGTTTCTTCTAAAAAGAATGATTGTACATGCATCCTTCATTCAAATATAACAATCTCCTACTACGATTCCCCTCTCATATCTTTCCTCTACCTAAAATCTTTTAATCTAACAATTTTGGCAAATTGATCTACATTTCTTTATATTAAAAATGCAACATCAATAGTGAAAAATAATTACACCTCTCACCTCAAACTTCATCCTTTACAAAATTTCAATAATTATATTCCATTGAATCAGTCGTATCTAACGTGCTTATAGATACATATTCATTGTTTGAAAAATAGCTTATGCCATATTATAAAAAGAAAAATTCTATTGAAAAAAAATTGTAGTTGTTTATTTTCTAGACAATATCATCATATACATCATTTTGGAGTTCTACACCATTCTTGATTGGCCTAACATTTGTTTACTCATTTCTTTCAAGTTCTCATTGATTTTCTCTCACCACTCACGTTCTCAAGTACATATTTTCTCATGAAATTGCAACTTCCTATATCAATTAACAAGACATTCTTATGAACATGGTATCCTAAGTCTTACCCTCTCTATTGTATACATTTTCAACACATAGAGCATCATCTTACATGAAACAGTTCCTAAGTCTCTCTTTTCGTCTAACATAAGGTTTTAAAATTCTCTCTTCCCCATAAAATATCATCACCTTACTGACTATTCCCTCAACTATTGAATTTTTCTAATTCAAACAACACCACCTTATGTCAGCACGGTTCTTGAATGTATGACATTCTATTTTTATATCACTATTTCTTTTTATAATCATTGGGATGAGATTACCAAATAGATCGACACTAGGATCATCAAAGAAGTGACTGCATTGGATCTCTAGTGTAACATTCAATAATATACCAAAATTGTCACTCACTCACTCATCTCATGATTTCGAGAAACAAGGGGGTCACTCTCCTTTTGTTATCCTCTCTCTCCTTTCATCCTACCTCAAATTTGAAACACATTTCCAAACATTAATCACTCTTCCCCATTGATTGTGTCCACTAGTAGATGATTTTTATATTTCTTCAAAAGAAAGCAATAATATTTGATTTACATTGATGTCATGAAGTTTCATTGAGTGTATGTCCTCAACTACCATGACGATTTATCTTTTTTTTCCTTGCGCACACAAATATTGTGACTCAACGACCATGTAGAATCTATATCTTCAACCATTTATATATGATTTTTTATTCTTTCTATGTTGAAAAAATGTTAAAGATATACCTTCATATGGTGTGTAAATAGGTGTAGTATCTATTTATAATATTACAATATAAAATGTAATCCAAGTTTTTAGGACATACAACCTCTCCATTCTATATTTTTTATTTCAAAATTTCAAACATACATAGAAAAGCATTACAACTAATTCAAGTACACTATTCTTTTATTTTATAGAAATACTAAAAAATATCAAATATTATTAAGTTATTTTTACTTATCTAATCATATTATTTCATTTAAAATTTATACTTTCTAACCATTTCTTATTAGTTTTCTCTTAGCATTCATATGTCAAGCACTACATTTCTATTCCTATTTTGTTTCCTTTATGACTAAAGTGTAACATAAAATTTGAAAATCATGTCTCAACTCTCTCATCCCACTAATACATTTTATTCAAATATAAAAAGTTTAATCCTTAATAAAATAGTTCTAAAATCTCTCTCCCCCACCAACACAAGGTTTGAAGTGTCTCTTCTGTAGAATATAACATCATCTTACATATTATCAACTCTCTCTCTGAAAGTAGTGCATGATATTTTCAATTTAAACAACATAATCCCACATATGTGTACTATCTCAAACTCTAGTGATCTATCAATTTTACATCTCTCCTTCCTCGACTTCACACACCATAAGTTTTTTTTAAATAACTCGATATCATTAAAAATAGGCCATACGACATCTACAAGATAGAGATATCTCATCAACTAACCAAGCAAAAACTCCTTTTGTAGAAAGACATAACACAAGACTCAGATTGGGATGCAATAGATAAATTTCTGCACTGTCCACCTCTTGTAGTGGTTGCCTAAAATAGCTATCTGGGATGGAATTCATCAATCTACATGAGCCTATGAGTACATAGGGAGAGGAGTTTGCATTTCCATCGACAGAGACCTGTGAGATGCAACCCATAGAGATCACTGTCTCATCCATGCTAGAGGCTGCCAGACAAAAAGAGAGCTCAACCCAAACCACAGTAAGCAAAACAGACATCTTGTTGCTAACAACATAAAGGCAAAAAAAGAACAATAGTTGAGGCCAATGAAGAAGTTGCCTAATCTCACAGAATGCTCACACATGCAATTACTCGAACAGCTTGAGTGCATCACCCTGGATCTCTGAGAAGGAGGCAAAAAGCTCCACTTGTGCATACTCAGAGGAGAAAGGGCCTATGAGGATTGAAGGTGGGAGGTAGAAAGCACCGGGTAACCCCACCACCGCTCTTGAGCACCCCTGCAAGAAGGGGGCGAGAGCATCCTCCCAAAGCACGTAACCTAGTTTCTCTCCCTCTGTTGGTGCACAATGGAGTCAGCCAGCCTCGTCGTTCGTCCATAGGAGCACCCAATGCCACGACCTACAACAAGACCCAGACAGAACAAGAGAGACTCGACCAGCAGCCCGCCGCCGCCTAGAGCTCACCACCACCCGTCACCATCCTCCTGGATCTGGGATGCCTTCCGAAAGTGAGGCCACCGGGGGCAACTTCTCACGAGTTGGAAACCCATGCACTGCGGAGAAAGAAGAAACAACCATGCCACGAGAAGATGGCTCGCACCTAGAGAACCTAAGTACTTTGGCCGAGCATGAGGGAGAAGGGGAGGCACCCAGGGAGAGAGGGCTCTAGCGAGATGAGTGCCAGTCGCCTTCCCCCCCCCCCCCGAGAAAGAGCACCACCGCCGGGAACTACTGGATCTCTCTGCGATCACAAACCCTAGCAGAGGCCCTTCTTTTCACACACCATAATAAGTACATTGCATTATATTTTATCTATAAAAATATACTCTGAATTGGTTGCATGTATTACCTAAAGTCTCTGCCCTAGCTATTATGTTGATTTTGGTTTTCTATTATTTATAAAAAATTAGTTCTTCTCAAAGAATATGGACAATGTATATCCTCAACCTTATTATATATATATTTTTTAATTCCATGTATGGGACAAAACAGTTATACATATATAAAATATGCATATATATAAGTATATATATACACATACATTTACATATATATTTATATATACAAATACATAGAGACACACACATATTGTATAAATATATGTATACAATATATTCTTGTTTGTGATTATATATATATATATATATATATATATATATATATATATATATATATATATATATATATATATATATATATATATATTCAAGTATCACTACAGTTTGGAAATTAGTATTTTCTAAATTATAAAAAACACTAATGTGTTGTTTGTAAGAATGTTTTTGGAATCAGGCTCTCCAATTTTTATTTAAAAGTTCTACAAAAAACATAATCATTATAATATATATTATTATATTTTTTAAATTAAGAAAAAATATTAACTAATTAATATCATATCTAGGGTTTGAGAAACATATAAGGAAGTATACATATATATATATATATATATATATATATGTATGTATATATATATATATGTATATATATGTTTATGAGACTATATCTTCTCTCTAGGTCTTGAGAGCTAGTAAGAAAGTGATTAGGGCTTGCCACCATGATGGCACAATGGTGACCAGCAATGGGTTTGCCAGTGTCTATGAGAAATGACGAGGAGAGGTGAGAATAATGGAATGTAAGAAGAATTAGTGACTCTATAGATAAAATATAGAAGGACGTTGAGAAAAGGGGATAGTTGTGGATTTCATGTGGTGGTCATAATAAGAGAGGAAGACGAAGAGGCAACTATAGAAGATGCTCATGGTGGTGATGGTAGAGGTCATTGAAACACCATGGTACCATCTTTAATTATGGGGTGAATCGCAATAAAGACCATGGTATTTTCAAAAAGACTGTAAGAACAACATGCAAGACATTGACAATTCTAGACAAGTAGTTCAAGCTCCAAGCCTACCATTATAAGTTCACATGAAGGGGGTAGTTGATCGGTCACAATTTCTCTTCCAAAAACAAGGCGATTTTGAGGTACCAGACTTATATTTTTATAACTCAACACTTAGGCCTCCGCACATATATTAACGGGGTCCAATGTAGTAGATTGTGGTCCAATATAGGGACTACGGTGGTAATTGTTAATATGCTTGGTATTTTGACTTATATACACCAATCAAAGAATAAGATAAGGTGTGTGTCCCTTATAGAGTGATGATTCTCCAAGAAACATCCAACAAACAATTAAAGTAAAATGAAAGATAAAACAAAGAGCTAGAATGATAAAGGATAAGAAGATAAATATGAAAGGAAACTTAAATTGTGTTTCACTATATAAAGTCTCTCACCAACAAGAAATTCTCAAACCCATTCTATATCCTTAGAAATTTTACAAGCAATAATCATTAGTATCAATTCCTCCTCTCTTGTTCTTAGGATAGATCTAGATCATAAGGTTACCTGTATCTTGAGATGGAAAATAAACAATCACCAGGAAAACATATGATCATTAGGTTAAGCATTCAAGCATTCTCATTCATTCATATAACTCCACAAGTCTTAGATATGTGTTAACACAACTCTCTCGAGGAATTAACAATCAAATAACACAAGATAGTAGCTAATAATGAAAGTAGAGCATTAAGAACAAGAATATGTAGATAAACATTTCTAAGAGTATATATTATATGGATAAGGTTATTTACATGTTGGGAGTGCCTTAGTCACTAATTCCCACCCAAGGTAAATGACTAGCCACTCATGGTGGTGAGTGACATTGAAAAATTACAAGTATGGCGAGACATGGGGATGGAGATGGAAGGAGGAGAATAGATTAGAGAAGAAGTTTAAAGCTACACCAAAAGTAACCCAAAATATGTCAAGATCGATGGAGACCTCTAGCTCTCTAAACATGGTGATGGCATTGAAGATGGTTTCGCTCATTATCTTCCATCTCTCGAGGAAAATATCATGTGTTGGTCGAAGGCGATGGAGGAACTCTAACCTTTGGACTCTCATCCTCCTAATGCAGAGAAGCGATGGAAGTAGCAAAGATCTATAGAATAGAAGCACTTAAGCATAACTTTATATTCAATTTCTAACCACACGATGCAAAATGATCGACCCTTCTTTGACAGAAGGTATTCTGCTATTTATAGCCCACGGTGCGGGACATAGGGTGTACAAAATTTGATGTGTTGTCATTTGTAGATTCTTCTCAATCTTGTGTAGATTTCCATAGTACCAAATGTACTTGCATGTGATGAATTCAAACAACACTATCATGATATCTCTACCTCTTATAACCACTTCAAATATTGCATCCAAGTGAATGAGGCCCATCATATTGAGCCATTTAGTGATGTATAGGGTACTTTCTATAGATTGATTAGTTTTAAAATTTGGTTATGTGGGCATGTTAAGGCATCACCTCAAGTAAGTAGGGTTGAATGATGCACACATGCATAGATGTAATCATAAGATTTGAATCTAGACTTGTTAGATACTCATTTTGATTATCAAGAAAAAGAAAAAATAATAAAAAAATAGATAAATATGATGCAAGATGCAATGAGGAGATTTGAAGTTAAAATGGATAGGTGTGGGTGTGAGTTTAATACATACCACTTACTCTTAACAAAGTAAAAGTTTACTCGTACTTGATAAAACACAAAATCTAAGATGGAGTGGAAAAATATTTTGGTTGGACCACAACATATGGTTTCTATCCAATCAACAAAATATCAACCATCTACATTTAGAAAGGAAATTTCTTTTTTTGGAGCGGGTAAAGTATTACTAATCCAAAAAAGAAGTATAGAGGCAAGCCTCGTATACTGTACAAGTGGGTTAAACTACAAAATCCCACTGTCTACGGATCAACAAGTTAATCCCTCTCGCCATCTTAGGTTTGTCTTTCAGAACCCAGCCTAGATGCGCAACATACTTGTCAAAAAGGGTATACCTATCAATTTCCCCTTTCCCGTCGCATCTTCTATTGCGCTCCTCCCAAATGAGGAAGTCCAGCCCCGTAAAGCATAAGCCCACCAGAGGTTGGAGACCAGCATTACAACGGGTGCGATCCCAAGCCGCATTGATATTTATCAATAATCATATATCCGAAGAAATCTGCCAACCTTTGAATCAAAATTAGAACATTTTTTTTCTAGTACAACAATTAAGAGATAACATGTGATATATTGATATTTGAATTGGGAAAGGCTAATAATATGTTGAACAATGTAGACATGATCCCATGTGGTTGCTCCTTTATTCAATCTGATAAGAAATAGACACTTAGATAGTTAGTACATAATTATGCCATATAGTTAGTACGTAACATATAGACAAACACGCCAATCATGAAATGTTGAAATCTTACTAGATGAATGACCACTCGAATGTGAGCTTGCTAACATCTATCCCTTTAGATGCCAGATCTTGACACTTTCTTAGACATTGAACTTCCCTCGACACATATACATTCATCAATAAGTCTCTTACAAACAACACAAAGTTGTTCACTGTTCGATGCTCGATAGAAGGTGGTTTGGTGGTGGTGGATCTTTCCTTCTTTGCCTATGGTTGGTTGCGCCTTTGCAAACATCTTGAACTTTAGTATCTATAACAGATGAAGAAGACAAACACGATGAAACTAGACTTCATGTGATCCTTTTTATAGTTCCTAATGTAGGAAGAAGGATTTTTCTGTTATTCTTTACTCTCTTATTCACCAAGTTTTTGAGAATTATTGAGATATTCCTCTAATATCTTATCCACTAAAAAATGCAAATATTTTAAAATAAGGCATCCAATAATTAATTAGAAAATGTTTGTTGAATGAGAAAGAGAAAACTTTTAAAGTCACAAAAGGCCAACTTAATTTCTTTTCTCACTCCTAGGCTTGTCTTCGTCGTTAAAATATATCATAGTTGAATATGCTAGTAAAATAGAATGGAACATATATAATCAATATATGAAAGAGAGAGTTGGATAAATTTATTGAATTTTTTCCGTTACAACAAAGATTTCAAAAGTTTGATCAATAACATTTTGAAAATGGATTTTTCTCCTCTTCTTGCAATTCTCACCTGTCTATTTTTTTATTTCTCTCTCATATCACTCATTTACCTACTTTCAAATCAATAGCGTCGTTAATTATGATGATTTTTATATTGAATAACACAATGGATTATGTAATTTTCTTCTTGATATGGAAGGTGTTGGTCAAAATATATTTAATGAAAAAGTTAAAACAAATGTTAAAAATATTTTAAATATCCAAACAAACTTCTTTGTACAAGCTCGAGATAAAAATTAGTTTACCAATACTTTTTTAATTGCAAAGTCAATGATACAAACAAAAAACTTATTTAAAATCTTATTTTATTTTTAGATCAATTATCTTTGCCAACTTGAAGGGACTAGTAGCCCAATTTATTGCCCACACTTTTGAGAAGACATTTTTGTAAATATTTTTTCCAGATCATTTTGGTTTTCTTGAATTTACAAAAATGAGTAAAGAAAGATACATATAATTATTATTTTTGTAATATGATAGTTTTCTCAAATATGAAATTTTTACACTTATAGATGTAGAAAAATTATGGAAACATGACATTTATTGTCAAACATAATTAGCTCTCTCCGCTCCATATTTTCAAAACTCATGCAATCGTCCATTCAAATCCAAGAACTTCTTCCTCTAATTTGTCTAACATTTCTTTCCTCTAACTGTAATATTTAATAAAATAATTTTGACTAATTGATCAACGTTTCCTTATTTAAAAATATGACATTAGCTATAAAAAATAATTATCAAATCTTTCTTTGAATTATGAGGATAAATTTCCAAATAATATCATTAAAATAAATAAAAACAAGCCACTCAAATTAAATGTCCTGTCACTAAACAAGAAATGTTCACAGGGGGAGAAAATCAAAATTTGTCAAGACACAAAATGCCAAATTAATTTCTTTCCCAACTGATAGGTTTGGACTTTGTCATGAAAATATATAAAAGTTTAACGCACGAGAAAAATATAAGGCAACACATAAATTATATTGGAATGATAGATCTGGATCTATTTGTGATAATTTTGTCATTATAACAATAATTATTTAGATTTTGTGTAATCAGGATCGGTGATATTGTTGGTTATTTACACTAACGAGTTTCAATAATAAGAATGATCTCTTACTCAACTAGCTATATCCCTCAAGTATACGAGAGTAGTTGTAGTCGAGGTCGAACACAAGAAGCGTTGGTTAGTTAGGCGCAAGAGTTATGATTTTCAATAATCTAGATCATTGTACATAAGATGATTGGATTAGAACAACTAGATTATAGATTTAAAACAAAATAGTAAATTATCACTTAAGAAAGGTTAAGATACAGATTTGGAAGGATCTTAGACTTGGGATTTCACTATCACATCATAGCTTATATTAAAATATGAATTTAAAATGTTAATTAACTTGCAAAGGAGGTTTGTAGTCATCACTCACCTCTCGGTGAAGTGATGACGATTTTAACTCCATACATCACTCTCGTGTATGTATTTCATTTCAAATCACAAACCTTGCTCCTCAACATAATCCCAACCACTCTCGCGGTCAAGGACAAGTTGCCAAAAGAGTAACTCCATAATCTCAAACACATCTTCTCAGATTATGAAAGAAAGCATAAAACATGCAAGTATGATGGCCAATCACATAAACAAGCATTTCAGATCTGAAACAACTCTTGGAACATGCAAGAAACTAACATTTAGTATGAAATTCATATGTTCATACAAGCTATGACATGGGAGTTACTCTCCCATGTCCAAGATTCAGATTCTACTCGTCCATGATCATGTATTGCAGAAATGCTACAGAATTTTCAGAGTTTAACATGGTTTAGAGAAGGAAAAGCTAGGAGAATTGAAAGTGTAACCCAAGAGAAGTATAATTCCATCTTGGGGACGAAATTCCACTCCCAAAGCTGCTCCAAAACGGACTGACTCCTCTCCCGAGAAGCTGCACGAAGTTGGGGAAGCTTGGCTGCACCGTGGAGAAGACAATGGAGAAGAAGAGAAGAAGAAATAGACTCCTTTCCCAAGAAACCACCCTTGATCTCCTCAAAATTGCCCTCCTCTACTCTAGACTTGCTCTGGGATGAGGGAACGTTCATAAATGACTGGGCATAACTGCCCATTAAGTTCTCACTTCGTTTTAAACAAAAACTCATATTTTACAAAATGCTGAAACTGCCAGGTGCACGGCGTGCACTTTGGAAATGCACGCCGTGCAACTTTCTAGAAACTTTCAGTTTGCTCCAGAATACACTGTGCACGGCGTGCACTTTGGAAATGCACGCCGTGCAACTTTCCAGAAACTTTTGGCTCCCAGGTGCATGACGTGCAACTTTCCAGAAACTTTTATCTGCCTGAAATTCCCAGGTGCACGGCGTGCACTTTTGGTGCACGGTGTGCACCTCGCTGTTCTGGGCTGTTGTGTATTTTGCTCATAACATTCAGTGTGTAGGTCTGATTTACATGTCGTAAAAAGTGGTATTTATGCAATTTCGAACCCCAAAACATGTAGATACTTGAGGAGTGATCCAATAAGAGATAATATGATATATTCCTCATCATTTCATTACAAAATATAGTACCTACAATCCAAACCATGGGACAAGTAAGAATAGCTAAAAATATAGAATCTAGCATGAATGAGAGTGATAATTGAGTCAAACCAACATGGATATGCAACCAAACATGATCCAAAAGATGATATGATTTGTGCACAACAGATATACAAAGTGGAGCTCTTCTCATATTTCCTTTATTTTAAGTTTGTCTTATATATCTCCTATCCAAATACTTTACTACCCATAACATTTATAATATAATGGTTTTTGTATTGTTCAATATAATTACATTTATTCTTAATACATCGCACTCATTATCAAACATAATTACATATCTTCAATCAATCTTCTCAAAAATATAATTGTACATGTATGGTTCATTCAAATCCAAGAATCGCCTACTCTTATTCCCCTCTCATATCTTTCCTCTACCTAAAATCTTTTAATCTAATAGTTTTTGCAACATCAACAGTAAAAAATAACTACATCTCTCAACTCATACTTTATCCTTTACAAAAAAGTCACTAGTTATATTCCTTTAATTAGTCGTATCTAACATGGTTATAGACATATATTCATTGTTTGAAAAATAACTTCTGTCATATTCTAAAATGAGAGAATCTATTGGAAAGAATTTGACATTGTTTATTTTCTAGACAATATCATCGTATCATACCATTTTGGAGTTCTACACCATTCTTGATTGGTCTAACCTTTCTTTACTCATTTCTTTCAAGTTCTAATTGATTTCCTCTCAACACTCACGTTCTCAAGTATAGTTTTTCTCATGAAACTACAACTTCCTTTATCAATTACCAAGACATTCTTACGAACATGGTATGCTAAGTTGCACTCCCTCTATTGTATAAATTTTCAACTCATAGAGCATATCTTACATGAAATAGTTCCTATATATGTATGTCTCTCCCATAACACAAGGTTTTAAAATTCTCCCTTCCCTATAAAATATTATCACCATACTGGCTAACCCATCAACTAATGCATTTTTCTACTTCTAACAACAACACCTTATGTCAACAGCATTCTCGAATCTATGACATTCTATTTTTATATAACTATTTCTTTTTATCACCATTGGGATGAGATAACAAAATAGATCGACACTAGGATCATCAATGAAGTGACTGCATTGGATCCCTAGTGTAACATTCAACAATATACCAAAATTGTCACTCATCTCATGATTTTGAGCAACACGAAGGTCACTCTCCTTTTGTTATCCTCTATCTTCTTTAATCCACCTCAAATTTGAAAGACCAGTAAAGAGTTAGCCATTGAGTGAGTCCTGAGGAAGTTTCAAGTTTATCCAAATTTCAATCACTCTTCCCCTTTGATTGTGTCCACTAGTAGATGATTTTTGTATTTCTTAAATAGCAAGAATTAATATTTGATTTACCTTGATTCCATGAAGTTTCCTAGAGTGTATCTCCTCAACTATCATGATTATTTATCTTTTTTCCTTGTGCACACAAAAATTGCAACTCTAAGACCATGTAGAATCTATATCTTCAAACATTTATGTATGCTTTTTTTATTTGTTATGCATTGAAAAAAATGTTAAAGATATACCTTCATATGGTGTGTAAATATTTGTGGTATCCATTTATAATATTACACTATAAAAATATAATCCAAGGTTTTGGGAGTTACGACCTCTCCATTCTATTTTATTATTTCAAAATTTCAAACATACAAAGAAAAACATTACAACTAAGTCAAGTATACTATTCTTTTATTTTTGTAGAAATACTAACAAATATCAAATATTATTAAGCTATTTTTACATATCTAGACAATACTTATCTAATCATGTTATTTCATTTAGTATTTATACGTTCCTACCATTTTGTATTAGTTTTCTCTCAGCATTCATATGTTAACCATTACATTTTTTTCCTGTTTGGCTTCCTTTATGATTAAAGTATGACATCATCTTACATATTATCAACTCTCTCTCCAAAACTAGTGCATGTTATTTTCAATTTAAACAACATAATCTCATATATGTGTACTATCTCAAACTTCAGCGATCTATCAATTGTGCATCTCTCCACCCTCGACTTCACACACCATAAGTATATTGTAGTATTCTTTATCTATAAAACTATACTCTAAATTGGTTGCATGTATTTTCTAAAGTGCTTGTCCCTTATTATTATGTTGATTTTGGTTCTCTATTATTTACAAAAAATAAGTTTTTCTCAAAGAATATGGACAATTCATATACTCAACCTTTTTATATATCCTTTTTTAAATTCCATGTATGGGACAAAATACTTATATACATATATAAAATATGTATATATATAAGTTTGCATTTACACATAGATTTACATACATATATATTTATATATACAAATATATAAAGACACACACATATTGTATAAATATATATACAATATATTTTTATGTCTATTTACATATATATGTGATTAAGAGAGAAAGATTCCCCCCACACATGTGGTGGAGGCCGAATGCCAAGGAGGGGGGTAAATCAAGGCAGTAACTGCAATACGAACTCGGGTCTATTTGCTAGGGGACACCATGCTTGACAACTTGAGACACTCCTTGTCGGCTTGTGTTTATATATATATATATATATATATATATATATATACATACATATATATATATATATATATATATATATATATATATATATATATATATATATGGTGGTTAGGAAGTGTGTACCGGCCGGTACGTGTAACTTATGTGTACTGGTCAATAAAATAGGATATGCAGAGTATGTTGATAAAATCCAACCATATGGATTGATTCAACTCTATATAGATTAGATGTCTTTAAAAAATCATAACTATATCTTATGTACATCATGAGATGTAGCCATACATCATTCAATGGTTTATGCAATTTCTGCAACTTACCATTGATTAGAAAATAGACATATTCTTTTATTGTATGATCTATGAATATAATATTACGATGATTTTTTGTACACATCTTGTCTAAGGGGTATACTATACATCCATAAGGTTGGATTATTCAATACAATTTTACAATACCCATAAATGAAGGTGGGTACATTTAAGCTACATGTACTCGGGTACACAACTCTTTTAGCCATATATATATATATTATTGTGTCACTATAATTTGAAAATTAGTATTTTTTTAAATTATAAAAAAACTCGTGTTGTTTGTAAGAATGTTTTAGGACTTAGTCTTTCTTATTTTTATTTTAAAGTTCTACATAAAACTATAATCATATAACATATATCATTTCATTGTTTAATTTAAGAAAAAGTATAAAGTAATTAATATCATATCTAGGGTTTGAAAAACATATAAGAAAGTATACATATATACATACACACACATATATACATATATATATATATATAAAAAAACACACACACACACACACACACACACACACACACACACACACATATATATATATATATATATATATATATATATATATATATATATATATATATATATATATATATATATATATATATATATATATATAGTTGATGAGACTCTACCTTCTCTCTAGGTTTTGAGAGATAGTGAGATAGTGATTTGGGGCTTGCCACTGTGATGGAAAAATGACGACCAACAAGGGGTTGGTTGGTGTCTATGAGCCTAGGTTTTGAGAGCTAGTGAGACAGTGATTTGGGGCTAGCCACGGCGATGACACAATGACGACCAACAAAGGGTTGGTTGGTGTCTATGAGCAATGATGACGAGGGATAAGAACCATTGAATTTTAGAATAATTAGTGACTCTAGAGATAAAGCATAGAAAGGAGGTTGAGAAAAGGGGATCATCACAGATTCCATGTGGTGGTCATAATAATAGTGGGAGACAAGAGGAAAAGTATAGCAGATGCTCACAGTGGTGATGGTAGAGATAGTTCAAACACAATGGTACCGTCTTTGATTGTGGGGTGAATCACAATAAAGACCATGGAATTTTCATGAAGACTGACTAACAACATACAAGGCATTGACAATGCAAGAGAAGTAGCTCAAGCTCCAAGCCTACCATTGTAAGTTCACTTGAAGGGGGTAATTGATCAGTCCAAATTTATCTTCCAAAAAGTAGGGGATTTAGAGTAACTAGACTTTTATTTTTGTAGCCTGACACTTGGACCCCCACATAGATATTAACAGAGTTTGATGTATTTGATTGTTGTCGAACATATGGACAAGGGTGGTATTTGTTAAGATGTTTGGTTACTTGACTTATCTACACCAATCAAAGCATAAGACAAGGTGTGTGTCTCCTATGGAATGTTGATTCTGCAAGAAACATGCAACAAACAAATAAAGTAAAATGAAAGATAAAATAAAGAGCTAGAATGATAAAGGATAAGAAAATAAATATGGAAGTAAACTTAAATTGGGTTTCACCATATAAAATCTCTCACCAGTAAGAAATACTCAAACCCATTTTATATCCTTAGTAATTTTACTAGAAATAATCATGAGTATCAACTTCCTCCTCTCTTGTTCTTTTGATACATCTAGATCATAAGGTTACCTCTCTCTTGAGATTAATTACAAACAATCACCAGGAAAACATATGATTATTAGCTTAAGAATTCTAACATTCTCATGCATTCATGCATCTCCATAAGTCTTACATATAGGTTAGCACCACTCTCTTGAGGTATTAACAATCAAACAACATGAGATGGTAGCTAATCATCCAAGTGAGGCTTTAAGAACAATAATATTTATATAAACATTGCTAAGAGCATATATTCAATGGATAAGGGTATTTACATGTTGGGAGTGCCTTAGTGGCTACTACCCACCCAAGGAAAATGACTAACCACTCATTGTAATGGGTGACATTGCAAAATTACAAGTACAACGAGACATGGGGATGGAGATGGAAGAAGGAGAACAGATCAGAGAAAAAGATTTAAGAAACACCAATAGTAACCCAAAATGACTCAAGGTCGATGGAGACCTCCGCCTCTCTAAACATTGCAATGGCATTGAAGATGGTTGGGTCTATTATCTTCCATCTCTTGAAAAAAAAATTACATGTTGCTCAAAGGAGATGGAGGAACTTTGACATTTGGACTCTCATCCTCCTAACGCAAAGAAGGCAAAGATCAATGAATTAGAAGAACTTGAGAATAACTTCATATTCAATTTCTAACCACCTGATGTGAAGTGATCTACCCTTCCTCGATAGAAGGGGGACTGCTATTTATAGCCCACAGTGCAAGAATTAGGGTGTACGTAATTTGGTGTGTTGTCGTTTGTAGATTCTTCTCAAGTAAGAAGGGTTGAATGATGTACGCATACATATATGTAATCATAAGATTTGAATCTAGACTATCTAGATACATGATTTCATTATCGAGAAAAAAAATATTATAAAAATTAGATAAATATGATGTGAGATGCAATGAGGAGATCATAAGTTAAATAGGATATGAATGGATGCGATTGTAATACATACCACTTACCCTCGACAAAGTAAAAGTTTACTCATTTCTAAGAAAATAAAAAATCTAAGATGGAGTGGAAACACATTTTGGTCGGACCACAAATGTGGTTTCTTCTAAAAAGAATGATTGTACATGCATCCTTCATTCAAATATAACAATCTCCTACTTCGATTCCCCTCTCATATATTTCCTCTACCTAAAATCTTTTAATCTAACAATTTTGGCAAATTGATCTACATTTCTTTATATTTAAAATGCAACATCAATAGTGAAAAATAATTACACCTCTCACCTCAAACTTCATCCTCTACAAAATGTCAATAACTATATTCCATTGAATCAGTCGTATCTAACGTGCTTGTAGATATATATTCATTATTTGAAAAATAGCTTATGCCATATTATAAAAAGAGAAATTCTATTGAAAAATAATTGTAGTTGTTTATTTTCTAGACAATATCATCATATTAAATCATTTTGGAGTTCTACACCATTCTTGATTGGCCTAACGTTTCTTTACTCATTTCGTTCAAGTTCTCATTGATTTTCTCTCACCACTCACGTTCTCAAGTATATATTTTCTCATGAAATTACAACTTCCTATATCAATTAACAAGACATTCTTATGAACATGGTATCCTAAGTCTTACCCTCTGTATTGTATAAATTTTCAACACATAGAGCATCATCTTACATGAAACAATTTCTAAGTCTCTCTCTGCATCTAACATAAGGTTTTAAAATTCTCTCTTCCCCATAAAATATCATCACCTTACTAACTATCCCCTCAACTACTAAATTTTTCTAATTCAAACAACACCACCTTATGTCAACACGGTTCTTGAATCTATGACATGCTGTTTTTATATCATTATTTCTTTTTATAATCATTGGGATGAGATGACCAAATAGATCGACACTAGGATCATCAAAGAAGTGACTACATTGGATCCCTAGTGTAACATTCAATAATATACCACAATTGTCACTCACTCACTCATCTCATGATTTGCAGAAACAAGGGGGTCACTCTCCTTTTGTTATCCTCTCTCTCCTTTCATCCTACCTCAAATTTGAAACACATTTCCAAACTTTAATCACTCTTCCCCATTGATTGTGACCACTAGTAGATGATTTTTATATTTCTTCAAAAGAAAGCAATAATATCTTATTTACCTTGATGTCATGAAGTTTCATTGAGTGTATGTCCTCAACTATCATGATGATTTATCTTTTTTTTCCTTGCGCACACAAATATTGTGACTCAACGACCATGTAGAATCTATATCTTCAACCATTTATATATGATTTTTTATTCTTTCTATGTTGAAAAAATGTTAAATATATACCTTCATATGGTGTGTAAATATTTGTAGTATCTATTTATAATATTACAATATAAAAACGTAATCCAAGTTTTTAGGACATACAACCTCTCCATTCTATATTTTTTATTTCAAAATTTCAAACATACATAGAAAAACATTACAACTAAGTCAAGTACACTATTCTTTTATTTTATAGAAATACTAACAAATATCAAATATTATTAAGTTACTTTTACATATCTAATCATTTTATTTCATTTAAAATTTATACTTTCTAACCATTTCTTATTAGTTTTCTCTCAACATTCATATGTCAAGCACTACATTTCTATTCATGTTTTGTTTCCTTTATGACTAAAGTGTAACATAAAATTTGAAAATGATGTCTCAACTCTCTCATCCCACTAATACATTTTATTCAAATATAAAAACTTCAATCCTTAATAAAATAGTTCTAAAATCTCTCTCCCCCACCAACATAAGGTTTGTAGTGTCTCTTCTGTAGAATATAACATCATTTTACATATTATCAACTCTCTCTCTGAAATTAGTGCATGCTATTTTCAATTTAAACAACATAATCCCACATATGTGTACTATCTCAAACTCCTGTGATCTATCAATTTTACATCTCTCCTTCCTCGACTTCACACACCATAAGTTTTTTTTAAAATAACTCGATATCATTAAAAATAGGCCACACGACATCCACAAGATAGAGATCTCTCATCAACTAACCAAGCAAAAACTCCTTTTGTGGAAAGACATAGCACAAGACTCAGATTGGGATGCGATAGATAAATTTCTGCACCGTCCACCTCTTGTAGTGGTTGTCTAAAATAGCTATCTAGGATGGAATTCATCAATCTACATGAGCTTATGAGTACATCGGGAGAGGAGTTTGCATTGCCATCGACAGAGACCTGTGAGATACCACCCATAGAGATCACTATCTCATCCATGCTAGAGGCCGCCAGACAAAAAGAGAGCTCAACCCAAACCACAGTAAGCAAAATAGACATCTTGCTGCTAACAACATAAAGGAAAAAAAAGAACAACAGTTGAGGCCAATCAAGAAGCTGCCTAAGCTCACAGAACGCTCACACATGCAATTACTCAAACAACTTGAGTGCATCACCCTCGATATCTGAGAAGGAGGCAAAAATCTCCTCTTGCGCATACTCAGAGGAGAAAGGGCCTACGAGGATTGAAGGTGGGAGGTAGAAAGCACTGGGTAACCCCACCACCACTCTTGAGCACCCCTGCAAGTAGGGGGAGAGAGCATCCTCCCAAAGCACATAACCCAGTTTCTCTCCCTCTGGTGGTGCACCATGGAGTCACCTAGCCTCGTTGTTCGTCGATAGGAGCACCCGATGCCACGACCAGCAACAAGACCCAGACAGAACAAGAGAGGCTCGACCAACAGCCCGCCGCCGCCTAGAGCTTACCACCACCCGTCACCGTCCTCCCAGATCCGGGCTGCCTTCTGAAAGTGAGGCCACCATGGGGCACCTTCTCATGAGTAGGAAACCCATGCACCGCGGAGAAAGAAGAAACAACCATGCCACGGGAAGATGGCTCACACCTAGAGAACCTAAGGACTTTGCCCGAGCGTGAGGGAGAAGGGGAGGCGCCCAGGGGGAGAGGGTTCCAGCCAGACAAGTGCCAGCCGCCTCCCCCCCCCCCCCGAGAAAGAGCACCACCGTCAGGGACTACTGGATCTCTCTGCGATCGCAAACCCTAGCAGAGGCCCTTCTTTTCACACACCATAAGTAAGTACATTGCATTATATTTTATCTATAAAAATATACTCTTAATTGGTTGCATGTATTACCTAAAGTCTCTGCCCTAGCTATTATGTTGATTTTGGTGTTCTATTATTTATAAACAATAAGTTCTTCTCAAAGAATATGGATAATGTATATCCTCAACCTTACTATATATATATATATATATATTAATTCCATGTATGGGACAAAACAACTATACATATATAAAATATGCATATATATAAGTGTATATATACACATACATTTACATATATATTTATATATACAAATACATAGAGACACACACATATTGTATAAATATATATATACAATATATTCTTGTTTTTTATTATATATATATGTGTATATATATATATGTATATATATATATATGTTCAGGTATCACTATAGTTTGGAAATTAGTATTTTTTAAATTATAAAAAACACTAATGTGTTGTTTGTAAGTATGTTTTTGGACTCAGGCTCTCCAATTTTTATTTAAAAGTTCTACAAAAAACATAATCATTGTAATATATATTATTAGATTTTTTAAATTAAGAAAAATATTAACTAATTAATATCATATCTAGGGTTTGAGAAACATATAAGGAAGTATATATATATATATATATGTTTATGAGACTCTATCTTCTCTCTAGGTTTTGAGAGCTTGTGAGAAAGTGATTAGGGCTTGCCACCATGATGGCATAATGGTGACCAGCAATGGGTTGGCCAGTGTCTATGAGAAATGATGAGGAGAGGTGAGAATAATGGAATGTGAGATGAATTAGTGACTCTACAGATAAAATATAGAAGGACGTTGAGAAAAAGGGGATAGTTGTGGATTTCATGTGGTGGTCATAATAAGAGAGGAAGACGAAGAGGCAACTATAGAAGACGCTCATGGTGGTGATGGTAGAGGTCATTGAAACACCATTGTACCCTATTTAATTATGGGGTGAATCGTAATAAAGACCATGGTATTTTCAAAAAGAATGCAAGAACAACATCCAAGACATTGACAATTCTAGGCAAGTAGTTCAAGCTCCAAGCCTACCATTATAATTTCACTTGAAGGGGGTAGTTGATAGGTCACAATTTCTCTTCCAAAAAGAAGGGGATTTTGAGGTACCAGACTTATATTTTTATAACTCAACACTTAGGCCTCCCCACGTATATTAACGGGGTCCAATGTAGTAGATTGTGGTCAAATATAGGGACAAGGGTGGTAATTGTTAAGATGCTTGGTATTTTGACTTATATACACCAATCAAAGAATAAGATAAGGTGTGTGTCCCTTATAGAGTGATGATTCTCCAAGAAACATCCAACAAACAATTAAAGTAAAATGAAAGATAAAACAAAGAGCTAGAATGATAAAGGATAAGAAGATAAATATGAAAGGAAACTTAAATTGGGTTTCACCATATAAAGTCTCTCACCAATAAGAAATTCTCAAACCCATTCTATATCCTTAGAAATTTTACAAGCAATAATCATTAATATCAACTCCTCCTCTCTTGTTCTTAGGATAGATCTAGATCATAAGGTTACCTCTATCTTGAGATGGCAAATAAACAATCACCTGGAAAACATATGATCATTAGGTTAAGCATTCAAACATTCTCATTCATTCATATAACTCCACAAGTCTTACATATGTGTTAACACAACTCTCTCGAGGTATTAACAATCAAACAACACAAGATGGTAGCTAATCATGAAAGTGAAGCATTAAGAACAAGAATATGTAGATAAACATTTCTAAGAGTATATATTATATGGATAAGGGTATTTACATGTTGGGAGTGCCTTAGTCACTAACTCCTACCCAAGGTAAATGACTAGCCACTCATGGTGGTGAGTGACATTGAAAAATTACAAGTATGGTGAGACATGGGGATGGAGATGGAAGGATGAGAATAGATTAGAGAAGAAGTTTAAAGATACACCAAAAGTAACCCAAAATGAGTCAAGGTCGATGGAGACCTCTAGCTCTGTAAACATGGTGATGGCATTGAAGATGGTTTCGCTCATTATCTTCCATCTCTCGAAGAAAACATCATGTGTTGGTCAAAGGTGATGGAGGAACTCTAACCTTTGGAATCTCGTCCTCCTAATGCAGAGAAGCGATGGAAGTAGAAAAGATCTACAAAATAGAAGCACTTAAGCATTACTTTATATTCAATTTCTAATCACGCGATGCAAAATTATCGACCCTTCTTTGATAGAAGGTAGTCTGCTATTTATAGCCCACGGTGTGGGACATAGGGTGTACAAAATTTGGTGTGTTGTCATTTGTAGATTCTTCTCAATCATGTGTAGATTTCCATAGTACCAAATGTACTTGCATGTGATGAATTCAAAAAACACTATCATGCAATCTCTACCTCTTATAACCACTTCAAATATTTCATCCAAGTGAATGAGGCCCATCATATTGAGCCATTGAGTGATGTATAGGGTACTTTCTAGAGATTGATTACTTTTAAAATTTGGTTATGTGGGCATGTTAAGGCATCACCTCAAGTAAGTAGGGTTGAATGATGCACACATGCATAGATGTAATCATAAGATTTGAATCTAGACTTGTTAGATACTCATTTTGATTATCAAGAAAAAGAAAAAATAATAAAAAAATTAGATAAATATGATGCAAGATGCAATGAGGAGATTTGAAGTTAAAATGGATAGGTGTGGGTGTGAGTTTAATACATACCACTTACTCTTAACAAAGTAAAAGTTTACTTGTACTTGATAAAACACAAAATCTAAGATGGAGTGGAAAGATATTTTGGTTGGACCACAACATATGGTTTCTATCCAACCAACAAAATATCAACCATCTACATTTAGAAAGGAAATTTCATAACATAAAATTGTATCTATAGATGCGTCAATGGAATTGATAGAATAAATTGGACACATAAAATAAATGTTTTTGGAAGAAAGTGTTGTTAAATGATGTC
Organism: Alisma plantago-aquatica; assembly: GCA_963693085.1. Taxonomy (NCBI): domain Eukaryota; kingdom Viridiplantae; phylum Streptophyta; class Magnoliopsida; order Alismatales; family Alismataceae; genus Alisma; species Alisma plantago-aquatica. The sequence goes on along the minus strand of OY856411.1, from coordinate 963,005,325 downwards.
CCATGTGTGGAGGGACATGAAATTTTAATGAAATTAACTGAGCATACACTAAATACACATGTCATAGATCACATTTTGTGTATGTGCAAAGTCCTTTCTTCCGTTACTCAATAAAATTGGGGATTATTTGATTGGAATCTATTCAAGATTATTTCTGGATTCCCTTTTAGTTTTTTGTGAAACACCTACACCGTCACGTAGTCGTGGTTATTCTTTTTCATATAAAACTCTAAAATTTTAACATTTTTAAATTAACAATGGTCTTTTTAGAAAATGTCATACATTTCAACAAAATATTTATAAGGACCTTTTACCTTCATCTTTATCTATAAAAAGAACGGTTTTGATAACAAGAATTTTAGTACCTATACTTTGGAATGAAAACTTTCATAATAGTATAAGCGTTTAACTATTTTTCCTCTCCTTTCTTTAAAATGTCAATTTATATTTTCTTAGGTATGTAAGAACATTTTCCATTATAAAATCCTCCTGTCCAAAAAGTTTATTTTAATTGTTCATTTTGATTTCTCTTCCTATCTTCCCCCATTGGAAGACATGTATGTATAATGGGAACATTTGTAGAGATTTGAGGATGTTTGATCTGCATCGATCATTGTAAACAATGATAGTAGTAAAAATGGTTGTACATAAGTATTATGATGCAACAATATGAAAGTGTAATTGTTTTATTTTCTTAGATTGAATTCAAATGACCTAGCAGTTTTATTTTTACATCAAGTGACAACCAATTTCTGACCTTCCTAATTGTAATTAGATTTAAAATTTTTGGATTTCTCTTTTTTGAACAAGTTGCTTTTTGGTTGAATATTTGTTTAAATTATTTTGAGTTTACACATAAAAAAGGTGCATTGATTTTTTTCCTTAATTCCTCACAAAAACAGAATCCTTTTTCTTTTATCATTATCTCATTGTCTTGGACTCTTGCTTGAGCAAAAAATGAACCTAGTAGTTTTATGTTTGAGAAGAGGTCTCTAGATTCTGAAAAACAAACACATTAAATTTTATATTTGTACCAAAAAGCATTAAAATAATTCTTATGGATAAAAACCATTTAGTTAAGCCATAAAATAATCCATTGTGTTGATATTAAAATAGGTTAAGATAGGTAATGAAACATGATCATTGATGTAGGACATCTTGTTCCATGATAATAGGCATCAAGATATTTTTCTTACATGGATAGGTCTACACGACATTGTAATCATCATTATTCATTTTCATGCAAAGTAGTACAATTTTTGACAATTTTAAAATTAACAAAGGACATTTTTGGAAAGTCAGACATTTCATAAAAAATATTTATCAGATTTTTCTACCTCCATATTAATCTATAAAAATTATCCTTGTTATCACAAGGATTTAAGAATGTATACTTCGGAATGAAAAATTTCATCATATAACTAGTGTTTAACTATTTTCCTCTCCTTTATTCAAAATTTTATTTTGTATTTACTTCGTTTGTAAGAACATTTTTCATTCAAAAATGATTCTTTTCAAAATGTTATTTTTCATTAATCATTTGCTTTTCACTTCCTACTTACTAATCCATTTTGATCTAGCCTCAATTCCAACACCTGTGTGTATAATGGGACCAGCTATAGAGATTGAGGACATTTGATCCACATTGATCACTATAAACAAAGACAAGAACAACCAATATTGTCCATAATATCACGATCCACCAATATGAAAATTTTATTGTTTAAATTTCTTATATTTAATTCAAATGATCTTGCAATTTTATTTTTTAATAGAGAAACAATAATGTGTTGACACTTACCTATCACAATAATATTGTAATATCTCATTTTAAACCCATTAACTTTTTGTGTAATCTATTTTTTTTTGTTTATACATATACATCAATTTGTTTCATTTATTTATTATAATTTATAACCCTTTTTATTTCTTCATTACCTCATTTTCTTGGCCTCAAGTTTGTGATGAAAATGGACCAAGTAGTTGTATGTGTGAGATGAGTTCTCTAGATTATGACAAACACACACATAGAATTTTTTATCTTTAAATCATAAACCCTTCATTTAATTCTTATAAATAAACACCAATATGTGAATCCATACAAGCATCCACTATGTTGATATTAGAACGGTTTAAGGCAGTTATTGAAAAATATTCTTATATGGAGGACATCTTGTTCACCTAATAATATAAACCAAGACAACTTATCATACTTTGGCACATAGCACTTGAATCAAAGGATACACTTACTTTTATGTTTGACTATTTGGTTACAAACTCTAATGGGAGAACAATCCTTTAAAAAAGAGAGGTTAGTACTGAAGCATGATTCTCCACAATCAACTCTATTTTGTGCTTGGATTATACCATAAAACCTATCATTTATGACTATAATAGTTTCTCAATCACTATTTTGATTCTCGTCTACCAAGAATATACACAATCTAGGATCAACACTTTGTAGGTCTCATATCTTTATATAGACAATGTGAAACATGTAGTTTGTAAATATTTAGACTTCTATTTTGGTTCTTGTTCATGTAACTTAAATGCAACATTGAAATATCCATCAACTAACTTTACCAAATTTCATATAAATAATATTTGTGTTCTTAAAATAGTTATTTACCTACAACTTAACCTCTTTGAGAATTTGTATAATAACTTAATTAAAATAAGTAGGGATCTGTAGGTGTTGCTTTTCTCGTTATCAATAAACATATATGATGTTAGGACATAAATTTCTTGTCTTTTTAAATTGTTTCTATGTATTTCATTAATCTTCCATACACTATAAAATATTCCTTTAATGAGGAAATATGTTTGGTATAATTTTAGAAATATTTATGGGCGTTTGATAGGAATTTAATAGAGAATATAACTTGTTGATAACCATTGTATTTATGAGCTTTTCTATTTAATTTTCCATACTTTTTCCTTTACTAAAATCATTTGTTTGTATTTCACTGGCTCATTTGTACATCAGGTAAAGCTTATCCATAATGGAAATAGAGAAACAACTTATTTTATTCAATTGTCAAATTGTAGAAAATATGCATATTTCTATATTAATCTGACAAATAATTTTTTTCTACCACTACTATATGCTTTTTTGGAATTTATATTGCTCAAAAATATGAAAACATTTATCAATAATAACATATATGAGGAAATTTGTCAACCTATAAATCACAAATAGAACAATTTTTTTTCTAGTACAAAAATTATGGGAGAACGTGTGATATATTGATACTCGAATTGAGAAAGGTCAATAATATGTTGAACAACGTAGACATGAGCCAATGTGGTTGCTCCTTTATTCAACCTAATGAGAAATAGAGATTTCGATAGTTAGTACATAATTATGCCATATATTCAGTATGTAACTTATAGACAAACATACCAATCATGATATGTTAAAAGCTTACTAGAAGCAATGAAATGACCACTCGCCCGTGAGCATGCTAACATCTATACTTTTGGACACCTGATCTTGACAATTTATTAGACATTGACGTTCCCTCGAGGCATATACATTGATCTATAAGTTTCTTACAGACAACACAAAGTTGTTCACTGTTCTCATTGTTTCTAGTCTGTCATAATTTTTGCAGTCTGGTGGATCTTTCTTTATTTTCCTATGGTTGGGTGTGCCTTGGAAAACATCATGAACTTCAATAGCTACGACAGATAAAGAAGATAGACACGAAGAAACTAGTTTTGTTATATTGATCTACTATCTTTTCTAGATCTACTATCTTTTCTAGACTTCATCTTATCCTTTTTATAGTTACTAATGTAGGAAGAAGGATTTTGTTGTTACTCTCCTATTCGTGGATACTCTCTTATTCATCATGTTTTTGAGAAATATTAAGATATTCCTCTAATAACTTAGCCATAAGAAAGGAAAATATTTTAAAATAAGGTGCCCAACAAGTAATTAGGAAATGTTTGTTGCATGAGAAGGAGAAAACATTTCAAGACACAAAAGGCCAACTTAATTTCTCTCCCCACTCCTACACTTGTCTTCATTGTTAAAACATATCATAGTTGAATATTCTAGTACAACATAAGGAAACATATATTATTAATATATGAAAGAGAGGGTTGGTTAAATTTATTCAAATTTTCTATTATAAGAACGAGTTTGAAAGTTTGATCAGTAACATTTTGAAAATGTAGTTTTCTCCTCTTCTTGCATTTCTCTCTTTCTCCTATCTATTTTTTATTTCTCTCCCATATGACTCATTTACCTACTTTAAAATTATAAACATCTTAATTATGATGATTTTTATGTTGTCTAACACAATGATTATGTAATTCTCTACTTAATTTGGAAGGGGTTGAAAACAACATATTTAATATAAAAACACAAATGTTACAAAGATTTTAAATACTAAATAAATGTCTTTGTAAATGACCATGCTACAAGTTAGTGTACAAATCTTTTTTTAATTGCAAAGCCAATGATACAAAGACAAAACTTATTTAAAATCTTATTTTATTTTTAGATCGATTATCTTTTTCCTACCGAAGGGACTGGTAGCCGAATTAGTTGCCCAGACTTTTGAGAAAGCATTTTTGTAAATATTTTTTCCGGATCATTTTGATTTTTCATGAATGTACAAAGAATGAGAAAACAAAGATATATATGAAATTTTCTTTGTAAGATGATATTTTTTCAAATATGAAATATTAAACTTATAGATGTTGAAATATTATGGAAACATCACATTTATCATCAAACTTAATTAGCTATCTCCGCTCCATATTTTCAAAACTAAAATTAAACATGCAACCGCCCATTCAAATCCAAGAACTTATTACTCTAATTTTTCTAACATTTCTATCCTCTAACTATAATATTTTATAAAATAATTTTGACTAATTGATCAACGTTTTCTCATTTCAAAAATAAGACATTAGCTATAAAACATAATTACCAAATCTTTCTTTGAATTATTAGGATAAATTTTCCAAAAAATATCTTTAAAATTTATAAAAATAAACCACTCAAATAAAATGTCATGTAAGTAAAGAGGAAATGTTTGTAGGGGTAGAAAATCAAAATTTGTCAAGACACAAAATGCCAAATTTATTTCTTTCCCAACTGATAGGTTTGGACTTTGTCATGAAAATATATAAAAGTTCAATGCACAAGGAAAGTATAAAGCAACACATAAATAATATAAGAAAGATATATTTGGATTTAATTACGATAAATTTATCTAATACAATAATTTTAAAAAAAATCTAATCACGACCGCTGATATTCAAAGTGGAGTTCTTCTCATATTTCCCTTATTTTAAGTTTATCTTAGATGTCTCCCATCCAAATACTTTAATACCCATAACCTTTATAATTATAATGGTTTTTTTATTGTTCAATATAATTATAATTATTCTTCATACATCACACTCATTATCAAACATAATTACATATCTTTAATAAATCTTCTAAAAAATATGATTGTATACGCATCCTGCATTCAAATACAATAATCTCCTACTCCAATTCCCCTCTCAAATCTTTCCTCTACTTAAAATCTTTTAATATAACATTTTTAGCTAGTTGATCTACATTTCTTTGTATTAAAAATGCAACATCAATAGTGAAAAATAATTGCACCTCTTAACTCATATTTTATCCTTTACAAAATGTCAGTAATTATATTCCATTGAAACAACAATATCTAACATGGTTGTAGATATATACTCGTTGGTTGAAAAATAGCTTCTGCCATATTGTAAAAAGAGAGAATCTTTTGGACAAAAATTTGACGTTATTTATTTTCTAGACAATATCATTGTATTATATCATTTTGGAGTTCCACATCATTCTTGATTGGCCTAACATTTCTTTACTGATTTCTTTCAAGTTCTCATTGATTTTCTCTCACCACTCATGTTATCAAGTACATATTTTCTCATGAAACTACAACTTCCTATTTCAATTAACAAAACATTCTTACGAACATGGCATCCTAAGTCTTACTACCTCTATTGTATATATTTTCAATACATAGAGCATCATCTTACATGAAACAGTTCCTAAGTCTCTCTCTCCCTCTAACACAAGGTTTTAAAATTCTCTCTTCCCCATAAAATATCATCACATTACTGACTATCCCCTCAACTAATGCATTTTTCTAATTCAAACAACACCACCTTATGCCAACACCGTTCTTGAATCTATGACATTTTATTTGTATATCACTATTTCTTTTTATCATCAATGGGACGAGATGACCAAATAGATCGACACTAGGATCATCAATGAAGTGGCTGCATTAGATCCCTAGTGTAACATTCAACAATATACCACAATTATCACTCATCTCATGAATTAGAGAAATAAGGGGGTCACTCTCCTTTTGTTATCCTCTCTCTCCTTTCATTCTACCTCAAATATGAAAGACATTTCCAAATTTCAATCACTCTACCCCTTTGATTGTGTCCACTAGTAGATGATTTTTGTATTTCTTCAATAGCAAACAATATATCTGATTTACGTTGATGCCATGAAGTTTCCTTGAGTGTATCTCCTCAACTACCATGATTATTTATCTTTTTTTATTGCGCACACAAAAATTGCAACTCAAAGACCATTTAGAATCGATATCTTCAAACATTTTGATATGATTTTTTATTCTTTATGTGTTGAAAAAATGTTAAATATGGGATTAAGAGATTAATATTTCTCCCCCTCTCCCATAATCTATGGAAGAGACCGGATGCCCGGGAGGGTGATAAATCAAGAGAGGTGTGGTTTTTTACCCGGTCCCTTCAATGGGGAAAGTATGTTAAATATAGACCTTCATATGGTGTGTAAATCTTTGTTGTATCTATTTATAAGATTACAATAAAAATGCAATCCATGTTTTTAGGACAGACGACCTCTCCATTATATATTTTTTATTTCAAAATTTCAAACATTACAACTAAGTCAAGTACACTATTCTTTTATTTTTGTAGAAATACTAACAAGTATCAAATATTATTATGTTACTTTTACTTATCTAAACAATATTTATCTAATCATATTATTTGATTTTAAATTTATACTTTCTTACCATTTATTATTAGTTTTCTCTCAGCATTCATATGTTAACCACTACATTTCTTTTCCTATTTGGTTTCCTTTATGATTAAAGTGTAACAACAAATTTTAAAATGATGTCTCAACTCTCTCATCCCACTAATACATTTCATTTAAATATAAAAATCATAATCCTTAATAAAATATATCTAAAATATCTCTCCCCCACCAACACAAGGTTTGAAGTGTCTCTTCTATAGAGTATAACATCATTTTACATATTATCAACTCTCTCCCTCTGAAACTAGTGCATGTTATTTTCAATTTAAGCAACATAATCACACATATGCGTACTATCTCAAACCCCAGTGATCTATAAATTTTGCATCTCTCCTCCCTTGACTTCACACACCATAAGTACATTGCATTATTTTTTATCTATAAAACTATACTCTGAATTGAGGGCATGTATTTCCTACTTCCTTTGTCCCCAAATATTATTTTGATTTTGGTTTTGTATTATTTACAAACAATAAGTTCTTCTAAAAGAATATGGATGATGTATATCCTCAAACGTTTTATATATCCTTTTTTAAATTCCATGTATGGGACAAAACAACTATAAATATGTAAAATATGTATACATACATATGTATATATATACATATACATTTACATACATATATATTTATATATACAAATACATAGAGAGAAACACATTTGTATAAATATATATATACAATATATTTGTGTGTGTTTACATATATATAAATATATATTCATATATCACTATAGTTTGGAAATTAATATTTTTTAAATTATAAAAAACACTAACATGTTGTTTGTATGAATGTTTCTGGACTCAACCTCTCTCATTTTTATTTTAAGGTTCTACAAAAACATAATAATTATAATATATATTATTTCATTTTTTAAATTACGAAAAATATTAATTAATTAATATTATATCTTGGGTTTGAGAAACATATAAGAAAGTATACATATATATGTATATATGTATGTTTATGAGACTCTACCTTCACTCTAGGTTTTGAGAGCTAGTGAGAAAGTGATTAGGGCATGCCACTATGATGGGAAAATGGTGGCCAACAATAGATTGGTCGGTGTCTATGAGAAATGACGAGGAGGGGCAAGAACCATGGAATGTGAGAAGAATTAGTGACTCTAGAGATAAAGCATATAAGGAGGTTGAGAAAAGGGGATCATTATGGAATTCATGTGGTTGTCATAATAAGAGAGGAAGATGAAGAGGCAACTATAGTAGATGCTCACGGTGGTGATGGTAGAGGTCGTTCAAACACCATGATACCATCTTTAATTGTGGGGTGAATCACAATAAAGACCATGGCATTTTCAAGAAGACTGTGAGAACAACATACAAGACATTGACAATGCTAAAGAAGTAGCTCAAGCTCCAATCCTACCATTGTAAGTTCACTTGAAGGGGGTAGTTGATCGGTCACAATTTCTCTTCCACAAAGAAGGGGATTTAGAGTAACCAGACTTTTTATTTTTATAACTCGACACATAGGCCTTCGCACAAATATTAACGGGGTCCGATGTAGTAGACTATGGTGAAACATAGGTATAAGGGAGGTAGTTGTTAAGATGCTTGGTTGCTTGACATATATACACCAATCAAAGCATAAGAAAAGGTGTTTGTCCCCTTTAGAATGATGATTCTCCAAGAAACATCCAACAAATAAGTAAAGTAAAATGAAAGATAAAACAAAAGGCAAGAATGATAAAGGATAAGAAAATAAATATGGAAGGAAACTTAAATTGGGTTTCACCATATAAAATCTCTCAACAACAAAAAATACTCAAACTCATTCTATATCCTTCGAAATTTTACAAGCAATAATCATTAGTATCAATTCCTCCTATCTTGTTCTTAGGACAGAGCTTGATCATAAGGTTACCTCTCTCTTGAGATGGAAAACAAACAATCACCAAGAAAACATATGATCACCACCAAGTAGCTCTTCAAAGAGAATAACAGCCATCTCTCACTTGGTATTAGATACATGGGTGAAGGATTGTTACCAACAGTGGATTTTGTTGATCCAGTAACAGATGGGTGGGTGAGATGGATACCTAGGTCACAGTATCTGGTATGCTCACCCGCACCATAAGCATTTGTAGTAGAGTCCTCAGTACTTAGTGGTCCATAGCGCCGCATCGTCAGGTTGTGTGCCCTTTCGGGGACAATGACCCGCCCCTTGAGAATTATCCATAAGATAGGGTGCTTCATTCCAACATTCTCATTCATTCTCATAACTCCATAAGTCTTACAGATCTGTTCACACTACTCTCTCGAGGTATTAACAATTAAACAACACAAGATGGTAGCTAATTATGAAAATGAAGCATTAAGAACATGTATATATAGATGAACATTTCTAAGAGTATATATATTCTTTGGATAAGGTTATTTACATGTTGGGAGTGCCTTAGTGGCTACTTCCCACCCAAGGTAAATGACTAGCCCCTCATGGTGGTGAGTGATAGGGCAAAATTACAAGAATGGCAAGACATGGGGATGGAGATGAAAGGAGGAGAACAAATCACATAAGAAGTTTAAAGATACACCAAAAGTAACCCAAAATGAGTCAAGGTCGATGGAGACATATGCCTCTCTAAACTTGGCGATGGCATTGAAGATGGTTGGGTTCTCTATCTTCCATCTCTCAAAGAAAAAATCAGGTGTTGGTCGAAGGCGATGGAGGAACTCTGACCTTTGGACTCTCATCCTCCTAATGCAAAGAAGCGATGGAAATAGCAAAGATCAACGCACTATAAGAACTTGAGCATAACTTTATTTTCAATTTCTAACCACGTGATGTGAAGTGATTGACCCTTCTTCGATAGAAGGTGGTCTGCTATTTATAGTCCATGGTGCAGGACATAGGGTGTACAAAATTTGGTGTGTTGTCATTCATAGATTCTTCTCAATCATGTGAAGATTTCCATAGTACCAAATGCACCTGCATGTGATGAATTCAAACAACACTATCATGCTATCTCTACTTCTTATGACCCCTTCAAATATGGCATACAAGTCAATGAGGCCCATCCTATTAAGCCATTTAGGGATGTATAGGGTAATTTCTAGTGATTGATTAGTTTGAAAATTTGGTTGTGTGGACATGTTAAGGAATCTCCTCAAGTAAGAGGGGTTGAATGATGCACGCATACATAGATGTAATCGTATGATTTGAATCTGGACTTGTTAGATACTTGATTTGATTTTTGAGAAAAAAAAGATAAATATGATGCATGATGCAATGAGGAGATCTGAAGTTAAAATGGATAGGAGTGCCTGAGAGTTGAATACAAACCACTTACTCTCAACAAAGTAAACGTTTACTCATCCTTAATACAACACAAAATCTAAGATGGAGTGAAAAAATATTTTGGTTGGACCACAACATATGGTTTCTATCCGATCAACAAAATATCAACCATCTATATTTAGAAAGGAAATTTCATAACTTGAAATTGTATCTAGAGATGCATTAATGGAACTGATAGAATAAAATGGACACATACAAAAAATTAGACGCAAGTGTTGTTAGATGATGACCCAAGTGTGGAGGGACATGAAATTTTAATGATATTCAATGAGCATACAGTAAATACACATGTCATAGGGCACATTATGTGTCTGTGCAAAGTCTTTTCTACCGTTACCCACTTAAATTGGGGATTATTTGATTGGAATCTATTCAAGATGATGTTAGGATTCCCTTTTAGTTTTTTGCAATGGGCCTACAACGTCATGTAGTCTTGGTTATTCTTTTTTGTATAAAACACTAAAATTTTGACATTTTTAAATGAACAAACGTCTTTTTAGAAAATGTCACACATTTCAACAAAATATTTATAAGGACCTTTGAACTTCATCTTTGTCTATAAACATAACCGTTTTGATCACAAGGATTTAAGTACCTATACGTTGGAATGAAAATTTTCATAATAGTATAAGTGTTTAACTATTTTTCCTCTCCTTTCTTCAAAATGTCAATTTATATTTTCTTAGGTATGTAAGAACTTTTTCCAATATATGTAAGAACTTCAAAATATGTAAAAACATTACAGCTATGTCAAGTACACTATTATTTTATTTTTTTTCAAATAATGACAAATATATAATATTATTAAGTTATTTTTACTTATCTAGCCAATACTTCTCAAATCATATTATTTCATTTAAAATTTATACTTACTTACCATTTATTAGTAGTTTTCTATCGACATTCATATGCTAACCACTACATTTCTTTTCATGTTTGGCTTCCATTATGATTAAAGTGTAACATCAAATTTGAATATGATGTCTCAAATCACGGTTATTCTTTTTAATGTAAAATAGTAAAATTTTGACATTTTTTAATTAACAAAGGTCTTTTTAGAAAATTCCATACATTTCAACAAAATATTTATAAGGATCTTTTACCTTCATCTTTATCTCTAAAAACAACCCTTTTGATCACAAGGATTTAAGTACCTATACTCTGGAATGAAAATTTTCATAATAGTATCAATTTTTAACTATTTTTCCTGTCCTTTCTTTAAAATGTCAATTTATATTTTCTTAGGTATGTAAGAATAGTTTTCATTATAAAATTCTTCTTTCCAAAAGGTTTATTTTAATTGTTCATTTTGTTTTCTCTTCCTATCTTCCCCTATTGGAAGACATGTATGTACAACGGGAACATTTGCAGAGATTTGGGGATGTTTGATCCAAGTTTGATGATTGTAAACAACGATGTCAGTAACCATGGTTGTCCATAAGTATTATGATCCAATGATATGAAAGTGTAATTGTTTTATTTTCATGATTGAATTCAAATGACCTAGCAATTTTATTTTTAGGTCAAGTTGCAACCAACTGTTGACCTTCCTCATTGTAATTAGATTGCAAATATTAGATTACTCATTGATAAACATGTTGTTTTTGGTTGAATATTTGTTTCTATTATTTTGAGTTTACATGTAAGGTACATTGATTTTTTTCCTTTATTCCTCACAAAAATAAAATCCTTTTTCTTTTTTCATTACCTCATAGTCTTGGACTCTTGTTTGAGGAGAAAATGGACCTGGTAGTTTTATGCCTGAGAAGAGTTCTCTTGAGTATTAAAAACACCCACATTGAATTTTTTCATATTTGTACCAAAAAGCATTTAGATAATTTTTATTGACAAACACAATTCAGTGAAGCCATAAAAGAATCCATTGCATTGATATTAAAATGTTTTATGATAGGTAATGAAACATGATCATTGGTGGAGAACATCTTGTTCACATGATAATAGGCATCAAGATATTTTGTCATTCGGGGATGGGTCTACACCACATTATAATCGTCGTTATTCTTTTTCATGCAAAGTAGTACAGTTTTTGACAATTTTTAAATTAACAAAGGTCATCTTAGGAAAGTCACACATTTCATAAAAATTATTTATAAGATTTGTCTACCCCCATATTAATCTATAAAAAGTATCCTTGTTATCACAAGGATTTAAAAATGTATACTTTGGAATGAAAAATTTCATCATATAACTAGTGTTTAACTATTTTCCTCTCCTTTCTTCAAAATTTTATTTTGTATTTCCTTATGTATGTAAGACAATTTTTCTTTCTATAATGATCCTTTTCAAAACATTACTTTTAATTATTAATTTGCTCTTCTCTTCCTACTTACCAATCCATTTTGATCTAGCCTCAATTGCAACACATGTGTGTATAATGGGACCAAATATAGAGATCGAAGACATTTGATCCACATCAATCACTATGTACAATGATTGGAACAACCAATATTGTCCATATTATCATGATCCACCAATATTTAAATTTTATTGTTTTAATTTTCTTATATTGAATTCAAATAATCTTGCAATTTTATTTTTTAATAGAGCAACAACAAGGTGTTGACCCTGACCTATCACAATAAGATTGCAATATCTAATTTTAAACCAGTTAATTGTATGTGTAATATTTTATTTATTTTTGAGTTTCCACATAACTATAGATTCATCAAATTGTTTCCTTTATTTCTTATAATCTAGAATAATTTTTATTTCTTCATTACCTCATTTTCTTGGCCTCAAAATTTATGATGAAAATGGACCTAGTAGTTCTATGTGAGATGAGTTCTCTAGTTTATGATAAACACACAAATTGAATTCTTTTATCTTTAAAACATAAACCCTTGATTTATTTCTTATAAATAAACACCAATATTTAAATCAATACAATCATCCACTATTTTGATATTAGAACGATTTAAGGCAGTTATTAAGGGAAAATATTCTTGGATGAAGGACATCTTTTTCACCTGATAATATAAACCAAAATAGTTTGTCATAATTTGGAGTGTGGCACTTGACTAAAAGGATACACTTACTTTTATGTTTCACCATTTGGTTACAAATTCTAATGGGAGAACAATCTTTTTAAAAAGAGAGGTTAGTACTAAAGCATGATTCTCCACAATCAACTTTATTTTATTCTTAGATTATACCAAAAAAATCTATTATTTATTACTATAATAGTTGGTTAATAATGATTTTGATTCTCATCAACCATGAATATACACAATCCAGGATTAACACTTTGTTTGGTCTCATATCTTTTTGTAGACAATGTGAGACATGTAGATTCTAAATATTTTGACTTCTGTTTTGGTTCTTGTTCATGTTACTTAAATTCAACACCGAAATATTCGTGTACTAAGTTTCCCAAATTTCATATAAATAATATTTGTGTTCTCAAAATAGCTATTTACCTACAACTTAACCTCCTTGAGAATTTTTACAATAACTAAATTAAAATAATTAGGGATCCACGGTTGTTGCTTTCCTCATTATCAATAAACATATAAGATTTTAGGGCATACATTTATTGTCTTTTTATATTGGTTCTATGTATTTCACTAATCTTCCATACACTCATGAAATATTTCATTAAAGAGGAAATATGTTTTGTATAATTTTGTGAACACTTATGGACGTTTGATAGGAATTTGATTGAGAGTAGAACTTGTTGATAACCATTGTATTTATGAGATTTTCCATTTAGTTTTCTATATCTTTTCTTTTACTAAAATCATTTGTTTGTATTTCAATGGCTCATTTGTTCATCTGGTAAAAGCTTATCCATAATGAAAATAAAGAACCAACTTATTTTATTCAAGTGTCACATTGTAGAAATTATGCATATTTCTATACTAATCTGACAAATAAATTGTCTACGACTATAATATCCATTTTTGGAATTTATATTTCTCACAAATAAGAAAATATTTATCAATAATCATATATCTGAAGAAATTTGCCAACCTTTGAATCAAAATTAGAACATTTTTTTTCTAGTACAACAATTAAGAGATAACATGTGAGATATTGATATTTGAATTGGGAAAGGCTAATAATATGTTGAACAACGTAGACATGATCCCATGTGGTTGCTCCTTTATTCAATCTGATAAGAAATAGAGATTAGATAGTTAGTACATAATTATGCCATATAGTTAGTATGTAACATATAGACAAACACGTCAATCATGAAATGTTGAAATCTTACTAGATGAATGACCACTCGAACGTGAGCATGCTAACATCTATCCATTTAGATGTCAGATCGACACTTTCTTAGACATTGACGTTCCCTCGACACATATACATTCATCAATAAGTCTCTTACAAACAACACAAAGTTGTTCACTGTTCTCATGGTTTCTAGTCCTGTCACAATTTTTGCAACCCTTCAAGATGGGAATAGATGCTCGATAGAAGGTGGTTTGCTGGTGGTGGATCTTTCCTTCTTTGCCTATGGTTGGTTGTGCCTTTGCAAACATCTTGAACTATAGTAGCGATGACAGATGAAGAAGAGAGACACGATGAAAGTAGACTTCATGTGATCCTTTTTATAGTTCCTAATGTAGGAAGAAGGATTTTTCTGTTATTCTTTACTCTCTTATTCACCAAGTTTTTGAGAATTATTGAGATATTCCTCTAATATCTTATCCATTAAAAAATGAAAATATTTTAAAATAAGGCATCCAACAATTAATTAGGAAATGTTTGTTGAATGAGAAAGAGAAAACTTTTAAAGTCACAAAAAGCCAAATTAATTTCTTTTCTCACTCCTACACTTGTCTTCTTCGTTAAAATATATCATAGTTGAATATGCTAGTAAAATAGAATGGAACATATATAATCAATATATGAAAGAGAGAGTTGGTTAAATTTATTGAATTTTTTCCGTTACAACAACGATTTTAAAAGTTTGATCAATAACATTTTGAAAATGGATTTTTCTCCTCTTCTTGAAATTCTCACATGTCTATTTTTTATTTCTCTCTTATATCACTCATTTACCTACTTTCAAATCAATAACGTTGTTAATTATGATGATTTTTATATTGTCTAACACAATGATTTATGTAATTTTCTTCTTGATATGGAAGGTGTTGGTCAAAATATATTTAATGAAAAAGTTAAAACAAATGTTACAAATATTTTAAATATCCAAACAAACTTCTTTGTAAAGGCTCTAGATAAAAATTAGTTTACCAATACTTTTTTAATTGCAAAGTCAATGATAAAAAGACAAAACTTATTTAAAATCTTATTTTATTTTTAGATCAATTATCTTTGCCATCTTGAAGGGACTAGTAGCCCAATTTATTGCCCACACTTTTGAGAAAACATTTTTGTAAATATCTTTTCCAGATCATTTTGGTTTTCTTGAATGTACAAAAATGAGTAAACAAAGATAGATATAATTATTATTTTTGTAATATGGTAGTTTTCTCAAATGTGAAATTTTACACTTATAGATGTAGAAAAATTATGGAAACATCACATTTATTATCAAACATAATTAGCTCTCTCCGCTCCATATTTTCAAAACTCATGCAATCGTCCATTCAAATCCAAGAACTTCTTACTCTAATTTGTCTAACATTTCTTTCCTCTAACTATAATATTTAATAAAATAATTTTGACTAATTGATCAACGTTTCCTTATTTAAGAATATGACATTATCTATAAAAAATAATTATCAAATCTTTCTTTGAATTATGAGGATAAATTTCCAAATAATATCATTAAAATAAATAAAAACAAGCCACTCAAATTAAATGTCTTGTCAGTAAACAGGAAATGTTCACAGGGGGAGAAAATCAAAATTTGTCAAGACACAAAATGCCAAATTAATTTCTTTCCCAACTGATAGGTTTGGACTTTTTCATGAAAATATATAAAAGTTTAACGCACGATAAAAATATAAGGCAACACGTAAATTATATAGGAATCATAGATCATGATCTATTTGTGATAATTTTGTCATTATAACAATAATTATTTAGATTTTGTGTAATCAGGATCGGTGATATACAAAGTGGAGCTCTTCTCATATTTTCTTTATTTTAAGTTTGTCTTATATATCTCCTATCGAAATACTTTACTAGCCATAGCATTTATAATATAATGGTTTTTGTATTGTTCAATATAATTACATTTATTCTTAATACATCACACTCATTATCAAACATAATTACATATCTTCAATCAATCTTCTCAAAAATATAATTGTACATGCATGGTTCATTCAAATCCAAGAATCGCCTACTTTGATTCCCCTCTCATATCTTTCCTCTACCTAAAATCTTTTAATCTAATAGTTTTTGCAACATCAATAGTAAAAAATAACTACACCTCTCAACTCATACTTTATCCTTTACAAAAAGTCAGTAGTTATATTCCTTTAATTAGTCGTATCTAACATGGTTATAGACATATATTCATTATTTGAAAAATAGCTTCTGTCATATTCTAAAATGAGAGAATCTATTGGAAAGAATTTGACATTGTTTATTTTCTAGACAATATCATCGTATTATACCATTTTGGAGTTCTACACCATTCTTAATTGGTCTAACCTTTCTTTAATCATTTCTTTCAAGTTCTAATTGATTTCCTCTCAACACTCACGTTCTCAAGTATAGTTTTTCTCATGAAACTACAACTTCCTTTATCAATTACCAAGACATTCTTACGAACATGGTATCCTAAGTTGCACTCCCTCTATTGTATAAATTTTCAACTCATAGAGCATATCTTACATGAAACAATTCCTATATATGTATGTCTCTCCCATAACACAAGGTTTTAAAATTCTCTCTTCCCCATAAAATATCATCACCTTACTGACTAACCCATCAACTAATGCATTTTTCTACTTCAAACAACAACACCTTATGTCAACACCATTCCTAAATCTATGACATTCAATTTTTATATAACTATTTTTTTATCACCGTTGGGATGAGATAACAAAATAGATCGACACTAGGATCATCAATGAAGTGACTGCATCAGATCCCTAGTGTAACATTCAACAATATACCAAAATTGTCACTCATCTCATGATTTTGAGCAACACGAAGGTCACTCTCCTTTTGTTATCCTCTATCTTCTTTAATCCACCTCAACTTTGAAAGACCAACAAAGAGTTAGCCATTGAGTGAGTCCTGAGGAAGTTTCAAGTTTATCCAAATTTCAATCACTCTTCCCCTTTGATTGTGTCGACTAGTAGATGATTTTTGTATTTCTTAAATAGCAAGAATTAACATTTGATTTACCTTGATTCCATGAAGTTTCCTAGAGTGTATCTCCTCAACTATCATGATTATTTATCTTTTTTCCTTGTGCACACAAAAATTGCAACTCTAAGACCATGTAGAATCTATATCTTCAAACATTTATGTATGATTTTTTTATTTGTTATGCATTGAAAAATGTTAAAGATATACCTTCATATGGTGTGTAAATATTTGCGGTATCCATTTATAATATTACAATATAAAAATATAATCCAAGTTTTTGGAACATACGACCTCTCCATTCTATTTTATTATTTCAAAATTTCAAACATACAAAGAAAAACATTACAACTAAGTCAAGTATACTATTCTTTTATTTTTGTAGAAATACTAACAAATATCAAATATTATTAAGCGATTTTTACATATCTAGACAATACTTATCTAATCATGTTATTTCATTTAGTATTTATACGTTCCTACCATTTTGTATTAGTTTTCTCTCAGCATTCATATGTTAACCATTACATATTTTTCCTGTTTGGCTTCCTTTATGATTAAAGTATAACATCATCTTACATATTATCAACTCTCTCTCCAAAACTAGTGCATGTTATTTTCAATTTGAACAACATAATCTCATATATGTGTACTATCTCAAACTCCAGCGATCTATCAATTTTGCATCTCTCCACCCTCGACTTCACACACCATAAGTATATTGCAATATTCTTTATCTATAAAACTATACTCTAAATTGGTTGCATGTATTTTCTAAAGCCTTTGTCCCTGACTATTATGTTGATTTTGGTTCTCTATTATTTACAAAAAATAAGTTTTTCTCAAAGAATATGGACAATTCATATCCTCAACCTTTTTATATATCCTTTTTTAAATACCATGTATGGGACAAAATAGTTATATACATATATAAAGTATGTATATATATAAGTTTGCATTTACACATAGATTTACATACATATATATTTATTATATACAAATATATAGAGACACACACATATTGTATAAATATATATACAATATATTTTTCTATGTATTTACATATATATGTGATTAAGAGAGAAAGATTCCCCCCACACATGTGGCGGAGGCCGAATGCCAAGGAGGGGGGTAAATCAAGGAAGTAACTGTGATACGAACTCGGGTCTATTTGCTAGGGGACACCATGCTTGACAACTTGAGACACTCCTTGTCGGCTTGTGTTTATATATATATATATATATATATATATATATATATATATATATATATATATATATATATATATATATATATATATATTATTGTATCACTATAATTTGAAAATTCGTATTTTTTAAATTATAAAAAAAACTGTGTTGTTTGTAAGAATGTTTTAGGACTTAGGCTCTCTAAATTTTATTTTAAAGTTCTACATAAAACTATAATCATATAATATATATCCTTTCATTTTTTAATTTAAGAAAAAGTATAAAGTAATTAATATCATATCTAGGGTTTGAAAAACATATAAGGAAGTATACATACACACACACACAGAGATATATATATATGGCTAAAATAATTGTGTACCCGAGTACATATAGATTATATGTACCCATCTTCATATATGATGATTATAACATTCTACTCAGTAATCTGACCTTATGGATGTAAAGTGTACGCCTTAGATAAGATGTGTACAAAAAATCACAAAAATCTGATATTCATAGATCATTCAATAAAAGAAAATGTGTATTTGCTAATCAACGGTAAGTTGCTAAAATTGCAGAAACCGATGAATAATATATTACTGTATCTCATGATATATTTGAGATATGGTTATGATTTTCCAAAAGACATCTAATCTATATATAGTTGAATCAATCCATATGGTTGGATTTTATCAACATACTCCACATATGCTATTTTAGTGGGCGGTACACATAACTTACATGTACTGGCCGGTACACACTTCCTAGCCACTTCCTCTCTATCTCTCTCTCTCTGTATACATATATATATAATATATATATATATATATATATATATATATATATAAACACACACAAACACACACACACAATATATATATATATATATGTTGATGAGACTCTACCTTCTCTCTAGGTTTTGAGAGATAGTGAGATAGTGATTTGGGGCTTGCCACTGTGATGGCACAATGACGACCAATAAGGGGTTGGTGTCTACGAGCCTAGGTTTTGAGAGCTAGTGAGACAGTGATTTGGGGCTTGCCACTGTGATGACACAATGACGACCAACAAGGGGTTGGTTGATGTCTATGAGCAATGATGACGAAGGATCAGAACCATGGAATGTGAGAATAATTAGTGACTCTAGAGATAAAGCATAGAAAAGAGGTTGAGAAAAGGGGATCATCACGTATTTCATGTGGTGGTCATAATAATAGTGGGAGACGGAGAGGAAAAGTATAGCAGATGCTCACAGTGGTGATAGTAGAGATAGTTCAAACACAATGGTATCGTCTTTGATTGTGGAGTGAATCGCAATAAAGACCATGGAATTTTCATGAACACTGACTAACAACATACAAGACATTGACAATGCAAGAGAAGTAGCTCAAGCTCCAAGCCTACCATTGTAAGTTCACTTGAAGGGGGTAATTGATCAGTTCAAATTTATCTTGCAAAAGGAGGGGATTTAGAGTAACTAGACTTTTATTTTTGTAACCTGACACTTGGACCCCCACATAGATATTAACAGAGTTTGATGTATTTGATTTTTGTTGAACAAAAGGACAAGGCTGGTAGTTGTTAAGATGTTTGGTTACTTGACTTATCTACACCAATCAAAGCATAATACAAGGTGTGTGTCTCGTATGGAATGTTGATTCTATAAGAAACATGCAACAAACAAATAAAGTAAAATTAAAGATAAAATAAAGAGCTAGAATGATAAAGGATAAGAAAATAAATATGGAAGTAAACTTAAATTGGGTTTCACCATATAAAATCTCTCACCATCAAGAAATACTCAAACCCATTCTATATCCTTAGTAATTTTACTAGAAATAATCGTGAGTATCAACTTCCTCTTCTCTTGTTCTTTTGATACATCTAGATCATAAGGTTACCTCTCTCTTGAGATTAATTACAAACAATCACCAGGAATACATATGATTATTAGCTTAAGAATTCTAACATTCTCATGCATTCATGTATCTCCATAAGTCTTACATATAGGTTAGCACTACTCTCTTAAGGTATTAACAATCAAACAACATGAGATGGTATCTAATCATTCAAGTGAGGCTTTAAGAACAATAATATTTAAAAAAACATTGCTAAGAGCATATATTCAATGGATAAGTGTATTTACATGTTGGGAGTGCCTTAGTGGCTACTACCCTCATTTTCTTGGCCTCAAGTTTGTGATGAAAATGGACCAAGTAGTTGTATGTGTGAGATGAGTTCTCTAGATTATGGCAAACACACACATCGAATTTTTTTATCTTTAAATCATAAACCCTTCATTTAATTCTTATAAATAAACACCAATATGTGAATCCATACAAGCATCCACTACGTTGATATTAGAATAGTTTAAGGCAGTTAATGAAAAATATTCTTATATGGAGGACATCTTGTTCACCTGATAATATAAACTAAGACAATTTATCATACTTTGGCGCGTAGCACTTGACTCAAAGGATACACTTACTTTTATGTTTGACTATTTGGTTACAAACTCTAATGGGAGAACAATCCTTAAAAAAAAGAGGTTAGTACTGAAGCATGATTCTCCACAATCAACTCTATTTTGTGCTTGGATTATACCATAAAACCTATCATTTATGACTATAATAGTTTCTCAATCACAATTTTGATTCTCGTCTACCAAGAATATACGCAATCTAGGTTCAACACTTTGTAGGTCTCATATCTTTATATAGACAATGTGAGACATGTAGTTTCTAAATATTTAGACTTCTATTTTGGTTCTTGTTCATGTAACTTAAATGCAACGTTGAAATATCCATAAACTAACTTTCCCAAATTTCATATAAATAATATTTGTGTTCTTTAAATAGTTATTTACCTACAACTTAACCTCCTTGAGAATTTTTATAATAACTTAATTTAAATAATTAGGGATCTGTTGCTTTCCTCATTATCAATAAACATATATGATGTTAGGACATAAATTTCTTGTCTTTTTAAATTGGTTCTATGTATTTCATTAATCTTCCATACACTATAAAATATTCCATTAATGAGGAAATATGTTTGGTATAATTTTATAAATATTTATGGATTTTTGATAGGAATTTAAGAGAGAATATAACTTGTTGATAACCATTGTATTTATGAGCTTTTCCATTTAATTTTCCATACCTTTTCCTTTACTAAAATCATTTGTTTGTATTTCACTGGTTCATTTGTACATCTGGTAAAAGCTTATCCATAATGGAAATAAAGAAACAACTTATTTTATTCAAATGTCAAATTGTAGAAAATATGCATATTTCTATATTAAGCTGACAAATAATTTTTTTCTACCACTACGATATGCTTTTTTGGAATTTATATTGCTAAAAAATATGAAAACATTTATCAATAATAACATATATGAGGAAATCTGTCAACCTATGAATCACAAATAGAACAATTTTTTTGTAGTACAAAAATTATGGGAGAACGTGTGATATATTGATACTCGAATTGAGAAAGGCCAATAATATGTTGAACAACGTAGACATGAGCCAATGTGGTTGCTCCTTTATTCAACCTAATGAGAAATAGTGATTTCGATAGTTAGTACATAATTTTGCCATATAGTCAGTATGTAACTTATAGACAAACATGCCAATCATGATATGTTAAAAGCTTACTAGACTTCATCTGATCCATTTTATAGTTACTAATGTAGGAAGAAGGATTTTGTTGTTATTCTCCTACTCATGGATACTCTCTTATTCACCATGTTTTTGAGAAATATTAAGATATTCCTCTAATAAATTAGCCATAAAAAAAGGAAAATATTTTAAAATAAGGTGCCCAACAAGTAATTAGGAAATGATTATTGGATGAGAAAGAGAAAACTTCTCAAGTCACAAAAGGCCAACTTAATTTCTCTCCCCACTACTACACTTGTTTTCATTGTTAAAATATATAATAGTTGAATATTCTAGCAAAATAGAAGGAAACATATATAATTAATATATGAAAGAGAGGGTTGGTTAAATTTATTCAATTTTTCTGTTATAACAATGAGTTTGAAAGTTTGATCAGTAACATTTTGAAAATGGAGTTTTCTCCTGTTCTTGCATTTCTCTATTTCTCCTATCTATTTTTTTATTTCTCTCCCATATCACTCATTTACCTACTTTAAAATTATAAACTTCTTAATTATGATGATTTTTATGTTGTCTAACACAATGATTATGTAATTCTCTACTTAATATGGAAGGGGTTGAAAACAACATATTTAATATAAAAAAACAAATGTTACAAAGATTTTAAATACTAAATAAATGTCTTTGTAAATGACCATGCTACAAGTTAGTATACAAATATTTTTTTAATTGCAAAGCCAATGATACAAAGACAAAACTTATTTAAAATCTTATTTTATTTTTAGATCGATTATCTTTTTCCTCCCGAAGGGACTGGTAGCCGAATTAGTTTCCCACACTTTTGAGAAAGAATTTTTGTAAATATTTTTGCCGGATCATTTTGATTTAAGATGATATTTTTTCAAATATGAAATATTAAACTTATAGATGTTGAAATATTATGGAAACATCACATTTATCATCAAACGTAATTAGCTCTCTCCGCTCCATATTTTCAAAACTAAAATTAAACATGCAACCGCCCATTCAAATCCAAGAACTTATTACTCTAATTTTTATAACATTTCTATCCTCTAACTATAATATTTTATAAAATAATTTTGACTAATTGATCAATGTTTTCTCATTTCAAAAATAAGACATTAGCTATAAAACATAATTACCAAATCTTTCTTTGAATTATTAGGATAAATTTCAAAAAAATATCTTTAAAATTTATAAAAATAAACCACTCAAATAAAATGTCATGTCAGTAAAGTGGAAATGTTTGTAGAGGTAGAAAATCAAAATTTGTCAAGACACAAAATGCCAAATTAATTTCTTTCCCAACTGATAGGTTTGGACTTTGTCATGAAAATATATAAAAGTTCAATGCACAAGGAAAGTATAAAGCAACACATAAATAATATAAGAAATATAGATTTGGATTTAATTACGATGAATTTATCTATTACAATAATTATAAAAAAAATCTAATCAGGACCACTGATATTCAAAGTGGAGTTCTTCTCATATTTCCCTTATTTTAAGTTTATCTTAGATGTCTCCCATCCAAATACTTTACTACCCATAACCTTTATAATCATAATGGTTTTTTATTGTTCAATATAATTATAATTATTCTTCATACATCGCATTCATTATCAAACATAATTACATATCTTTAATCAATCTTCTAAAAAATATGATTGTATACGCATCCTTCATTCAAATCCAATAATCTCATACTCCAATTCCCCTCTCATATCTTTCGTCTACTTAAAATCTTTTAATATAATATTTTTAGCTAATTGATCTACATTTCTTTGTATTAAAAATGCAACATCATTAGTGAAAAATAATTACACCTCTTAACTCATATTTTATCCTTTACAAAATGTCTGTAATTATATTCCATTGAAACAACAATATCTAACATGGTTGTAGATATATACTCGTTGGTTGAAAAATAGCTTCTGCCATATTGTAAAAAGAGAGAATCTATTGGACAAAAATTTGACATTATTTATTTTCTAGACAATATCATTGTATTATATCATTATGGAGTTCCACATCATTCTTGATTGGCCTAACATTTCTTTACTCATTTTTTTCAAGTTCTCATTGATTTTCTCTCACCACTCACGTTATCAAGTACATATTTTCTCATGAAAATACAACTTCCTATATCAATTAACAAAACATTCTTACGAACATGGCATTCTTACGAACATGGCATTCTTACGAAACAGTTCCTAAGTCTCTCTCTACCTCTAACAGAAGGTTTTAAAATTCTCTCTTCCCCATAAACTATCATCACATTACTGACTATCCCCTCAACTAATGCATTTTTCTAATTCAAACAACACCACCTTATGCCAACACCGTTCTTGAATCTATGACATTTTATTTGTATATCACTATTTCTTTTTATCATCAATGGGACGAGATGACCAAATAGATCGACACTAGGATCATCAATGAAGTGGTTGCATTGGATCCCTAGTGTAACATTCAACAATATACCACAATTATCACTCATCTCATGAATTAGAGAAATAAGGGGGTCACTCTCCTTTTGTTATCCTCTCTCTCCTTTCATCCTACCTCAAATATGAAAGACATTTCCAAATTTCAATCACTCTACCCCTTTGATTATGTCCACTAGTAGATGATTTTTGTATTTCTTCAATAGCCAACAATATATCTGATTTAAGTTGATGCCATGAAGTTTCCTTGAGTGTATCTCCTCGACTAGCATGATTATTTATCTTTTTTTTCTTGCACGCACAAAAATTGCAACTCAAAGACCATTTAGAATCGATATATTCAAACATTTAGATATGATTTTTTATTCTTTATGTGTTGAAAGAATGTTAAAGATAGACCTTCATATGGTGTGTAAATCTTTGTAGTATCTATTTATAAGATTACAATATAAAAATGTAATCCATGTTTTTAGGACAGACGACCTCTCCATTCTATATTTTTTATTTCAAAATTTCAAACATACATAGAAAAACATTACAACTAAGTCAAGTACACTATTCTTTTACTTTTGTAGAAATACAATAAAGTATTAAATATTATTATGTTACTTTTACTTATCTAAACAATATTTATCTAATCGTATTATTTTATTTTAAATTTATACTTTCTTACCATTTCTTATTAGTTTTCTCTCAGCATTCATATGTTAACCACTACATTTGTTTTCCTGTTTGGTTTCCTTTATGATTAAAGTGTAACATCAGATTTTAAAATGATGTCTCAACTCTCTCATCCCACTAATACATTTTATTTAAATATAAAAATCATAATCCTCAATTAAATATTTCTAAAATCTCTCTCCCCCACCAACACAAGGTTTGAAGTGTCTCTTCTATAGAATATAACATCATTTTACATATTATCAACTCTCTCCCTCCAAAACTAGTGCATGTTATTTTCAATTTAAACAACATAATCCCACATATGCGTACTATCTCAAACCCCAGTGATCTATAAATTTTGCATCTCTCCTCCCTTGACTTCACACACCATAAGTACATTGCATTATTTTTTATCTATAAAACTACACTCTAAATTGGTTGCATGTATTTCCTACTGCCTTCGTTCCCAAATATTATGTTGATTTTCGTTTTATATTATCTACAAACAATAAGTTCTTCTAAAAGAATATGGATGATGTATATCCTCAACCTTTTTATATATCCTTTTTAAAATTCCATGTACGGGACATAACAACTATAAATATGTATATATACATAAGTATATATATATACATATACATTTACATACATATATATATTTATATATACAAATACATAGAGACAAATACATATTGAATAAATATATATACAATATATTTTTGTGTGTTTACATATATATATATTCATGTATCACTATAGTTTGGAAATTAGTAATTTTTAAATTATAAAAAACACTAACGTTTTGTTTTTATGAATGTTTCTGGACTCAACCTCTCTAATTTTTATTTTAAAGTTATACAAAAACATAATCATTATAATATATATTATTTCATTTTTTTAAATTAAGAAAAATATTAAGTAATAATATCATATCTAGGGTTTGAGAAACGTATAAGAAAGTATACATATATATGTATATATGTATGTTTATGAGACTCTACCTTCACTCTAGGTTTTGAGAGCTAGTGAGAAAGTGATTAGGGCATGCCACTATGATGGCAAAATGGCGACCAACAATGGATTGGTCGGCGTCTACGAGAAATGACGTGGAGGGGCAAGAACCATGGAATGTGAGAAGAATTAGTGACTCTAGAGATAAAGCATAGAAGGAAGTTGTGAAAAGGGGATCATTGTGGAATTCATGTGCTGGTCATAATAAGAGAGGGAGACGAAGAGGCAACTATAGTAGATGCTCATGGTGGTGATGGTAGAGGTCGTTCAAACACCATGATACCATCTTTAATTGTGGGGTGAATCACGATAAAGACCATGGCATTTTCAAGAAGACTCTGAGAACAAGATACAAGACATTGACAGTGCCAGAGAAGTAGCTCAAGCTCCAATCCTACCATTGTAAGGTCACTTGAAGGGGGTAGTTGATCGGTCACAATTTCTCTTCCTAAAATAAGGGGATTTAGAGTAACCAACCTTTTTATTTTTATAACTCGACACATAGGCCTCCGCACAAATATTAACGGGGTCTGATGTAGTAGACTATGGTGAAACATAGGTATAATGGTTGTAGTTGTTAAGATGCTTGGTTTCTTGACTTATATACACCAATCAAAGCATAAGAAACGGTGTGTGTCCCCTATAGAATGATGATTCTCCAAGAAACATCCAACAAATAAGTCAAGTAACACGAAAGATAAAACAAAGGGCTAGAATGATAAAGGATAAGAAAATAAATATGGACGGAAATTTAAATTAGGTTTCACCATATAAAATATCTCACCAACAAGAAATACTCAAACCCATTCTATATCCTTAGAAATTTTACAAGCAATAATCATTAGTATCAATTCCTCCTCTTATTCTTAGGACAGATCTAGATCATAAGGTAACCTCTCTCTTGAGATGGAAAACAAACATTCACCAGGAAAACATATGATCATCAAGTTAAGCATTCCAACATTCTCATTCATTCACATAACTTCATAAGTCTTACCGATGTGTTCACACTACTCTCTCAAGGTATTAACAATTAAACAACACAAGATGGTAGCTAGTCATGAAAATGAAGCATTAAGAACATGTATATATGGATGAACATTTCTAAGAGTATATATATTCTTTGGATAAGGTTATTTACATGTTGGGAGTGCCTTAGTGGCTACTTCCCACCCAAGGTAAATGACTAGCCCCTCATGGTGGTGAGTGACAAGGCAAAATTACAAGTATGGCAAGACATGTGGATGGAGATGAAAGGAGGAGAACAAATCACAGAAGAAGTTTAAAGATACACCAAAAGTAACCCAAAATGAGTCAAGGTCGATGGAGACATCTGCCTCTCTAAACTTGGCAATGGAATTGAAGATGGTTGGGTTCTCTATCTTCCGTCTCTCAAAGAAAAAATCAGGTGTTGGTCGAAGGTGATGGAGGAACTCTGACCTTTGGACTCTCATCCTCCTAATGCAAAGAAGCGATGGAAATAGCAAAGATCAACGCACTATAAGCAATTGAGCATAACTTTATATTCAATTTCTAACCATGTGATGTGAAGCGATTGACCCTTCTTTGATAGAAGGTGGTCTGCTATTTATAGTCCACGGTGCAGGACATAGGGTGTATAAAATTTGGTGTGTTGTCATTCATAGATTCTTCTCAATCATGTGAAGATTTCCATAGTACCAAATGCACATGAATGTGATGAATTCAAACAACACTATCATGCTATCTCTACTTCTTATTACCCCTTCAAATATGGCATCCAAGTCAATGAGGCCCATCCTATTAAGACATTTAGGGATGTATAGGGTAATTTCTAGTGATTGATTAGTTTGAAAATTTGGTTGTGTGGACATGTTAAGGCATCGCCTCAAGTAAGAAGGAATGATGAACGCATACATAGATGTAATCGTAAGATTTGAATCTAGACTTGTTAGATACTTGATTTGATTATCGAGAAAAAAAAAGATAAATATGATGCATGATGCAATGAGGAGATCTGAAGTTAAAATGGATAGGAGTGTGTGCGAGTTGAATACAAACCACTTACTCTCAACAAAGTAAAAGTTTACTCATCCTTAATACAACACAAAAGGAAAAATATTTTGGTTGGACAACAACATATGGTTTCTATCCGATCAACAAAATATCAACCATCTATATTTAGAAAGGAAATTTCATAACTTGAAATTGTATCTAGAGATGCATTAATGGAACTGATAGAATAAAATGGACACATAAAAAAAATTAGACGCACGTGTTGTTAGATGATGACCCAAGTGTGGAGGGACATGAAATTTTAATGACATTAAATGAGCATACAGTAAATACACATGTCATAGGGCACATTATGTGTCTGTGCCTTTACACCGTTACCCACTTAAATTGGGGATTATTTGATTGGAATCTATTCAAGATGATGTTAGGATTCCCTTTTAGTTTTTTGCAATGCGCCTACAACGTCATGTAGTCTTGGTTATTCTTTTTTGTATAAAACACTAAAATTTTGACATTTTTAAATGAAAAAACGTCTTTTTAGAAAATGTCACACATTTCAACAAAATATTTATAAGGACCTTTGAACTGCATCTTTATCTATAAACATAACCGTTTTGATCAGAAGGATTTAAGTACCTATACTTTGGAATGAAAATTTCCATAATAGTATAAGTGTTTAACTATTTTTCCTCTCCTTCCTTCAAAATGACAATTTATATTTTCTTAGGTATGTAAGAACTTTTTCCAATATATGTAAGAACTTCAAAATATGCAAAAACATTACAACTAAGTCAAGTACACTATTATTTTATTTTTGTACAAATACTGACAAATATCTAATATTATTAAGTTATTTTTACTTATCTAGCCAATACTTCTCAAATCATATTATTTCATTTAAAATTTATACTTACCATTTATTAGTAGTTTTCTATCAGCATTCATATGCTAACCACTACATTTCTTTTCCTATTTGTCTTCCTTTATGATTAAAGTGTAACATCAAATTTGAATATGATGTCTCAAATCACGGTTATTCTTTTTAATGTAAAATAGTAAAATTTTGACATTTTTAATTAACAAAGGTCTTTTTAGAAAATTCCATACATTTCAACAAAATATTTATAAGGATCTTTTACCTTCTTCTTTATCTCTAAAAACAACCCTTTTGATCACAAGGATTTAAGTACCTATACTTTGGAATGAAATTTGCATAATAGTATCAATTTTTAACTATTTTTCCTATCCTTTCTTTAAAATGTCAATTTATATTTTCTTAGGTATGTAAGAAAATTTTTCATTATAAAATTCTTCTTTCCAAAAGGTTTATTTTAATTGTTCATTTTGTTTTCTCTTCCTATCTTCCCCTATTGGAAGACATGTATGTACAACAGAAACATTTGCCGAGATTTGAGGATGTTTGATCCAGATTGATCATTGTAAACAACGATGTCAGTAACCATGGTTGTCCATAAGTATTATGATCCAACGGTATGAAAGTGTAATTGTTTTATTTTCTTAGATTGAATTCAAATGACCTAGCAATTTTATTTTTAGATCAAGTTGCAACCAACTGTTGACTTTCCTCATTGTAATTAGATTGCAAATATTGGATTGCTCATTGATAAACATGTTGTTTTTGGTTTTTTTTTTTGGTCGGTCCAAAAGGCATGTTACTATATTAACAAAAAATTTGGGTACAAAAGAGTTTGCGTCCCCATTACAGCCCTGGATGAAGACATCCAAACACCAGAAAAAACAAACAAAACGAGCTATGCAGTAGCCATATACCTAGATAAAAGAAGAAAATGCACCCGCAATGTACCTTACATCCAAACATGTTGTTTTTGGTTGAATATTTGTTTCTATTATTTTGAGTTTACACGTAAGGTACAGTGATTTTTTTCCTTTATTCCTCACAAAAATAAAATCCTTTTTCTTTTTTCATTACTTCATAGTCTTGGACTAGTCTTGGACTAGTCTTGGACTAGTCTTGGACTAGTCTTGGACTCTTGCTTGAGAAGAAAATGGACTTGGTTGTTTTATGTCTGAGAAGAGTTCTCTTGAGTATTAAAAACACACACATTGAATTTTTTCATATTTGTACCAAAAAGCATTTAGATAATTTTTATTGACAAACACAATTCAGTGAAGCCATTAAAGAATCCATTGCATTGATATTTAAATGGTTTATGATAGGTAATGAAACATGATCATTGGTGGAGGACATCTTGTTCACATGATAATAGGCATCAATATATTTTGTCAAACGGGGATGGGTCTACACCACATTATAATCGTCATTATTCTTTTTTCATGCAAAGTAGTACACTTTTTGACAATTTTTAAATTAACAAAGGTCATCTTAGGAAAGTCACACATTTCATAAAAATTATTTATAAGATTTGTCTACCTCCATATTAATCTATAAAAAGTATCCTTGTTATCACAAGGATTTAAAAATGTATACTTTGGAATGAAAAATTTCATCATATAACCAGTGTTTAACTATTTTCCTCTCCTTTCTTCAAAATTTTATTTTGTATTTTGTTAGGTATGTAAGACAATTTTTCTTTCTATAATGATCCTTTTCAAATCATTATTTTTAATTATTAATTTTCTCTTCTCTTCCTACTTACCAATCCATTTTGATCTAGCCTCACACTACAAAAAAACAATGCTTCAGCTACAATTCCTCTGATTACATATATATTATACGTAGTTAAAACAGCTTATCCTTACAAATTATTTATAATATAGTTAAAATGAATGTAGTTAATACACGTAACTACACGCCATCTGTTCATCTCTCTAATTGACCCAAACAAAAATTTGTATTCCCGCTACACTTCCTTTTCATCTCCCGGCTCCCGCGCATAAACTCCTCCCCAATTTGTCGTTTATCGTGTCCTCTGATTTCACACCTATTTCTCTCCAGTCGTAGCCTCTAGGTCACAACCTCTTCTCCTCTCTCTAGACCTGAACGTGCATGCTCTTCTTTTCAAAAGATCCTTACTGTCATATTGAGGGCTCTGTGCCTCCACTTGTAGGACTGATTATCGTCGTCGCCTGCATGCCCAACCATAGAGTCTGATGATCTTCTCCGCCGAACAACAATCCACGGTACCCTACACTCTCAAGAAATAGGTAATTGTCTTGAATGATGTGTCACTGACTCACATATACATTCCTTATGCCCCGAGGCAGAAATAGGCCGAGCTCGAGAATATCGATTCAGACGGTTGATGTGTTACCCAATTGACTAGCTTCTGCAGATTCATCATCACCACTAGAAATATCTCATGCGGAAAAAAGCCCCATTCACGGGCATCTTCAATCATCATTATCGGACAAGGATTAATTAGCACGACATCAAAGTATTTTGTAGTAACGGGGTATATCATTCAAGTATGTTGCTACAGAATATTACAGTTGCAATTGCATGCTTCCTCAACCTCTCCTATACGTACTACCTTGGGATCAAGATTCAGAGTTGCCTACTTAGCGCAATACCCAATTATTCATACACAGGTAACTAAAAGCAACAAGAAATTCTCATGCCTCCTCCTCAGTTCCATATAACTTTCACTATTATAGCTTTCCTTTTTGGTATGCATTCTTGACTAGCTTTGTATTTTCACCTGCTCTGTTCTTATTTCCAGTTGATCGTGTCAACCACATGATCATTTGTTGTTCTCCAATTGGTCTTGTGAGTTTCACATCTGCTTGTTGGATGCAAATTCGCAAATCCTCTATGGCCAATTCTCTAAAACGGCTCACTGTGCAGATTTTGTATACCATTTGGTATACTACGTTATGATTGCCCTATGTAACCTATTTGATGAACTCTAGTATTTCTCTCCTTTAGAACTGGTTCATCCAAATGTAATGTGATACAGAGCTTTGATATCTGATCAAACACCGGTATACATCCCAACTTGAAACTTATGTTATTTACTTCAAAAGATAACACGTGAAACTTAAATAACAATCCAGCTACAACAGTTAGTGATTGAATAGTTTTAACTATATATATGTGCATTATATTGGTGATTTTGTGGTAATACAGGAAGATACTAGAAATTTAAATGATTCACAAAATAAAACAACGAAGAAAGAGTATTAGCGTCTAGCATTAGAAGATGGGGGTTAAACACAGAACAACGCTACCAAACTTAGTTGTTAGATAAAACATTGTGAGGTTAGGGGAAGAAAATCAATTGAATATTGAGGAAGTCTTTCCTCAAGCAGGTAAGGTTGTGAGAGAATTCCAAACTTTATGGTAATTTTGATTACATGGGTTTGAAATATGAAATAATACATCACATATTCAGATATATGGAAGCTTGCCTAGGTTGATAATAATCTTTTCTTAATATAAGATGCAACCATAAACCAAGAGAATTAGGTATTTGATTTCCTTTTTTGGTTGATTTTGTGATGTATCACTTTTAGTGGATTTTCATAAATTTGACAGCATAATATTCTGCAGTAAGTGGTTTAAAGAAACGATACACATGTGATTTTTTTCTTCATATCAAAGCTTGTCTCCTTGTAATCTCTTCTATGTAAACGTGTAGATGAATGACATATTGGAGTATTTAGGCATCACAAGTTGCTAATTGTCATATAGCAATAGAAATGAGGCAAAGATAAAAATTTGTGGATTAGATCCAAAATTAGTTACAGTTGCAACATATAAAGGCAAGATTTATGCCCCTACTCTAGAGTAGATCCTGTTTAAAACACTTGTCATGTAAGAAACATCCAGTTAATGAATGGAACCCTCCATGTTCTGTACCACACAAGAACCATTGAGAACATTATATTTTCTCTCATCCATTTTTACTAAACTTTCAAGAATCTTTCCCCTCAGTAATCTTTCCAAACAATAAGGAATCTTTCTTTTTCATTTTGAGGGACAAAATGCCCACTAAAATGTATTTCGTTTGGAGTAATGTCCCTTTTAGAATCACTATTGGTGAGACTCAATAAATGAGTGTCTTTATTTCCTTAGTTTGAGAATGGTTGATCCTAGATGCATGCTGCCTTTTTCCTTTATTAAACCAATAATCCTCCCCCGAGTATATAAGACTACCTTACCCTGTGATAGAATTCAAATGAGGAAAGATCTACATGTAACCTTTTTCCGTAGGACACGAACCCTTATTCTCCACAGGAATAGGCCGGATGGAATCTTTTGGAGGTATGTTGACATTTCTTTGAAAAATAATTCAGTTGTACCAATGTGATGATTATAATCCAGCCATGGGTTTTCTCTGAGAACTTAGTTGCAAGTATTTTGCTTGGCTAATCAAGACATTCAATTTGAACCAGTTTAAGTGCATTTCCTTGTCAAATAACATTCTATTTTGTTTGGCTAATCACATAGACGGTTAAAACATGATCCTTGCCCTCTCTCCCGCCGCCAACATCCACCCTCTCCAAGCAGCCTGCCACCGCCCCTTAACTCTACTAAACCCACCGCCACCAGCAAGCACCACCAACCGCTCACCATCTCCTCCACCATGACCAACTCATTCTTGTCTTGAGTTTCCCATAATTGGAAGGTTGTTCTTTATATAAAACAATTGCTCCTCGGTTCCACTGACTTCAGGAGGGAGTTGATCCCTCCCATCAACCTTTGTCACATGTCGGTCTAAAATGACGATGTAACATTGTTTCTTAATTAAAAGAATCTTAAAATGCCCAGTCTTTGGGTTTCTGAACTCTTCAATTGATTACTTGTGTGATACTTCACGCCTTGTTGCATTGAGAATGTGTCTGGACTAATCTAGAACTGCTCTTCATCATGGCCTCTACTAAGAACTTCAGAACTCTTTGTGTGACCATAGTCAAATTAGATGGCTCTAATTACCAAATGCGGTCAACCTCTTTTGAGTTGTATGTTAAGGCTCAAGGCTGGTACTTTCATGTGATCACAAAAGGACATGTTCTTCCGTCTGAGATTACTAACAAGAAAACTAAATACACCTGTGACTTGTGGGTCAAAGATGACTATGGAGTAATGACCTGGTTGGTCAACAATGCATAATAACAAATCAATCAATCACTTTTATGCCTTAGAACGTCCAAGGCCATGTGGGATAGTTAGCACATGTGTACTCACACCATCAAAACAATAGGAAAGTTTTTGAAATCATCAAAAATTTGGCTAAAAAGGAATTTACTACGAATACTTCTTTGGGATGAATTTGAAGTTTACCATCCCCTAACTTCATCATTGAAGTTCAAAGACAGCAGAATGAACTTCAGTTGGTAGTTCCTTGTCGTACGACCTGCTTCTTTTGCATGAATCATGGATCAAATCCCATCCACTGATCCACTTCTGAAGGTTAGGGATGTTCTCAAACGGATCCAATGCCTTACTTCAATTTCTTCTTCTCCTGTTGGATCCCCATAGGCATCGACTCTTGTAGTCTGTTCTGGAGACATTGGTCCTGGTAGAGGTAGTGGACGTTTTGGTCTGTCAGGACCTAGACATGGTCAACCCCTACTGGACTAGGACGTGGTCAACCCTCCACTTGACCAAGCAACATCCCTCCTATTGGACCTCATCATTACAACTACTGCGGTCGAGACAATCACAATGAGGATTAGTGTTCCGTGAAACATGGCTACCCCAACACATGGGCTAATCAAGCTTCTGCTAACTACACCGAAAAGTTCAGAATTCGACAATTATGCATGAAATTTGGGTAAAAAGCGGTCGAAGTACGGTAAAAATCCGGTCAACAATTCGGGAAAAAATAGAGGATATATACATATATTGCATACATCTTATACGTATATACAATGTTCTGAAATGCGTAATGCGGTATGCGTTCGGTCAAGGTAAATGGGGTGGTGCATGAAACATGAGATTTTGAATTTGAAACCTTTATGGGAACATTTCATGGAAGAAAACCTCTGGATGGCATTTCACACTACCGGGCGTGGCATGGAGGTGGCTTGCCGTCACATGTCTGGTGCTGAAGTTTTCTTTACTAGGAGGGGCTTCTCGACATAAAAAAAACAAGACTAACATTTTTTGTCCTTTATTTTTTTTATAAATGATCCTGGTAACAAAACATTTTTTTATATTTGGGTTTTACATTTCTTGCATACAAAGTATGTTCTAGGCATTCTACACGGGAGAAGTGTGATGTATCATTGCAGATATTTCTTTGTTGATGATACTTCTTCTGAACGTATGTTAGGTAAAAGCCCTAGTTGAGAAGCCTGTGTATCTTATACAAACCTTGCTGTTCAGACCAGTTGATCATTTATTTGATAGGCCACGGAAAGTACATGAGAATTTTTTTGTTTACATTGTGCAACCTGAAGGTCCAAGACCATGCTGTTGGCATGTCATTTATAGATAGTCAATGGGAAATATATTAGAGCATTTGCTGTTTGAATTTGTGCAACCTAAAGGTTCAAGACAGACATGGTGTTGAGAGAGTTGGTCACTTGTAGACATGCCATGGCAAGTACATAAGTAAATTAGAATGTTTGCTGTCTTACTTGATGCAATTGAAGGCACAAGTTGAGGGTCCTTCTTATGTTTAGGTAAAAAAACCTAGTTGAGAAGCCTGTGCATCTTATACAGACCTTGGTGTTGAGAAAGTTGGTCATTTATAGATAGGCCATGGCAAGTACATTAGAATGTTTTCTGTTTGAATTCGTGCAACCTGAAGGTCCGAGACAGACCATGTTGTTGGGACGTCATTTATAGATAGTCAATGGCAAGTACATCAGAAACTTGCTGTTTGATTTTGTGTGATCTGAAGGTTCAAGACAGACATGATGGTTAGAGAGCTGGTCATTTAAGATAGGCCATGACAAGTACATGAGAATGGTTGCTGTCTGATTGCATGCAATCTGAAGGTGCAAGTTGAGGGCCCTTTTTATGATCTTTTACCTATGAGTAATGAGGACATTGTAGTCTCTAGAAATGTGATGTCAAAACTGAGTATGGACCTGTAGTTTATATTTCTTAAAGTTTATTTTTGTGTTGTCCCTCCCAATTGAACTTAATGGCATTGTTAAGGGAACTAGCCTATTCTGTATGGCAGATACAGAAACGATCATTCCGTACAGTAAACCAAGCACATTTACATCAATTGCAACTTTTTCAGAGACACAATATTGAGTGGACACATCAACACTCCTTACATCTCACATGTCCGCACAGACTGCCATTGCCATTTAACTTGGGTATGCGAGTTTTATATGCTCTGACTTCAGGGTGAGCATTCAAATGCACCCTTTTGTTATCTTTTGTTATTTTTCTTATTATGTATTGGCTTCTATACATCTGCGCTTCTTTATATATAGATACAAAGGTGATAGGATCTATAATGTTGTCTACTTTCATGCATAAAAGACAATAAACTTTAATGAAAGATAACAAGGACTACGGACGACCATGCTCAATAACCTTCAGTAAACAGCTGGATCAGTGTGTCTAGTTATTATATTCTGCCAATTCAACTTACAGACATTTCAATTGATGCTTGAAAATACTTATACAAGCTAGATAACTACTTACACGGAATTATAGCTTTTCAATTTTGCATTACACACATCTATAAAATTTATGCCTTAATAATTGAAACTCTCTAGCCATCATAAGCAAAAAACTGTTAAGAAAACAGATCATGGTGAGAAATATTTCTATCATAATGAGATGAAAATCAACTGTCTTGGTTGTATGTAGCTGTATTTTTTAAGTTCTGCCACCCTTTCTTACCATGGTGGTATAAAGTTAAAACCAAAGCATTGTTGATATCACCTTTATGAGATTCCTTCTTGCATTTATGAGATTCCTATTTTCATCTAAGAGTTTTCTAAAAGGATATATGATCCATTTAACTTTGACGCAGCCAATGATACTTATATGATGTATAATGTATACTCTTTTGTGGAATCAATTGTTCAAGTACATTTGAATTCCAGAAATTCATACCTTTCCTGTAATTAAGAGTTTTATTCTCTCGCAGATAGTGTTTTCCAAATGAGCTTCCATGGACCTGTTCTGCTGGGCTCTCTTCCTGCCTTGATCATATTTGGTTGTGCAATTTCCATTCTCAGTATGTGCCCATGCTCGCTCTGCATTGCGTATCACAATAAAAAAGACATGTTCTGTTTTACCCAATGTTGTATTTACATTCATCTTCATACCATCCATAGTAGGAGTTATCCATTTCATTAATAGTTTCAATCCATCTTTCTTAGTATGGACGTAGGTAGGAATTTGGTTCCAGTTCTTCTCCTAGTCCTCTCTATGTTGGGTTGATGTGTTTAAAAAATACAAGCATTGTGGCATCTCCAGATTGCCATTCCGTAATGGTGCACTTTTTAGTAGATTTCTATTTGGCTGCTTGACTATGCTTATATGTACTTTTTATGTTGTTTCTTATTTATGGTTTAATAGCTAGAAATAATGTTATGCTTAACTTTTTAGCCACACATATAACCTTTTATATACATGATATGTACTCAAAATTGATGTGTGAACAGATTTTGATCTCTGTCAACTTTTACATGCTTACAATACTCTGTCAAAAAGAGGTATGGTTTGAATCCATTAAGCATTTTTGAGTTTGTTTCAGACAATTACTTCATTAGTGTACATGGAGGCTGGTTCTTCAATTGCCCATACTTATCTGGCATAGGCGAGGGCATCTATTCTTGCACTTTGTTTTATAGAAGACTGCATTTTCAATATGAGTGTAACAAATTCATGCAGAGTTGCTGATGAGTATAGTATTCTCAATCTTGTCTTTAGATAATTATGTATGACCACTTGGTCCTACTATAACATGAAATGGGCCTTGGGTAGAGGGTTGATTTATATAGATATTTCTTCTCCATTGGTAATCCTATTGTCTCAAACAATTCTAGATAGATTGACACGAAGAAACAGTCTAGTTGCTAGGATTCTGTAGGTGCTTCGTCTGGGTTCAGAGTAGTTTACTTCAATGGTTATTTTTGTTTCTGTTCTCTTATATGCTTTCCAGTGCATCACACGAGAGGCTAACTCTTGATTCATCTATACCCTCTTCCACTTCTCAGAGCTGCTTACAGTAGAAAATCATTGGTAGATATTCACCCATTTTCATAGTTCCAAAATACTTTCTGTTGAGTTTCCCTCTGGGTAGTATCTAATTATTATAATTAAGAATATTTTACAATAGATAATCATTGATAGAAGGGTCTGTAATCATATGATTCTGTATTTTAATGGCTTCTTGCAGTTGTAATACTGAAGCTGAGATCATAATTCTTCCACGAGTTCTAAGATCCTTGCAGATTGACCAGGGGGTTGCAGTTCATCAGACAACCAACAGGTGAGAATTTTGGATATTTTGAACATCGTTATATATAGAAAATTGTTCTTAAACTTGGTCCATCAATTTCTCTGAAATTTAGTTGGCACTTGGCCAAAAAAGTGAGTTTCCTGACACTTAGATTTCAGATACTTCATTACATGGTGACTGTTCTCCATATGTTAGGACTATTTTTAGTGAATCTTCTCATAGGATGGTTGGCCCTTTGGAAGCAGAGTTACATTGATAGGTAAATTTTTTGTTGATGGAATCACTATAAGAGTTCCCATTATTTAGTTAGATTGATAAGGTGGAAAACCATATGCATAAGCTTGGATGAGATTTATTAGATTATTGGTTTCCCCCATTACTTTGATAGGCTTTCTCCTGTAGTAACTCATTTATGGTAGAGGCTTTACACCAATATGACAGGAAGTAAGTGTAGGTTATTACATTTTATATTTATTTTATTTGGAAATCTGCATTTTCTTGAACTTGCAATTTATTACATTTTACATTTCATAGGTGTTCAGGTAGGGAATTCCCTTCTGGCCAAATCGAACAGACCTGACCTTGCAGAGCTTGAACTTAGCCTCTTCATCTTTGATGGAGTGAAGATGGAAACACCCCTTGGTGTCATACAGAAGTCTGAAGTTTTCGTTGGTCTTGGGAATTGATACAACATCCATGAAACCAGCAGGATAAGTCTTGTCTGTCCTAACTTTGTTATCAACCATTACATGTCGCTGCATTAAAATGGCAATGACCTCACGGTAGGTAAGAGCATATTTCAGCTTGTTCCTCAAAATAAGAATCAACGGGAGACATTCTCTAGCCTTGTGAGGACCAGAAGATGGCTTGGGGGCAAAGGCGCCCCCAAGTTTGTCCAACATCTAGTGACTCAGGGCATCGAGCCTCTTCAAATGCTTCTTCAAACCTCTAGCCATCTTGCCGCCGCCTTTCCGTCACCGTCGATCTCAGACTCCCACTCCAGCAGCAGCCGCTCCTACAAAAGGTTTCCAATTTTAATATGCTATCTGTTGTTATGTTGTTGTTTACTGAAATCTTATCATATTACTCTGTTATGATATACATAATTGACTATCATATCCTTCATTAGGTTTAATGGCGTGCTGTAGATTCCATAAAAGGGCCAATTGCATAAACTTCTCTTGAATATAAATCTCCACTAGACAGCCTGCTTGCTTGCACATGAAGATACAACAACCTGCTTGCACGAAGTTATGCAGGCAAGATGATGTATGTTCTGTGTTTGCCTTACTAGTTGATGAACAATCTTGCAGTGAAGGTATGGATCTCCCTCTTTGTATTCTCCCATCCCACCATCTCGATCAACCTCTCAAGTGAGTCCTTGTTCCCAATCTACCGCAAAGTGTGAACTGATGTTGCTTTATAGGAGAAACTCCTCATAATAACATACCATGTCAACTGAAGGAGTGTCAAGGGCATGCACATGGATGCATTGAGGCTACATGACTTGATCTTGGACATATAAAGTTTAATAGGAACCTGCTTGGCTGGTGTTTATTCTGGTATGGAGTCAAGTTTACTATATGTTGATACAGATCTAAAAATTTCTGGTTTTTTATAGTTTGTTTTCTATGAACCTCTTCAGGTATTGTCAAATGACCATTTCGATGGTATGCTTCTGGTGGAGGAAATCCATAGAACACAAGTGGTGGCTCCACAGGATCATGAGTATACTGTAGATTATTATGAAATGGTGATTGCGAGAGAGTCATTCATTATGGTATATTTACACACAATGTTGAGTAGATGAACTTAAATTAATTCTGTCATAGTTATCTCTGGGGTATGCCTTTGTATAGTTTATAGCTGAATTAATACATAATACC
The DNA here is from genome assembly GCA_963693085.1 of Alisma plantago-aquatica. NCBI lineage: Eukaryota > Viridiplantae > Streptophyta > Magnoliopsida > Alismatales > Alismataceae > Alisma > Alisma plantago-aquatica. Next base: position 962,964,485 of record OY856411.1, on the reverse strand, counting down.
AAACTATTTGATTGCTGAATTGAAGCTTATTTTGTATCTTTCAGTGTGCTTTGCTCAAAAGACGATATGATGCCTTGTATGTTTTGAAGTTGTTGTTGATTCTTGGTGAATATCAAAGGCTTATAAAGCAACTTCTACAACAAAGGGAGGCGGTCAGAAAAGGATAATACAAGTGGTGGAATAAATACAAAAGGAAAATCAAGATACAAGAAGATGTACACGATCATGTGGCATATAGAGTCTGCAGTGGATAGATGTAGTCAGAAGAAGATATTGAATATATGTCTTTTTTCCATGCATATTGTAAAATAGGGGCCAGGTTAATGTTCTCCCCATGTGTACTCATTGTTCAAATATAAATAAAAGTATCATTGCTGATATTGTAAGAACAACTCGATCTTGATTAACATTCATTTATTTTCTTATTGAAAACCCCTCTGTTAGCAAGCGACTGACTGGATACATAATGTCTCTCACTACATATGTATGTGTAGTACATGGTGTCTTTCACTACACACTAGCTATAATTACATGTGTAGCAAGTGCTAGTTTTTGCTATACATGAACTACAGATACAAATTGTAACCAATTTCATCTCTCCCTACATATCATAGGTACAAATTGAATTGTAGTCATACATTTAGCTACAATGGAAACTACATATTTATGTGTAAGGACATTTTTTACCTACAATTAGGGTTACATATGAATTTGTAGCCAGAGGAATAACTAACTACAACTTTCAAAAATGTAGCCTAAACAATTAGCTACACGGGTATTAGCTATATATTATAAATGTAAGGATAAATGTAGCCAAAGCTTTTGGCTACAAATTTTGGGGTTTTCGCTACAATTTTTTTTTTGTAGTTAAAGACCATATTTTTCGTAGTGTCAATTGCAACACATGTGTGTATAAAGGGACCAAATATAGAGATTGAGGACATTTGATCCACATCAATCACTATGTACAATGATAGGAACAACCAATATTGTCCATATTATCATAATCCACCAATATTTAAATTTTATTGTTTTAATTTTCTTATACGGAATTCAAATAATCTTGCAATTTTATTTTTTAATAGAGAAACAACAAGGTGTTGACCCTGACCTATCACAATAAGTTTGCAATATCTAATTTTGAACCAGTTAATTGTTTGTGTAATATTTTATTTATTTTTTAGTTTCCACATAACTATAGACTCATCAATTTGTTTCCTTTATTTCTTATAATCAAGAACAATTTTTATTTCTTCATTACCTCATTTTCTTGGCCTCAAAATTTATGATGAAAATGGACCTAGTAGTTCTATGAGAGATGAGTTCTCTAGTTTATGATAAACACACAAATTGAATTCTTTTATCTTTAAAACATAAACCCTTGATTTATTTCTTATAAATAAACACCAATATGTAAATCAATACAAGCATCCACTATGTTGATATTAGAATGATTTAAGGTAGTTAAGGGAAGATGTTCTTGGATGGAGGACATATTTTTCACCTGATAATATAAACCAAGATAGTTTCATAATTTGGAGTGTGGCACTTGTCTAAAAGGATACACTTAATTTTATGTTTCACCATTTGGTTACAAATTCTAATGGGAGAACAATCTTTTTAAAAAGAGAGGTTAGTACTAAAGCATGATTCTCCACAATCAAATTTATTTTATTCTTAGATTATACCAAAAAAATCTATTATTTATTACTATAATAGTTGGTTAATAATGATTGTAATATCTAATTTTAAACCAGTTAATTGTTTTTTTTTGGTCGATCAAAAAGTGTGTTACTTACTATTAATACCAAAAACTTTGGGCACTGGGTACCCCATTACATAGCCAGGAGCTAAGAAGCTCAACAAGGGTCAAAATCCCCACGTAGGGGGACACTTCAGAAACTAATCCAAAAAGAGACTAAGAAGACTAATCAACTAAGCAAGCTAGGACCAGACAATCCTACTAGAAGAAGTCTATACAAGCCACTATTACATGCATTCAGCGTACCCACAATTAGTAACAGCAAAGCTGACATAGAACAAAAACTAGCAATCCTGCCAGTAACTAGCCATGAAGTCTCTGGTCTTCTTAGCTACTCAAGACCAGGTCTCTCACGGGAAAAAATCCAAAAGGACCTCTACCATCAGCAATCACCCGAAGGTAAAACCTGCACACAAAACATGGTTCATCCTTTAGCTGTTCTCTCGGCGGTAACGCTGCTAGAGTCCTAGGTGCCTGTCTGGTGACAGCAGTGTAGGGTCAGGTGCCTCTTCGTAGCCAAGTAATCGATCGCCCTCAAGGTGTTCGACAAGGGGTCCCTGTGCATATAGGGGCCTTAGGTGGGATTGGGTTCAGAGGGAGGCATGGTTCTCTTCTTCTCCTCCTAATCCTTGCAGCAGTTGTGTGAAGTCGAGCTTACTGGTTTCTGGTTTTCAGTTGTTTGCCGACCTATGAAGAGGGGCTGGATTTCTACTTGGATCCCACACATTCAGGGAATGATTTTTAATTGTTTGTGTAATATTTTATTTATTTTTGAGTTTCCACATAACTATAGATTCATCAATTTGTTTCCTTTATTTCTTATAATCTAGAACAATTTTATTTCTTCATTACCTCATTTTCTTGGCCTCAAAATATATGATGAAAATGGACCTAGTAGTTCTATGTGAGATGAGTTCTCTAGTTTATGATAAACACACAAATTGAATTCTTTTATCTTCAAAACATAAACCCTTGATTTATTTCTTATAAATAAACACCAATATGTAAATTAATACAAGCATCCACTATGTTGATATTAGAATGATTTAAGGCAGTTCAGGGAAAATGTTCTTGGATGGAGGACATCTTTTTCACCTGATAATATAAACCAAGATAGTTTGTCATAATTTGGAGTGTGGCACTTGACTAAAAGGATACACTTACTTTTATGTTTCACCATTTGGTTACAAATTCTAATGGGAGAACAATCTTTTTAAAATGAGAGGTTAGTACTAAAGCATGATTCTCCACAATCAAATTTATTTTATTCTTAGATTATACCAAAAAAATCTATTATTTATTACTATAATAGTTGGTTAATAATTATTTTGATTCTCATCAACCATGAATATACACAATCCAGGATTAACACTTTGTAGGTCTCATATCTTTTTGTAGACAATGTGAGACATGTAGATTCTAAATATTTTGACTTCTGTTTTGGTTCTTGTTCATGTTACTTAAATTCAACACCGAAATATCCATGTACTAAGTTTCCCAAATTTCATATAAATAATATTTGTGTTCTCAAAATAGCTATTTACCTACAACTTAACCTCCTTGAGAATTTTTACAATAACTAAATTAAAATAATTAGGGATCTGTGGCTGTTGCTTTCCTCATTATCAATAAACATATAAGATTTTAGGGCATACATTTATTGTCTTTTTATATTGGTTCTATGTATTTCATTAATCTTCCATACACTCATGAAATATTTCATTAAAGAAGAAATATGTTTTATATAATTTTGTGAACACTTATGGACGTTTGATAGGAATTTGATTGAGAGTATAACTTGTTGATAACCATTGTATTTATGAGCTTTTCCATTTAGTTTTCTATACCTTTTCTTCTACTAAAATCATTTGTTTGTATTTCAATGGCTCATCTGTTCATCTGGTAAAAGCTTATCCATAATGAAAATAAAGAACCAACTTATTTTATTCAAGTGTCACATTGTAAAAATTATGCATATTTCTATACTAAGCTGACAAATAAATTGTCTATGACTATAACATCCTTTTTTGGAATTTATATTTCTCAAAAATAAGAAAATATTTATCAATAATCATATATCTGAAGAAATCAGCCAACCTTTGAATCAAAATTAGAACATTTTTTCTAGTACAACAATTAAGAGATAACATGTGATATATTGATATTTGAATTGTGAAAGGCTAATAATATGTTGAACAACATAGACATGATCCCATGTGGTTGCTCCTTTATTCAATCTGATAAGAAATAGAGACTTAGATAGTTAGCACATAATTATGCCATATAGTTAGTATGTAACATATAGACAAACACGCCAATCATGAAATGTTGAAATCTTACTAGATGAATGACCACTCGAATTTGAGCATGCTAACATCTATCCCTTTAGATGCCAGATCTTGACACTTTCTTAGACATTGACGTTCCCTCGACACATATACATTCATCAATAAGTCTCTTACAAACAACACAGTTATTCACTGTTCTCATTGTTTATAGTCCTGTTAGAATTTTTGCAACCCTTCAAGATGGGAATCGATGCTCGATAGAAGGTGGTTTGGTGGTGGTGGATCTTTCCTTCTTTGCCTATGGTTGGTTGTGCCTTTGCAAACATCTTGAACTTTAGTAGCTATGACAGATGAAGAAGACAGACACGATGAAACTAGACTTCATGTGAACCTTTTTATAGTTCCTAATGTAGGAAGAAGGATTTTTCTGTTATTCTTTACTCTCTTATTCATCAAGTTTTTGAGAATTATTGAGATATTCCTCTAATATCTTATCCATTAAAAAATGCAAATATTTTAAAATAAGGCATCCAACAATTAATTAGAAAATGTTTGTTGAATGAGAAAGAGAAAACTTTTAAAGTCACAAAAGGCCAAGTTAATTTCTTTTCTCATTCCTAGGCTTGTCTTCGTCATTAAAATATATCATAGTTGAATATGCTATTAAAATAGAATGGAACATATATAATCAATATATGAAAGAGAGAGTTGGTTAAATTTATTGAATTTTTTCCATTACAACAACGATTTCAAAAGTTTGATCAATAACATTTTGAAAATGTAATTTTCTCCTCTTCTTGCAATTCTCACCTGTCTATTTTTTTATTTCTCTCTCATATCATTCATTTACCTACTTTCAAATCAATAGCGTCGTTAATTATGATGATTTTTATATTGTCTAACACAATGATTTATGTAATTTTCTTCTTGATATTGAAGGTGTTGGTCAAAATATATTTAATGAAAAAGTTAAAACAAATGTTACAAATATTTTAAATATCCAAACAAACTTCTTTGTACAAGCTCAAGATAAAAATTAGTTTACCAATACTTTTTTAATTGCAAAGTCAATGATACAAAGACAAATCTTATTTAAAATCTTATTTTATTTTTAGATCAATTATCTTTGCCATCTTGAAGCGACTAGTAGCCCAATTTATTGCCCACACTTTTGAGAAGACATTTTTGTAAATAATTTTTCCAGATCATTTTGGTTTTCTTGAATGTACAAAAATGAGTAAACAAAGATACATATAATTATTATTTTTGTAATATGATAGTTTTCTCAAATATGAAATTTTACACTTATAGATGTAGAAAAATTATGGAAACATCACATTTATTATCAAACATAATTAGCTCTCTCCGCTCCATATTTTCAAAACTCATGCAACCATCCATTCAAATCCAAGAACTTCTTACTCTAATTTGTCTAACATATCTTTCCTCTAGCTGTAATATTTAATAAAATAATTTTGACTAATTGATCAACGTTTCCTTATTTAAAAATATGACATTAGCTATAAAAAATAATTATCAAATCTTTCTTTGAATTATGAGGATAAATTTCCAAATAATATCATTAAAATAAATAAAAACAAGCCACTCAAATTAAATGTCCTATCAGTAAACAAGAAATGTTCACTGGGGGAGAAAATCAAAATTTGTCAAGACACAAAATGCCAAATTAATTTCTTTCCAAACTGATAGGTTTGGACTTTGTCATGAAAATATATAAAAGTTTAACGCACGAGAAAAATATAAGGCAACACATAAATTATATACGAATGATAGATCTGGATCTATTTGTGATAATTTTGTCATTATAACAATAATTATTTAGATTTTGTGTAATCAGGATCGGTGATATACAAAGTGGAGCTCTTCTCATATTTTCGTTATTTTAAGTTTGTCTTATATATCTCCTATCCAAATACTTTACTACCCATAACATTTATAATATAATGGTTTTTGTATTGTTCAATATAATTACATTTATTCTTAATACATCACACTCATTATCAAACATAATTACATATCTTCTATCAATCTTCTCAAAAATATAATTGTACATGCATGGTTCATTCAAATCCAAGAATCGCCTACTCTGATTCCCCTTTCATATCTTTCCTCTACCTAAAATCTTTTAATCTAATAGTTTTTGCAACATCAACAGTAAAAAATAACTACACCTCTCAACTCATACTTTATCCTTTACAAAAAGTCAGTAGTTATATTTCTTTAATTAGTCGTATCTAACATGGTTATAGACATATATTCATTGTTTGAAAAATAGCTTCTGTCATATTCTAAAATGAGAGAATATATTGGAAAGAATTTGACATTGTTTATTTTCTAGACAATATCATCTTATTATACCATTTTGGAGTTCTACACCATTCTTGATTGGTCTAACCTTTCTTTACTCATTTCTTTCAAGTTCTAATTGATTTCCTCTCAAAACTCACGTTCTCAAGTATAGTTTTTCTCATGAAACTACAACTTCCTTTATCAATTACCTAGACATTCTTACAAACATGGTATCCTAAGTTGCACTCCCTCTATTGTATAAATTTTCAACTCATAGAGCATATCTTACATGAAATAGTTCCTATATATGTATGTCTCTCCCATAACACAAGGTTTTAAAATTCTCCCTTCCCTATAAAATATTATCACCTTATTGACTAACCCATCAACTAATGCATTTTTCTACTTCTAACAACAACACCTTATGTCAACAGCATTCTCAAATCTATGACATTCTATTTTTATATAACTATTTCTTTTTATCACCATTGGGATGAGATAACAAAATAGATCGGCACTAGGATCATCAATGAAGTCACTGCATTGGATCCCTAGTGTAACATTCAACAATATACCAAAATTGTCACTCATCTCATGATTTTGAGCAACATGAAGGTCACTCTCCTTTTGTTATCCTCTATCTTCTTTAATCTACCTCAAATTTGAAAGACCAGCAAAGAGTTAGCCATTGAGTGAGTCTTGAGGAAGTTTCAAGTTTATCCAAATTTCAATAACTCTTCCCCTTTGATTGTGTCCACTAGTAGATGATTTTTGTATTTCTTAAATAGCAAGAATTAATATTTGATTTACCTTGATTCCATGAAGTTTCCTAGAGTGTATCTCCTCAACTATCATGATTATTTATCTTTTTTCCTTGTGCACACAAAAATTGCAACTCTAAGACCATGTAGAATGTATATCTTCAAACATTTATGTATGATTTTTTTATTTGTTATGCATTGAAAAAATGTTAAAGATATACCTTCATATGGTGTGTAAATATTTGTGGTATCCATTTATAATATTACAATATAAAAATATAATCCAAGGTTTTGGGACTTACGATCTCTCCATTCTATTTTATTATTTCAAAATTTCAAACATACAAAGAAAAACATTACAACTAAGTCAAGTATACTATTCTTTTATTTTTGTAGAAATACTAACAAATATCAAATATTATTAAGCTATTTTTACATATCCAGACAATACTTATCTAATCATGTCATTTCATTTAGTATTTATATGTTCCTACCATTTTGTATTAGTTTTCTCTCAACATTCATATGTTAACCACTACATTTTTTTCCTGTTTGGCTACATTTATGATTAAAGTATAACATCATCTTACATATTATCAACTCTCTCTCCAAAACTAGTGCATGTTATTTTCAATTTAAACAACATAATCTCATATATGTGTACTATCTCAAACTTTAGCGATCTATCAATTTTGCATCTCTCCACCCTCGACTACACACGCCATAAATATATTGTAGTATTCTTTATCTATAAAACTATACTCTAAATTGGTTGCATGTATTTTCTAAAGTCTTTGTCCCTGACTATTATGTTGATTTTGGTTCACTATTATTTACAAACAATAAGTTTTTCTCAAAGAATATGGACAATTCATATCCTCAACCTTTTTATATATCCTTTTTTAAATTCCATGTATGGGACAAAATAGTTATATACATATATAAAATATGTATATATATAAGTTCGCATTTAACCATAGATTTACATACATATATATTTATACATACAAATATATAGAGACACACACATATTGTATAAATATATATACAATATATTTTTGTGTGTATTTACATATATATGTGATTAAGAGAGAAAGATTCCCCCCACACATGTGGCGGTGGCCGAATGCCAAGGAGGGGGTAAATCAAGGCAGTAACTGCGATACGAACTCGGGTCTATTTGCTAGGGGACACCATGCTTGACAACTTGAGATACTCCTTGTCGGCTTGTGCTTACATATATATATATATATATATATATATATATATATATATATATATATATATATATATATATATATATTGTATCACTATAATTTGAAAATTAGTATTTTTTAAATTATAAAAAAACCCGTGTTTTTTGTAAGAATGTTTTAAGACTTAGGCTCTCTAATTTTTATTTTAAAGTTCTACATAAAACTATAATCATATATCATATATCATTTCATTGTTTAATTTAAGAAAAAGTATAAAGTAATTAATATCATATCTAGGGTTTGAAAAACATATAAGAAAGTATACATATATACATACACACACAAACATATCTATACTTTTCCTCTTCGTCTCCCACTATTATTATGACCACCACATGAAATCCGTGATGATCCCCTTTTCTCAACCTCCTTTCTATGCTTTATCTCTAGAGTCACTAATTATTCTCACATTCCATGGTTCTTATCCCTTGTCATTATTGCTCATAGACACCAACCAACCCCTTATTGGTCATCATTGTGTCATCACAGTGGCAAGCCCCAAATCACTGTCTCACTAGCTCTCAAAACCTAGGCTCATAGACACCAACCAACATATATATATATATATATATATATATATATATATATATATATATATATATATATATATATATATATATATATATATATATATATATATATATATATATATATATATATATATATGTTGATGAGACTCTACCTTCTCTCTAGGTTTTGAGAGATAGTGAGATAGTGATTTGGGGCTTGCCACTGTGATGGCACAATGACGACCAACAAGGGGTTGGTTGGTGTCTACGAGCCTAGGTTTTGAGAGCTAGTGAGACAGTGATTTGGGGCTTGCCACTGTGATGACACAATGATGACCAATAAGGGGTTGGTTGGTGTCTATGAGCAATAATGACGAGGGATAAGAACCATGGAATGTGAGAATAATTAGTGACTCTAGAGATAAAGCATAGAAAGGAGGTTGAGAAAAGGGGATCATCACGGATTTCATGTGGTGGTCATAATAATAGTGGGAGACGAAGAGGAAAAGTATAGCAGATGCTCATAGTGGTGATGGTAGAGATAGTTCAAACACAATGGTACCGTCTTTCATTGTGGGGTGAATCGCAATAAAGACCATGGAATTTTCATGAAGACTGATTAACAACATACAAGGCATTGACAATGCAAGCGAAGTAGCTCAAGCTCCAAGCCTACCATTGTAAGTTCACTTGAAGGGGGTAATTGATTAGTCCAAATTTATCTTCCAAAAAGGAGGGGATTTAGAGTAAATAGACTTTTATTTTTGTAACCTGACACTTGGACCCCCACATAGATATTAACAGAGTTTGATGTATTTGATTGTTGTCGAACATAAGGACAAGGGTGGTAGTTGTTAAGATGTTTGGTTACTTGACTTATCTACACCAATCAAAGCATAAGACAAGGTGTGTGTCTCCTATGGAATGTTGATTCTGCAAGAAACATGCAACAAACAAATAAAGTAAAATGAAACATAAAATAAAGAGCTAGAATGATAAAGGATAAGAAAATAAATATGGAAGTAAACTTAAATTGGGATTCACCATATAAAATCTCTCACCAGCAAGAAATACTCAAACCCATTCTATATCCTTAGTAATTTTACTAGAAATAATCATGAGTATCAACTTCCTCCCCTCTTGTTCTTTTGATACATCTAGATCATAAGGTTACCTCTCTCTTGAGATTAATTACAAACAATCAACAAGAAAACATATGATTATTAGCTTAAGAATTCTAACATTCTCATGCATTCATGTATCTCCATAAGTCTTAGATTTAGGTTAGCACTACTCTCTTGAGGTATTAACAATCAAACAACATGAGATGGTAGCTAATCATCCAAGTGAGGCTTTAAGAACAATAATATTTAGATAAACATTGTTAAGAGCATATATTCAATGGATAAGGGTATTTACATGTTGGGAGTGCCTTAGTGGCTACTACCCACCCAAGGAAAATGACTAACCACTCATGGTAATGGATGACATTACAAAATTACAAGTACAACAAGACATGGGGATGGAGATGGAAGAAGGAGAACATATCTAAGAAGAAGATTTAAGATACACCAATAGTAACCCAAAATGACTCAAGGTCGATGGAAACCTACGCCGCTCTAAACATTGCAATGACATTGAAGATGGTTGGGTCTATTATCTTCCATATCTTGAAAAAAAATTACGTGTTGCTCAAAGGCGATGGAGGAACTTTGACCTTTGGACTCTCATCCTCCTAATGCAAAGAAGGAAAAGATCAATGAATTATAAGCACTTGAGCATAACTTCATATTCAATTTCTAACCACCTGATGTGAAGTGATCTACCCTTCCTCGATAGAAGGGGGACTGCTATTTATGGCCCACAGTGCAAGAATTAGGGTGTACGGAATTTGGTGTGTTGTCGTTTGTAGATTCTTCTCAATCATATGCTGATTTAAGTAGTACCAAGTGTACCTACATGTGATGATTTCAAGCAACATGATCATGCTCTCTCTACCTCTTATGGCCCCTAAAAATATTGCATCCAAGTCAACGAGGCCCATCCCATTAACCCATATAAGGTTGTATAGGGTACTTTCTAGCCATTGATTAGTTTTAAAATTTGGTTGGGTGGGCATGTTAAGGTGTCACCTCAAGTAAGAAGGGTTGAATGATGTACGCATACATATATGTAATCGTAAGATTTGAATCTAGACTATCTAGATACATGATTTCATTATCGAGAAAAAGAAAAAATATTATAAAAATTAGATAAATATGATGTGAGATGCAATGAGGAGATCATAAGTTAAATAGGATATGAATGGATGCAATTTGAATACATACCACTTACCCTCGACAAAGTAAAAGTTTACTCATCACTAAGAAAATAAAAAATCTAAGATGGACTGGAAACACATTTTGGTCAGAAAACAAATGTGGTTTCTTCTAAAAAGAATGATTGCACATGCATCCTTCATTCAAATATAACAATCTCCTACTTCGATTCCCCTCTCATATCTTTCCTCTACCTAAAATCTTTTAATCTAACAATTTTGGCAAATTGGTCTACATTTCTTTATATTTAAAATGCAACATCAATAGTGAAAAATAATTACACCTCTCACCTCAAACTTCATCCTCTACAAAATGTCAATAATTATATTCCATTGAATCATTCGTATCTAACGTGCTTGTAGATACATATTCATTGTTTGAAAAATAGCTTATGCCATATTATAAAAAGAGAAATTCTATTGAAAAAGAATTGTAGTTGTTTATTTTCTAGACAATATCATCATATTTAATCATTTTGGAGTTTTACACCATTCTTGATTGGCCTAACGTTTCTTTACTCATTTCTTTCAAGTTCTCATTGATTTTCTCTCACCACTCACGTTCTCAAGTATATATTTTCTCATGAAATTACAACTTCCTATATCAATTAACAAGAAATTCTTACGAACATGGTATCCTAAGTCTTACCCTCTGTATTGTATAAATTTTCAACACATAGAGCATCATCTTACATGAAATACTAACAAATATCAAATATTATTAAGTTACTTTTACTTATCTAATCATACTATTTCATTTAAAATTTATACTTTCTAACCATTTCTTATTAGTTTTCTCTCAGCATTCATATGTCAAGCACTACATTTCTATTCATGTTTTGTTTCCTTTATGACTAAAGTGTAACACAAAATTTGAAAATGATGTTTCAACTCTCTCATCCCGCTAATACATTTTATTCAAATAGAAAAACTTTAATCCTTAATAAAATAGTTCTAAAATCTCTCTCCCCCACCAACACAAGGTTTGAAGTGTCTCTTCTGTAGAATATAACACCATCTTACATATTATCAACTCTCTCTCTGAAATTAGTGCATGCTATTTTCAATTTAAACAACATAATCCCACATATGTGTACTATCTCAAACTCCAGTGATCTATCAATTTTACATCTCTCCTTCCTTGACTTCACACACCATAAGTTTTTTTTAAATAACTCGATATCATTAAAAATAGGCTATACAACATCCACAAGATAGAGATCTCTCATCAACTAACCAAGAAAAAACTCCTTTTGTGGAAAGACATAGCACAAGACTCAGATTGGGATGCGATAGATAAATTTCTGCACCGTCCACCTCTTGTAGTGGTTGTCTAAAATAGCTATCTGGGATGGAATTCATCAATCTACATGAGCCTATGAGTACATCGGGAGAGGAGTTTGCATTGCCATTGACAGATACCTGTGAGATACCACCCATAGAGATCACTATCTCATCCATGCTAGAGGCCGCCAGAAAAAAAAGAGAGCTCAACCAAACCACAGTAAGCAAAACAGACATCTTGCTGCTAACAACATAAAGGCAAAGTTCACCAAAAAAAAACAAAATAAAGGCAAAAAAAGAACAACAGTTGAGGCCAATCAAGAAGTTCCCTAAGCTCACAGAATGCTCACACATGCAATTACTCGAACATCTTGAGTGCATCACCCTGGATCTCTGAGAAGGAGGCAAAAAGCTCCACTTGCGCATACTCAGAGGAGAAAGGGCCTACGAGGATTGAAGGTGGGAGATAGAAAGCACCGGGTAACCCCACCACCACTCTTGAGCACCCCTGCAAGCAGGGGGAGAGAGCATCCTCCCAAAGCACATAACTTGGTTTCTCTCCCTCTGGTGGTGCACCATGGAGTCACCCATCCTCGTCGTCCGTCCATAGGAGCACCCGATGCCACGACCTACAACAAGACCCAGACAGAACAAGAGAGGCTCGACCAGCAGCCCGCCGCCGCCTAGAGATCACCACCACCCATCGTCGTCCTCCCAGATCCGGGCTGCCTTCTAAAAGCGAGGCCACCGGGGGGCACCTTCTCATGAGTAGGAAACCCATGCGCCGCGGTGAAAGAAGAAACAACCATGCCACAGGAAGATGGCTCACACCTTGAGAACCTAAGGACTTTGGCCAAGCGTGAGGGAGAAAGGGAGGCGCCCAGAGGGAGAGGGTTCCAGCCAGATGAGAGCCAACCGCCTCCCCCCCCCTGAGAAAGAGCACCACCGCCGGGGACTACTGGATCTCTCTGCGATCGCAAACCCTAGCATAGGCCCTTCTTTTCACACACCATAAGTAAGTATATTGCATTATATTTTATCTATAAAAATATACTCTGAATTGGTTGCATGTATTACCTAATGTCTCTGCCCTAGATATTATGTTGATTTTGGTTTTCTATTATTTATAAAAAATAAGTTCTTCTCAAAGAATATGGACAATGTATATCTTCAACCTTATTATATATATATATATATATATATATTAATTCCATATATGGGACAAAACAACTATACATATATAAAATATTCATATATAGAAGTATATATATACACATACATTTGCATGTATATATTTATATATACAAATACATAGAGACACACACATATTGTATAAATATATATATACAATATATTCTTTTTTGTGATTATATATATATATATATATATATATATTCATGTATCACTATAGTTTGGAAATTAGTATTTTTTAAATTATAAAAAACACTAATGTGTTGTTTGTAAGAATGTTTTTGGACTCTGGCTCTCCAATTTTTTTTAAAAAGTTCTACAAAAAAAATAATCATTGTAATATATATTATTAGATTTTTTAAATTAAGAAAAATATTAACTAATTAATATCATATCTAGGGTTTGAGAAACATATAAGGAAGTATACAAATATATTTATATATATATATATATATATATATATATATATATATTTATGAGACTCTATCTTCTCTCTAGGTTTTGAGAGCTTGTGAGAAAGTGATTAGGGCTTGCCACCATGATGGCACAATGGTGACCAGCAATGGGTTGGCCAGTGTCTATGAGAAATGATGAGCAGAGGTGAGAATAATGGAATGTGAGAAGAATTTGTGACTCTACAGATAAAATATAGAAGGACGTTGAGAAAAGGGGATAGTTGTGGATTTCATGTGGTGGTCATAATAAGAGAGGAAGACGAAGAGGCAACTATAGAAGACTCTCATGGTGGTGATGGTAGAGCTCATTGAAACACCATGGTACCATCTTTAATTATGGAGTGAATCACAATAAAGACCATGGTATTTTCAAAAAGACTACAAGAACAAAATGCAAGACATTGACAATTCTAGACAAGTAGTTCAAGCTCCAAGCCTACCATTATAAGTTCACTTGAAGGGGGTAGTTGATAGGTCACAATTTCTCTTCCAAAAAGAAGGGGATTTTGAGGTACCAGACTTATATTTTTATAACTCAACACCTAGGCCTCCCCACATATAGATTGTGGTCAAATATAGGGACAAGGGTGGTAATTGTTAAGATGCTTGGTATTTTGACTTATATACACCAATCAAAGAATAAGATAAGGTGTGTGTCCCTGATAGAGTGATGATTCTCAAAGAAACATCCAACAAACAATTAAAGTAAAATGAAAGATAAAACAAAGAGCTAGAATGATAAAGGATAAGAAGATAAATATGAAAGGAAACTTAAATTCGGTTTCACCATATAAAGTCTCTCACCAAAAAGAAATTCTCAAACCCATTTTATATCCTTAGAAATTTTACAAGTAATAATCATTAGTATCAACTCCTCCTCTCTTGTTCTTAGGATAGATCTAGATCATAAGGTTACCTGTATCTTGAGATGGCAAATAAACAATCACCAGGAAAACATATGATCATTAGGTTAAGCATTCAAACATTCTCATTCATTCATATAACTCCACAAGTCTTACATATGTGTTAACACAACTCTCTCGAGGTATTAACAATGAAACAACACAAGATGGTAACTAATCATGAAAGTGAAGCATTAAGAACAAGAATATGTAGATAAACATTTCTAAGAGTATATATTATATGGATAAGGGTATTTACATGTTGGGAGTGCCTTAGTCACTAACTCCCACCCAAGGTAAATGACTAGTCACTCATGGTGGTGATTGACATTGAAAAATTACAAGTATGGTGAGACATGGGGATGGAGATGGAAGGAGGAGAATAGATTAGAGAAGAAGTTTAAAGATACACTAAAAGTAACCCAAAATGAGTCAAGGTCGATGGAGACCTCTAGCTCTCTAAACATGGTGATGGAATTGAAGATGGTTTCACTCATTCTCTTCCATCTCTCGAAGAAAACATCATGTGTTGGTCAAAGGCGATGGAGGAACTCTAACCTTTGGACTCTCATCCTCCTAATGCAGAGAAGTGATGGAAGTAGCAAAGATCTACAGAATAGAAGCACTTAAGCATAACTTTATATTCAATTTCTAATCACGCGATGCAAAATTATCGACCCTTCTTTGACAGAAGGCAGTCTACTATTTATAGCCCACGGTGCGGGACATAGGGTGTATAAAATTTGGTGTGTTGTCATTTGTAGATTCTTCTCAATCATGTGTAGATTTCCATAGTACCAAATTTACTTGCATGTGATGAATTCAAACAACACTATCATGCAATCTCTACCTCTTTTAACCACTTCAAATATTGCATCCAAGTGAATGAGGCCCATTATATTGAGCCATTTAGTGATGTATAGGGTACTTTCTAGAGATTGATTAGTTTTAAAATTTGGTTATGTGGGCATGTTAAGGCATCACCTCAAGTAAGTAGGGTTGAATGATGCACACATGCATAGATGTAATCATAAGATTTGAATCTAGACTTGTTAGATACTCATTTTGATTATCAAGAAAAAGAAAAAATAATAAAAAAATTAGATAAATATGATGCAAGATGCAATGAGGAGATTTGAAGTTAAAATGGATAGGTGTGGGTGTGAGTTTAATACATACCACTTACTCTTAACAAAGTAAAAGTTTACTCGTACTTGATAAAACACAAAATTTAAGATGGAGTGGAAAAATATTTTGGTTGGAACACAACATATGGTTTCTATCCAATCAACAAAATATCAACCATCTACATTTAGAAAGGAAATTTCATAACTTAAAATTGTATCTATAGATGCGTCAATGGAACTGATAGAATAAATTGGACACATAAAATAAATTTTTTTGGAAGCAAGTGTTGCTAAATGATGTCCCATGTGTGGAGGGACATGAAATTTTAATGAAATTAACTGAGCATACACTAAATACACATGTCATAGATCACATTTTGTGTATGTGCAAAGTCCTTTCTACTGTTACCCAATAAAATTGGGGATTATTTGATTGGAATCTATTCAAGATTATGTCTGGATTCCCTTTTAGTTTTTTGTGAAACACCTACACAGTCACGTAGTCCTGGTTATTCTTTTTCATATAAAACTCTAAAATTTTGACATTTTTAAATTAACAATGGTCTTTTTAGAAAATGTCATACATTTCAACAAAATATTTATAAGGACCTTTTACCTTCATCTTTATCTATAAAAAGAACGGTTTTGATAACAAGAATTTTAGTACCTATACTTTGGAATGAAAACTTTCATAATAGTATAAGTGTTTAACTATTTTTCCTCTCCTTTCTTTAAAATGACAATTTATATTTTCTTAGGTATGTAAGAACATTTTCCATTATAAAATCCTCCTGTCCAAAAAGTTTACTTTAATTGTTCATTTTGTTTTCTCTTCCTATCTTCCCCCATTGGAAGACATGTATGTATAATGGGAACATTTGTAGAGATTTGAGGATGTTTGATCCGCATCGATCATTTTAAACAATGATAGCAGTAAAAATGGTTGTACATAAGTATTATGATCCAACCGTATGAAAGTGTAATTTTTTTATTTTCTTACATTGAATTCAAATGACCTAGCAATTTTATTTTTACATCAAGTGACAACCAATTTCTGACCTTCCTAATTATAATTAGATTTAAAATTTTTGGATTGCTCTTTTTTGAACAAGTTGCTTTTTGGTTGAATATTTGTTTAAATTATTTTGAGTTTACACATAAAAAAGGTGCATTGATTTTTTTCCTTAATTCCTCACAAAAATAGAATCCTTTTTCTTTTATCATTATCTCATTGTCTTGGAGTCTTGCTTGAGCAAAAAATGGACCTAGTAGTTTTATGTTTGAGAAGAGGTCTCTAGATTCTGAAAAACAAACACATTAAATTTTATATTTGTACCAAAAAGCATTAAAATAATTCTTATGGATAAAAACCATTCAGTTAAGCCATAAAATAATCCATTGTGTTGATATTAAAATAGTTTAAGATAGGTAATGAAACATGATCATTGATGTAGGACATCTTGTTCACATGATAATAGGCATCAAGATATTTTGTCTTACATGGATGGGTCTACACGACATTGTAATCATCATTATTCATTTTCATGCAAAGTAATACAATTTTTGACAATTTTAAAATTAACAAAGGACGTTTTTGGAAAGTCAGACATTTCATAAAAAATATTTATCAGATTTTTCTACCTCCATATTAATCTATAAAAATTATCCTTATTATCACAAGGATTTAAGAATGTATACTTCGAAATGAAAAATTTCATCATATAACTAGTATTCAACTATTTTCCTCTCCTTTATTCAAAATTTTATTTTGTATTTACTTTGGTTTGTAAGACCATTTTTCATTCTAAAATGATCCTTTTCAAAATGTTATTTTTCATTAATCATTTGCTTTTCACTTCCTACTTACTAATCCATTTTGATCTAGCCTCAATTCCAACACATGTGTGTATAATTGGACCAGCTATAGAGATTGAGGACATTTGATCCACATCGATCACTATAAACAAAGACAGGAACCACCAATATTGTCCATTATATCACGATCCACCAATATGAAAATTTTATTGTTTTAATTTTCTTATATTGAATTCAAATGATCTTGCAATTTTATTTTTAATAGAGAAACAACAATGTGTTGACCCTTACATATCACAATAATATTGTAATATCTCATTTTAAACCCATTAACTTTTTGTGTAATCTGTTATTTATTTTTTTGTTTCTACATAACTACATATACATCAATTTGTTTCATTTATTTCTTATAATCTATAACCCTTTTTATTTCTTCATTACCTCATTTTCTTGGCCTCAAGTTTGTGATGAAAATGGACCAAGTAGTTGTATGTGTGAGACGAGTTCTCTAGATTATGATAAACACACACATCGAATTTTTTTATCTTTAAATCATAAACCCTTCATTTAATTCTTATAAATAAACACCAATATGTGAATCCATACAAGCATCCATTATGTTGATATTAGAACGGTTTAAGGCAGTTAATGAAAAATATTCTTATATGGAGGACATCTTGTTCACCTGATAATATAAACCAAGGCAATTTATCATACTTTGGCACGTAGCACTTGACTCAAAGGATACACTTACTTTTATGTTTGACTATTTGGTTACAAACTCTAATGGGAGAACAATCCTTTAAAAAAGAGAGGTTAGTACTGAAGCATGATTCTCCACAATGAACTCTATTTTGTGCTTGGATTATACCATAAAACCTATCATTTATGACTATAATAGTTTCTCAATCACGATTTTGATTCTCGTCTACCAAGAATATACGCAATCTAGGATCAACACTTTGTAGGTCTCATATCTTTATATAGACAATGTGAAACATGTAGTTTCTAAATATTTAGACTTCTATTTTGGTTCTTGTTCATGTAACTTAAATGCAAAGTTGAAATATCCATTAACTAACTTTACCAAATTTCATATAAATAATATTTGTGTTCTTAAAATAGTTATTTACCTACAACTTAACCTCTTTGAGAATTTTTATAATAACTTAATTAAAATAATTAGGGATCTGTAGGTGTTGCTTTTCTCGTTATCAATAAACATATATGATGTTAGCCCATAAATTCCTTGTCTTTTTAAATTGTTTCTATGTATTTCATTAATCTTCCATACACTATAAAATATTCCATTAATGAGGAAATATGTTTGGTATAACTTTAGAAATATTTATGGACGTTTGATAGGAATTTAATAGAGAATATAACTTATTGATAACCATTGTATTTATGAGCTTTTCCATTTAATTTTCCATACCTTTTCCTTTACTAAAATCATTTGTTTGTATTTCACTGGCTCATTTGTACATCAGGTAAAGCTTATCCATAATGGAAATAAAGAAACAACTTATTTTATTCAATTGTCAAATTGTAGAAAATATGCATATTTCTATATTAATCTGACAAATAATTTTTTTCTACCACTACTATATGCTTTTTTGGAATTTATATTGCTCAAAAATATGAAAACATTTATCAGTAATAACATATATGAGGAAATTTGTCAACCTATGAATCACAAATAGAACAATTTTTTTCTAGTACAAAAATTATGGGAGAACGTGTGATATATTAATACTCGAATTGAGAAAGGCAATAATATGTTGAACAACGTAGACATGAGCCAATGTGGTTTCTCCTTTATTCAACCTAATGAGAAATAGAGATTTCAATAGTTAGTACATAATTATGTTATATGGTCAGTATGTAACTTATAGACAAACATACCAATAATGATATGTTAAAAGCTTACTAGAAGCAATGAAATGACCACTCACACGTGAGCATGCTAACATCTATAATTTTGGACACGTGATCTTGACAATTTCTTAGACATTGACGTTCCCTCGAGGCATATACATTGATCTATAAGTTTCTTACAGACAACACAAAGTTGTTCACTGTTCTCATTGTTTCTAGTCTGTCATAATTTTTGCAGTCTGGTGTATCTTTCTTTATTTTCCTATGGTTGGGTGTGCCTTGGAAAACATCATGAACTTCAATAGCTATGACAGATAAAGAAGATAGACACGAAGAAATTAGTTTTGTTATATTGATCTACTATCTTTTCTAGATCTACTATCTTTTCTAGACTTCATCTTATCCTTTTTATAGTTACTAATGTAGGAAGAAGGATTTTGTTGTTACTCTCCTATTCGTGGATACTCTCTTATTCACCATGTTTTTGAGAAATATTAAGATATTCCTCTAATAACTTAGCCATAAAAAGGAAAATATTTTAAAATAAGGTGCCCAACAAGTAATTAGGAAATGTTTGTTGCATGAGAAAGAGAAAACATTTCAAGTCCCAAAAGGCCAACTTAATTTCTCTCCCCACTCCTACACTTGTCTTCATTGTTAAAACATATCATAGTTGAATATTCTAGTAAAACATAAGGAAACATATATTATTAATATATGAAAGAGAGGGTTGGTTAAATTTATTCAATTTTTCTATTATAAGAACGAGTTTGAAAGTTTGATCAGTAACATTTTGAAAATGGAGTTTTCTCCTCTTCTTGCATTTCTCTGTTTCTCCTATCTATTTTTTTATTTCTCTCCCATATGACTCATTTACCTACTTTAAAATTATAAACTTCTTAATTATGATGATTTTTAGGTTGTCTAACACAATGATTATGTAATTCTCTACTTAATATGGAAGGGGTTGAAAACAACATATTTAATATAAAATAACAAATGTTACAAAGATTTTAAATACTAAATAAATGTCTTTGTAAATGACCATGCTACAAGTTAGTGTACAAATCTTTTTTTAATTGCAAAGCCAATGATACAAAGACAAAACTTATTTAAAATCTTATTTTATTTTTAGATCGATTAGATTTTTCCTCCCGAAGGGACTGGTAGCCGAATTAGTTGCCCAGACTTTTGAGAAAGCATTTTTGTAAATATTTTTTCCAGATCATTTTGATTTTTCATGAATGCACAAAGAATGAGTAAACAAATATATATATGAAATTTTCTTGTAAGATGATATTTTTTCAAATATTAAATATTAAACTTATAGATGTTGACATATTATGGAAACATCACATTTATCATGAAACTTAATTAGCTCTCTCCACTCCATATTTTCAAAACTAAAATTAAACGTGCAACCGCCCATTCAAATCCAAGAACTTATTACTCTAATTTTTCTAACATTTCTATCCTCTAACTATAATATTTTATAAAATAATTTTGACTAATTGATCAACATTTTCTCATTTCAAAAATAAGACATTAGCTATAAAATGTAATTACCAAATCTTTCTTTGAATTATTAGGATACATTTTCCAAAAAATATCTTTAAAATTTATAAAAATAAACCACTCAAAGAAAATGTCCTGTCAGTAAAGAGGAAATGTTTGTAGGGGTAGAATATCAAAATTTGTCAAGACACAAAATGCCAAATTTATTTCTTTCCCAACTGATAGGTTTGGACTTTGTCATTAAAACATATAAAAGTATAATGCACAAGGAAAGTATAAAGCAACACATAAATAATATAAGAAAGATAGATTTGGATTTAATTACGATAAATTTATCTAATACAATAATTTTAAAAAAAATCTAATCCGGACCGCTGATATTCAAAGTGGAGTTCTTCTCATATTTCCCTTATTTTAAGTTTATCTTAGATGTCTCCCATCCAAATACTTTACTACCCATAACCTTTATAATTATAATGGTTTTTTTTATTGTTCAATATAATTATAATTATTCTTCATACATCACACTCATTATCAAACATAATTACATATCTTTAATAAATCTTCTAAAAAATATGATTATATACGCATCCTTCATTCAAATCCAATAATCTCCTACTCCAATTCCCCTCTCATATCTTTCATGTACTTCAAATCTTTTAATATAACATTTTTAGCTAATTGATCTACATTTCTTTGTATTAAAAATGCAACATCAATAGTGAAAAATAATTGCACCTCTTAACTCATATTTTATCCTTTACAAAATGTCAGTAATTATATTCCATTGAAACAACAATATCTAACATGGTTGTAGATATATACTCGTTGGTTGAAAAATAGCTTCTGCCATATTGTAAAAAGAGAGAATCTATTGGACAAAAATTTGACGTTATTTATTTTCTAGACAATATCATTGTATTATATCATTTTGGAGTTCCACATCATTCTTGATTGGCCTAACATTTCTTTCAAGTTCTCATTGATTTTCTCTCACCACTAACGTTATCAAGTACATATTTTCTCATGAAACTACAACTTCCTATATCAATTAACAAAACATTCTTACGAACGTGGCATACTAAATCTTACTACCTCTATTGTATATATTTTCAACACATAGAGCATCATCTTACATGAAATAGTTCCTAAGTCTCTCTCTCCCTTTAACACAAGGTTTTAAAATTCTCTCTTCCCCATAAAATATCATCACATTACTGACTATCCCCTCAACTAATGCATTTTTCTAATTCAAACAACACCACCTTATGCCAACACCGTTCTTGAATCTATGACATTTTATTTGTATATCACTATTTCTTTTTATCATCAATGGGACGAGATGACCAAATAGATCGACACTAGGATCATCAATGAAGTGGCTGCATTGGATCCCTAGTGTAACATTCAACAATATACCACAATTATCACTCATCTCATGAATTAGAGAAATAAGGGGGTCACTCTCCTTTTGTTATCTCTCTCTCCTTTCATCCTACCTCAAATATGAAAGACATTTCCAAATTTCAATCACTCTACCCCTTTGATTATGTCCACTAGTAGATGATTTTTGTATTTCTTCAATAGCCCACAATATATCTGATTTACATTGATGCCATGAAGTTTCCTTGAGTGCATCTCCTCGACTAGCATGATTATTTATCTTTTTTTTTCTTGCGCGCACAAAAATTGCAACTCAAAGACCATTTAGAATCGATATCTTCAAACATTTAGATATGATTTTTTATTCTTTATGTGTTGAAAGAATGTTAAAGATAGACCTTCATATGGTGTGTAAATCTTTGTAGTATCTATTTATAAGATTACAATATAAAAATGTAATCCATGTTTTTAGGACAGACGACCTCTCCATTCTATATTTTTTATTTCAAAATTTCAAACATACATAGAAAAACATTACAACTACGTCAAGTACACTATTCTTTTATTTTTGTAGAAATATAATAAAGTACTAAATATTATTATGTTACTTTCACTTATCTAAACAATATTTATCTAATCATATTATTTTATTTTAAATTTATACTTTCTTACCATTTCTTATTAGTTTTCTCTCATCATTCATATGTTAACCACTACATTTCTTTTCCTATTTGGTTTCCTTTATGATTAAAGTGTAACATCAGATTTTAAAATGATGTCTCAACTCTCTCATCCCACTAATACATTTTATTTAAATATAAAAATCATAATCCTCAATTAAATATTTCTAAAATCTCTCTCCCCCACCAACACAAGGTTTGAAGTGTCTCTTCTATAGAATATAACATCATTTTACATATTATCAACTCTCTCCCTCCGAAACTAGTGCATGTTATTTTCAATTTAAACAACATAATCCCACATATGCGTACTATCTCAAACCCCAGTGATCTATAAATTTTGCATCTCTCCTCCCTTGACTTCACACACCATAAGTACATTGCATTATTTTTTATCTATAAAACTATACTCTAAATTGGTTGCATGTATTTCCTACTGCCTTTGTTCCCAAATATTATGTTGATTTTCATTTCATATTATTTACAAACAATAAGTTCTTCTAAAAGAATATGGATGATGTATATCCTCAACCTTTTTATATATCCTTTTTTAAATTCCATGTACGGGACATAACAGCTATAAATATGTAAAATATGTAGATATACATAAGTATATATATATATACATATACATTTACATACATATATATTTATATATACAAATACATAGAGACAAACACATATTGAATAAATATATATACAGTATATTTTTGTGTGTTTACATATATATATTCATGTATCACTATAGTTTGGAAATTAGTAATTTTTAAATTATAAAAAACACTAACGTTTTGTTTGTATGAATGTTTCTGGACTCAACCTCTCTAATTTTTATTTTAAAGTTATACAAAAACATAATCATTATAATATATATTATTTCATTTTTTTAAATTAAGTAAAATATTAAGTAATAATATCATATCTAGGGTTTGAGAAATACTCAAACCCATTCTATATCCTTAAAAGTTTTACAAGCAATAATCATTAGTATCAATTCCTCCTCTTATTCTTAGGACAGATCTAGATCATAAGGTTACCTCTCTCTTGAGATGGAAAACAAACAATCACATAACTCCATAAGTCTTACCGATGTGTTCACACTACTCTCTCAAGGTATTAACAATTAAACAACACAAGATGGTAGCTAGTTATGAAAATGAAGCATTAAGAACATGTATATATAGATGAACATTTCTAAGAGTATATATATTCTTTGGATAAGGTTATTTACATGTTGGGAGTGTCTTAGTGGCTACTTCACACCCAAGGTAAATGACTAGCCCCTCATGGTGGTGAGTGATAGGGCAAAATTACAAGTATGGCAAGACATGTGGATGGAGATGAAAGGAGGAGAACAAATCACAGAAGAAGTTTAAAGATACACCAAAAGTAACCCAAAATGAGTCACGGTCGATGGAGACATCTGCCTCTCTAAACTTGGCAATGGCATTGAAGATGGTTGGGTTCTCTATCTTCCGTCTCTCAAAGAAAAAATCAGGTGTTGGGCGAAGGTGATGGAGGAACTCTGACCTTTGGACTCTCATCCTCCTAATGCAAAGAAGCGATGGAAATAGCAAAGATCAACGCACTATAAGCAATTGAGCATAACTTTATATTCAATTTCTAACCATGTGATGTGAAGTGATTGACCCTTCTTCGATAGAAGGTGGTCTGCTATTTATAGTCCACGGTGCAGGACATAGGGTGTATAAAATTTGGTGTGTTGTCATTCGTAGATTCTTCTCAGTCATGTGAAGATTTCCATAGTACCAAATGCACATGCATGTGATGAATTCAAACAACACTATCATGCTATCTCTAATTCTTATTACCCCTTCAAATATGGCATCCAAGTCAATGAGGCCCATCCTATTAAGCCATTTAGGGATGTATAGGGTAATTTCTAGTGATTGATTAGTTTGAAAATTTGGTTGTGTTGACATGTTAAGGCATCACCTCAAGTAAGAAGGGTTGAATGATGAACGCATACATAGATGTAATCGTAAGATTTGAATCTAGACTTGTTAGATACTTGATTTGATTATCGAGAAAAAAAAAGATAAATATGATGCATGATGCAATGAGGAGATCTGAAGTTAAAATGGATAGGAGTGCGTGCGAGTTGAATACAAACCACTTACTCTCAACAAAGTAAAAGTTTACTCATCCTTAATGCAACACAAAATCTAAGATGGAGTGGAAAAATATTTTGGTTGGACAACAACATATGGTTTCTATCCGATCAACAAAATATCAACCATCTATATTTAGAAAGGAAATTTCATAACTTGAAATTGTATTTAGAGATGCATTAATGGAACTGATAGAATAAAATGGACACATAAAAAAAAATTAGACGCACGTGTTGTTAGATGATGACCCAAGTGTGGAGGGACATGAAATTTTAATGACATTAAATGAGCATACAGTAAATACACATGTCATAGGGCACATTATGTGTTTGTGCAAAGTCCTTTATACCGTTGCCCACTTAAATTGGGGATTATTTGATTGGAATCTATTCAAGATGATGTTAGGATTCCCTTTTAGTTTTTTGCAATGCGCCTACCATGTCATGTAGTCTTGGTTATTCTTTTTTGTATAAAACACTAAAATTTTGACATTTTTAAATGAACAAACGTCTTTTTAGAAAATGTCACACATTTCAACAAAATATTTATAAGGACCTTTGAACTTCATCTTTATCTATAAACATAACCGTTTTGATCACAAGGATTTAAGCACCTATACTTCGGAATGAAAATTTCCATAATAGTATAAGTGTTTAATTATTTTTCCTCTCCTTCCTTCAAAATGACAATTTATATTTTCTTAGGTATGTAAGAACTTTTTCCAATATATGTAAGAACTTCAAAATATGCAAAAACATTACAACTAAGTCAAGTACACTATTATTTTATTTTTGTACAAATACTGACAAATATCTAATATTATTAAGTTATTTTTACTTACCTAGCCAATACTTCTCAAATCATATGATTTCATTTAAAATTTATACTTACTTACCATTTATTAGTAGTTTTCTCTCAGCATTCATATGCTAACCACTACATTTCTTTTCCTATTTGTCTTCCTTTATGATTAAAGTGTAACATCAAATTTGAATATGATGTCTCAAATCACGGTTATTCTTTTTAATGTAAAATAGTAAATTTTGACATTTTTTAATTAACAAAGGTCTTTTTAGAAAATTCCATACATTTCAACAAAATATTTATAAGGATCTTTTACCTTCTTCTTTATCTCTAAAAACAACCCTTTTGATCACAAGGATTTAAGTACCTATACTTTGGAATGAAAATTTTCATAATAGTATCAATTTTTAACTATTTTTCCTATCCTTTCTTTAAAATGTCAATTTATATTTTCTTAGGTATGTAAGAAAATTTTTCATTATAAAATTCTCCTTTCCAAAAGGTTTAATTTAATTGTTCATTTTGTTTTCTCTTCCTATCTTCCCCTATTGGAAGACATGTATGTACAACGGGAACATTTGCAGAGATTTGAGGATGTTTGATCCAGATTGATTATTGTAAACAACGATGTCAGTAACCATGGTTGTCCATAAGTATTATGATCCAACGGTATGAAAGTGTAATTTTTTTATTTTCTTAGATTGAATTCAAATGACCTAGCAATTTTATTTTTAGATCAAGTTGAAACCAACTGTTGACCTTCCTCATTGTAATTAGATTGCAAATATTGGATTGCTCATTGATAAACATGTTGTTTTTGGTTTTTTTTTTGTCTGTCCAAAAGGCGTGTTACTATATTAACAAAAACTTTGGTACAAAAGAGTTTGCGTCCCCATTACAGCCCTGGATGAAGACATCCAATCACCAGAAAAAACAAACAAAATGAGCTACGTAGTAGCCATATACCTAGATAAAAGAAGAAAACGCACCCGCAATGTACCTTACATCCAAACATGTTGTTTTTGGTTGAATATTTGTTTCTATTATTTTGAGTTTACACGTAAGGTACTTTGATTTTTTTCCTTTATTCCTCACAAAAATAAAATCCTTTTTCTTTTTTCATTACCTCATAGTCTTGGACTTTTGCTTGACGAGAAAATGGACCTGGTAGTTTTATGTCTGAGAAGAGTTTTCTTGAGTATTAAAAACACACACATTGAATTTTTTCATATTTGTACCAAAAAGCATTTAGATAATTTTTATTGACAAACACAATTCAGTGAAGCCATAAAAGAATCCATTGCATTGATATTTAAATGGTTTATGATAGGTAATGAAACATGATCATTGGTGGAGGACATCTTGTTCACATGATAATAGGAATCAAGATATTTTGTCATACGGGGATGGGTCTGCACCACATTATAATCGTCGTTATTCTTTTTTCATGCAAAGTAGTACAATTTTTGACAATTTTTAAATTAACAAAGGTCATCTTAGGAAAGTCACACATTTCATAAAAATTATTTATAAGATTTGTCTACCTCCATATTAATCTATAAAAAGTATCCTTGTTATCACAAGTATTTAAAAATGTATACTTTGGAATGATCCAATATTATCATGATCCACCAATATTTAATTTTAATGTTTTAATTTTCTTATATTGAATTCAAATAATCTTGCAATTTTATTTTTTAATAGAGCAACAACAAGGTCTTGACCCTGACCTATCACAATAAGATTGCAATATCTAATTTTAAACCAGTTAATTGTTTGTGTAATATTTTATTTATTTTTGAGTTTCCACATAACTATAGATTCATCAATTTGTTTCCTTTATTTCTTATAATCTAGAACAATTTTTATTTCTTCATTACCTCATTTTCTTAGCCTCAAAATATATGATGAAAATAGACCTAGTAGTTCTATGTGAGATGAGTTCTCTAGTTTATGATAAACACACAAATTGAATTCTTTTATCTTCAAAACATAAACCCTTGATTTATTTCTTATAAATAAACACCAATATGTAAATCAATACAAGCATCCACTATGTTGATATTAGAATGATTTAAGGCAGTTCATGGAAAATGTTCTTGGATGGAGGACATCTTTTTCACCTGATAATATAAACCAAGAGAGTTTGTCATAATTTGGAGTGTGGCACTTGACTAAAAGGATACACTTACTTTTATGTTTCACCATTTGGTTACAAACTCTAATGGGAGAACAATCTTTTTAAAAAGAGAGGTTAGTACTAAAGCATGATTCTCCACAATCAAATTTATTTTATTCTTAGATTATACCAAAAAAATCTATTATTTATTACTATAATAGGTGGTTAATAATGATTTTGATTCTCATCAACCATGAATATACACAATCCAGGATTAACACTTTGTAGGTCTTATATCCTTTTTTAGACAATGTGAGACATGTAGATTCTAAATATTTTGACTTTTGTTTTGGTTCTTGTTCATGTTACTTAAATTCAACACCGAAATATCCATGTACTAAGTTTCCCAAATTTCATATAAATAATATTTGTGTTCTCAAAATAGCTATTTACCTACAACTTAACCTCCTTGAGAATTTTTACAATAACTAAATTAAAATAATTAGGGATCCGTGGTTGTTGCTTTCCTCATTATCAATAAACATATAAGATTTTAGGGCATACATTTATTGTATTTTTATATTGGTTCTATGTATTTCATTAATCTTCCATACACTCATGAAATATTTCATTAAAGAAGAAATATGTTTTGTATAATTTTGAGAGTATAACTTGTTGATAACCATTTTATTTATGAGCTTTTCCATTTAGTTTTCTATACCTTTTCTTCTACTAAAATCATTTGTTTGTATTTCAATGGCTCATTTGTTCATCTGGTAAAAGCTTATCCATAATGAAAATAAAGAACCAACTTATTTTATTCAAGTGTCACATTGTAAAAATTATGCATATTTCTATCCGAAGCTGACAAATAAATTGTCTACGACTATAATATCCTTTTTTGGAATTTATATTTCTCAAAAATAAGAAAATATTTATCAATAATCATATATCCGAAGAAATCTACCAACCTTTGAATCAAAATTAGAACATTTTTTTTCTAATACAACAATTAAGAGATAACATGTGATATATTGATATTTGAATTGGGAAAGGCTAATAATATGTTGAACAACGTAGACATGATCCCATGTTTTTTGCTCCTTTATTCAATCGGATAAGAAATAGAGACTTAGATAGTTAGTACATAATTATGCCATATAGTTAGTATGCAACATATAGACAAACATGCCAATCATGAAATGTTGAAATCTTACTAGATGAATGACCATTTGAATGTGAGCATGCTAACATCTATCCCTTTAGATGCCAGATCTTGACACTTTCTTAGACATTGACGTTCCCTCGACACATATACATTCATCAATAAGTCTCTTACAAACAACACAAAGTTGTTCACTGTTCTCATGGTTTATAGTCCTGTTAGAATTTTTGCAATCGATGCTCGATAGAAGGTGGTTTCGTGGTGGTGGATCTTTCCTTCTTTTCCTATGGTTGTTTGTGCCTTTGCAAACATCTTGAACTTTAGTAGCTATGACAGATGAAGAAGACAGACACGATGAAACTAGACTTCATGTGATCCTTTTTATAGTTCCTAATGTAGGAAGAAGGATTTTCCTATTATTCTTTACTCTCTTATTCATCAAGTTTTTTAGAATTATTGAGATATTCCTCTAATATCTAATCCATTAAAAAATGCAAATATTTTAAAATAAGGCATCCAACAATTAATTAAAAAATGTTTGTTGAAAGAGAAAGAGAAAATTTTTAAAGACACAAAAGGCCAAATTAATTTCTTTTCTCACTCCTAGGCTTGTCTTTGTCGTTAAAATATATCATAGTTGAATATGCTAGTAAAATAGAATGGAACATATATAATCAATATATGAATATATGAAAGAGAGAGTTGGTTAAATTTATTGAATTTTTTCCGTTACAACAACAATTTCAAAAGTTTGATCAATAACATTTTGAAAATGAATTTTTCTCCACTTCTTGCAATTCTCACCTGTCTATTTTTTTATTTCTCTCTCATATCATTCATTTACCTACTTTCAAATCAATAGCGTCGTTAATTATGATGATTTTTATATTGTCTAACACAATGATTTATGTAATTTTCTTCTTGATATTGAAGGTTTTGGTCAAAATATATTTAATGAAAAAGTTAAAACAAATGTTACAAATATTTTAAATATCCAAACAAACTTCTTTGTACAAGCTCGAGATAAAAATTTGTTTACCAATACTTTTTAAATTGCAAAGTCAATGATACAAAGA